>CM034081.1:28884674-29472174 GCA_019845555.1 Aristolochia fimbriata | reverse complement strand
CTGTCTCGGGGCTGGTCAAAGAGTCGACTAAGTCATCATGTTGGCATTCTCTTCTATAATCCAGAGTGATCGTTTGCAGCTCATGAGTGTCAATTATATCTTGAGGCATGCTCTGGACGATCAATAACGAAAACGGCATGAGGGATCGGTAAGAAATTCGCAAACCAAGCAGCCCTTAGTAATCACCAATCAATGAAGAAATTGTAGGTGTATTGCATATGCGCAGGAAAGAGAAAGCAATGCATTTACCTCAAGAACCCATCCAATGTAGGTGACATTGTTTACGTGCTGGTTCATATCCAAATCTGCTCTCCTTGGCTGTAAATAGGAGCAAGATTTCAGAAAGGAAACAAACCCTGAACAAAGTAGAGTCGTGTCGAGTATAATTAAGCTAAAAATTGGTTGCAAGGCCTTACAACAAGTCCTAATCTTGAGTACTGAGCTGGATCTTCCAGTTTGGGGATCTTCTTAAGACTCTTATTATTTTCCTCTGGAAAAGATAATCTGAAACAGAGCATACCAATCAGATACAGCTGGCTAGATGTTAACTCATAAAGAAAGAAGTTGATTATAAGTGAACTATTCTTTTCCAAGATAATGACTCATGAGTAATATCTCGTTATTGTTGCAACTCTTACGACCGAGTTCCAGTATAACTTATTTACATCAACTTCAAGAAGAAACAGGCAAAGACAACTGCGTGTCCACCTTAACATGTACAAACTATATGGTCGTAGGAAAGAAAACTTAGGATCCCTCTCTTACAGCCACTTAACAGAATAAGGGCAGGGGTTTTCACATTTTGCTAATTTATGGGATAAAATTGGTTAGCTCTAAAGACTCAATTATCAGCCAGTGAAAAGGTTATGATTCTGCATCATCTCACTTGCATTGGCTTCTACATCTAATATTTCTAGATATTCAAATATAATCCATTAACTACTTCCTAAAAAGGTGAAACTAATATGTTCCAAGTATAGAAGTAATGTCTAAGCATTCAAATGTCAAACTCATCTATACTCCAGGACACCGCAAAGGGAGCAAAGGTACTCTGATGTACTTGTGATGTTATGCTATATCAATAGGCATTCAAACATCTTGCATTAGGTAAGGAACCAAATGATTTAACATCTGTTCTTCATCACTCTTTTAAAACACCGAACAGTCTCATCAGTCAAAACTTAGGGTGCTTTATGGTTTTCAATTACAACTGCCTACTCAGAGCATATTAAAGAAAATTAACATTGATGCCTTAGTTTAGCAGGTTTTTGATTTATGCGTATGAAACAGAAGCAACAAAATTACAAAATCAAGATCTTGAAGTCTCAAATTTTAATTTTTATTCCATGCACATGTGTTAATCTTATTATCCCACCATGGAGCTCCGAATATGCACAAAAGCAGTAGAAGGAACTGTTATAACAAGACGTAGAATGTTCAGCTTACCGAGGAGAACGTGGACAGAAAATCAGATATTCATCTCTTACATCATCACTAACTCTCTGAAGCTTTCTTGTGTCTTGATTCATCATCACCCATTTGCTGAAACATCCGGAAAACATGTAAAGAAATCAGACTTAATCAGACAGGAGCTTTCGTTAACTGTACAGAGAAAAGAGCCGGTAAATTTAGAGTTTGGTCCAAACCATGGGGATTGCACCCAATGAAAATTGTTTGAGTTGTAATTTTACAATTCTATCATCTTCTCCACTTTATTTTAAAAGAGAAAATACAGAGCTAAAATTAGCATTGAACAGAATGAGAAGGAGACTAACAAAATGGAAAAGGAAGAAAATAAAGCCAATCCTGTAAGATCCAGATTTCATTAGGTCGAACTGATATTGCTTCTCGTCATAACAGTATAAATTGTAACTTCAAATATTAAAAAATAAAGAAAATTATCAACTTGATAGAAGAGAATAAAACCTAGTAGCTCTGCCAATAACTTCACCAGTGGCGAAGTCCTTGAGAATCCAATCACGTCTGGTACCAATTCTACCTTCACTCTGGCACCACGTTTCAATTTCCACCACATCACCCCTGCCCACGTTAAAAGACAAATTCCAGGTCAAGTGACAAGATGACGGAGTTTGTGTTGATATCATTTCTATCTAGCTTCACCAAAACTCACCATGCGGGATATTTGTATACTTCGATGTGCATGCGAGATGTAACCCATATGAGGCGTAATTTTCTCATTGTTGTAGTTGTGGCAAACCCGTCGGTAGAGAACCCAACATTCTGAGCATGATTACACGCAACTTCCTACAGCAGCAAACAAAAGGAGATTTAGCGCAAAAGCTTAAGTCAGAAAAAAAAGAAACCTTTTTATTGTCTTGATATGTTATTGAGGCAGGGTCGCCAAGTGGGTTTGAACTGTATCTCCAATGTTTAGAAATGGAACTTTCAGGAGGAATATATCAAATTCAACGTCACTTCTACTCGTGTGGAAGGCTAATAGCACAAACAGAATCCCCATTCGTCTAAATTCCACACAAGCACCAGAAATATAGTAGAAATCAAAGATTAAAATTAGAAGTTTGATATAGTACGCAATTAAAATCAAGCAAGGAGAGACACGGATGTGAGCATAAAGACAGTCTGCTAAGGCCCGCTAGCACCCAAAAAAAAGCCAGAAACAAAAAGAATCAATATCTGAATGTCAAACAGGAGCACCTGTATCCCAGATGCAGAGACAGAAAAAACAAATTGCAAAAAATAAAAGCGAGACAAACTAGAGAAAGCTGGATCGATATAATCCCAATATTTATACTCTTAGAAAGCGGACACCGGGCCCATGACACGCACAAATCTCAGGGAGGTAAGAGAACGCCACGACCTCCGAAACCGGACGCCGACACATGCCAGATCCAAAATCCCAACGATGACAGACCGCATTGACTCCAAACCATCATACGGAATTCATAAAAATACGAAATGCAAAACAGAAAGAACAGAGAACAGAGAACAGAGAACAGAGAGAACGCAACAGACTGACAGCTTTAAAACTAGTTCACTCCTAAATGCATCAAATAAAGAGCAAGAAAAAGAAAAAGAAAAAGAAAAAAAAACTCGAACCTGCATCAGATTCGCAATAGTCTCGACGGTAGCAGTCTTATTGATTCCCACTTCGTAACACCTGACAATAAACTTCTCTTTGAATGAGAGGCCGTCCTCCGCGAGGCTCCCGAGGCGAAGCCTGTCCGCCAGAGTGACGGAGCCGGACTGGACATCTTCGACACGGTTCTCCCTCTCTACCTCCAATGACGCCGAAGAGGGGGCTGAGCGGGTGAAGAGAAGGGTCCGCCGGGAGGCCGAGGAAGGGAGTTTCGGAGGGAGGAGGCCGGAGGGGCAGAGACCTCGTAACGGGTCGGCCGAGACGTTGCAGGCGCCGAGGGACATTTTTGGCGGCACCACGGGGAAAAGAAAAAGCTCGACGAAAAGAAAACCAAAAAGTCCGATCAGCCGAGTCCGAAGCACCTCACCTCTCTCTCTCTCTCTCTCTCTCTCTCTCTCTCTCTCTCTATATATATATATATATATATACATCGTGGCCAAGGGGGGTGGTCGATATCTACGAGGGGGGCAGAGTGACAGGGTGAGGGTCACACGGCTGTGGCTTCCCTGTGTGGGTCTGGAGTCCACGCTCCACACAAGGCCTTTCAAATTACGACTTTGCCTTTTGTTTCTTTTCTGCTGGAATGACAAGTGGGAGGGGTTGTCGGGGAAATAGTGCCACACATGAGTCTGCAACTCTACATTGGAAAAATGGCAGAAATGCAGGGAGTTAGTTTTGAGCCACAGTCAACTAGTCAAGAGAGGTGAACCGGGCAGCCTGAGCCGGCCCAAAGCAGTTGAGCCCGATTTTACTACATTTGGGAAGAGAAACTGGGTTCCACCCACCCATTTGTCTCATTTACCTGTCCCCATAAAAATATTTAAGATTTTCGGATTTGACTCTACTTGCGTGCCCTAAGAACATACACCATCACAAGAAAACGAAGTTAAACTGTACGCTTTTCCCAATTTGTTATTGACGTTGGGTATGATATGACTGAGTTTTAGGGAAACTTTAATGGGATGGTCTAGTGCAGACTTAAGTTATTAATTATTTTATATCCTGTTTTCCCAACTAAGAGGTTGGATTAGGGTGTGTTCACCTACTTCATCTCTAAGAAAAGGACATTTGTGTTTTACACGTTGCCAATCTAATACACAACCACGTAAACAAAATTGTTGGGGGAAATGGTTTTCCAATCCTTATACGACGTCACGGAATATGAAAGATTTGCCTGTTGTCGTACAGCAAGCGTTCGTCTTTCATAATTTTTATAGTTCCATATACAAGTCAAATCATTCTCACACTCTGTAGGTCTAGCTTACATTTTACAATAAACAAAACCATCTCTTCGGACAAGCCAACAAACAAGTGCAGCTTGAAAGAACAGACCATCAAAGGACTCGACAAAGTCTGTGAGTACTTGCGATTTACCAATTGCATCTTTCCAATTTTTTTGGAAAAACAAACAGATTAGGAGTCACTTCAACTGCATTTTGAAAGGCAAATTTCGCTCTAATGCAACCGAGGAAGCAAACCCTGCTCTTTTTCATCCTAAATAATCTGTTACACGGCAATTTGTTTTCTCAATGAATCAAACTCATCGTGTCATGCGTAGACAATGATTCTGTCACGTTAGCCAGAAATTGAGTCGATGTGGTATTGCAGAGAGCATTTGACTTTTGAAGAGTGTTTCACCAGCCAAATGGAATACAGCCACACAAGCAACTCAGCAGCTAACAGAATATCACTCACTGTTACAGTCTTAGCCCAATCTTCATGGTCTGCAGGCATAAAATAAGCTCCAATGACACAATCAAAGCAAAGGGAGCTTGCCCTTGCAGTTCAACCATAGGCTCAACAATATGACAGTTTCACCTCACTAAAGAAGTTCTTGGAGTACTGTTAGACTACGTTAGCTGTAAGTAACCTGTCAACGCAAAGTCAGGGCATTCATAACTAAGGAAGAAAGATCAGCTGTGAGTGAAGCTTTCCCTGATTTCACAATCAAAATGATTCCTGGTTATTTCTACAAGCCTAAAATTTCAGGTAAAAAAATATGTTTGTCCGCACATTCTAAACAAAGAGCTCAAAACTTAAATAATTTTAATAAAGCTCTGCCATCATTAAAACAACAAGAGAAGTCCATCCAGTAAATGGCCGTGCGCCTTTTCCCTTGCCCTTGGTTCTTTCTTCATATTGCTCCCATAAATATCCACTTTGTAAATAATTATTCACAATATTTCTGCAATATTCAACAAAAGAGTGAAAATATGTTCCAAAGAGATGCTCTAAAAATGGTACCAAGGATTAATAAATACTCACCCAATAATGTTTTTCCTCAACTCTGCATAAATAGTCTTCACCCTTTCTTTGTAGGGTCCATCCTCTGTATGAAGTTCACATGAAGTGAGAAATAATTTTCTGCACCTTCTAAATATTTTCTAATTTAATGTTAGTTACCTTGAGAGTAATGGTGTAGCGCAGAAAGAATCATGTAGTTCATGTTTATCCAGATGGGGCCCCTCCAGTATGGTGGATCATGCTCGGTATTATGTTTCATGTAAAGGGAGCTGCATTAAGTGTATCATAACCAATTGATTGAAGAGAATCTCAAAGTGTAGAAAAACTCAATAAGCATCTTGCAGTGCAACTAGGTGCCACTACACCATCCTTGATCATATGATATCAACTCAGAAGCTACTTGAATTTTTATGGAATCAGCAGATATATAAAGAGGCACTATTATCTAAGAATAGATGGCTCATATAAAGTCAAGTCGTTGCTCACCAATGCCTAAAAAATGGCAAATTCATATAAATCATTTACATTCTCGTCTTATCATGTCCAAAATAACTAAATACAAGTATTAAAATAATTTTTGTGAGATAAGGTAGGCAAGAACGAAAGATATGAACATAAAACTGTCAGACACTTTAGACTATAAATTTTTTCCAGAGGCTTTTTTTCTTTGATGACAAATACTATGAACTTCAGAAAACAGTTAAAAAGAATAAAACAAAAGTCAGGTGGACAACCTTGTTTTAGAAAGAGATCGGAGTCCATAATTTGTCCACAACATACTCCTGTTGGATATAAGATTAAGTTGTTTTTCCAGCACCGCTGATTCCTGCAAAATTAACATAATTAGAATCACATATTGGTTCTAGGGTGGGGGGGAGGGAGGGAGTGGCAAGAGGAGGTGAACAGGGTGAGAGGGAAGAGGTTTGAAGGGAGATAAAGATTACAGGAGGGACGATCTTCATCATGAATGGGAAAAGGCTGACATATCCAATATGAGGTACTAGCCTCAACTGTGGTTTGTCTGATACTTCACGAACAAGTTCTCGGATGGCATGGTGCCCATTTGATCTTTGAACCTCCTGCCATCTCAATTGAACCTAGAAATCGTTGCAAAATGTAAATGGTCAAAGTACAAAATATTCCTAGTATAGAATGTGTAAATATAACTGATAAAGTTTAAATACAAGAAAAACTACGTCGATTTCGACATGCAACATAAGGTGCCAATTCTACAATGCAGATGATACAGTAGTTCTATGTGAATGATAATGCACAAATGCTGATTTCGAAGGCTTGACAACAAGATCAATTGGAGCAAGAACTAGGTAATAGTTCAATGGCCTCCAACCACAAACTTGGGACCCCAATATGTGAGGATAACACGGCAACTCTGCCAACTGGTGTCAGCAAGGTTTAATAAAAGATTGGACGGAAGGAAAGGCAGCTTTTGAACAGACTACTGGCCAAGGGATAAGCCTTTCTATCTAGCCTTTTCAAGACTTCAATCATGCCAGAAATCAATGAAGAAAAAGGCTCAACTCTATGTAGGAGAGAGAAGTTAGGAGTTTAGACATTCAGAGGAACCTAAATGACGAGGGAGCAACTGGGTCAGCCAGTCTTCCTAAGCTGCTGCAATCACATTATATAATTTAGCCAAGGGAATGTGAGTCAATGCCCATTTTGGCAATTCATAGTGGCCTCCTTTTACAAAGGTTAACAATCATCCGCCAAGCTGGCTCCTCGAGTGCCAACTTCATATAGAAGGTTGTCGCACAAAGGAACAACAGCCCATGAGGCAGATAAGTTATTTAAAAGAAGGCAAATAGATTGTCAACTAGAAATGTAAACTTTGCAAGGATGTAGAAGATAGTACAATCATATCTTGGCTTACAGTAATTTCAGATTAATCTAAAATTCCTCATTCTGAAGTTTGGCATTTCAGTATGCATGCCTAGCACCTTTTCTAACTTCACCAGTAATGGCATGCTTGTCCCTTGCCAATCTATAGAAAGACTTTATGAAGACAGCCACTGCAGGGATCCCTTTGCACCACTGGCTGGAGAAATAACAGAATCTTTGAAGATAAAGCAGCAGGGGGACATCCAAAGACCAAGACACAACACCTATGAATTAATAGTCCTCTATTGCCTTGAGCTTCTGCAGACAGGAGAGAAGTACAGAGTCCACCCTACTGTCTCACTCCACTCTGCAACAACGAAAAAGTGAGGAGAACCAGACCTTCTTTCCTAATCGCACTAGGAGTGCCTAGTTGCTGCTAAATTTGCTTCCAAGCAACAGGTAAAAATAATATCTGTAACTTGCATGGACTGTTAGGAGGTTGAAAACAACATTTACATCAAGGAAAGGGAATAGCCCTCAACAAGACGAAGAGAGTCCTCTAATCTTAAAATTGGAATTTTTCTGACAGGCCTTTTTATAGTACTGTGACATCCCTTAGGACTTGTTGGTCAATCTCAATATAAAACTGTTCCATCATTTTTTTTAAGCTTGGGCACTAACGGATTACCTACAGACCATTCATGCAAAAAAAGAAAGCAACCAGCTTCACTATTAGACAAGGGCACTTTGATTAAGGAGCAGAAACCAAATAATTCTAGCTTTTCAACAAAGCGAATATGTTTCCGATCAATCAAATCAGCCAACAATCTGAACCAAGGAATGAGAGTTCAAAGAAATCAAGAATGCAAACAAGTACCTTCTCAGTGTGGTTTCCAAAATCATAATAGGCTCCAGAGGTATAGTCTAGATGCATCTGCAAAGGCAGTTCAGATATTCAGTGGTAGACACATTAGAAAAGACAACTGTTAAACTGTTTAATTAGTTGTGTGCTCAAAATTTATCCTCAAAACTGTTCAGTCATTTTTTTTTTAGGAAAAAAAACTATTGAGTCATATGAATGGTAAATGAGTGAACATCTGCAAAAGGGATCCTTTACCATTTTGAAAGAACAGAGAAAATATGGTGGCTTATCTATTGTATTGTTGTATTTTAATTCACCCTGCTGATTTTTCTCCATGAGAGAGATGCTTTACATTCAAATAATAGAAGGAAGAAAATTCAATGAGGGCACCCCTAACAACAAGAGATTGGATAGCTACCCCTTCTTTAGCTAAACTGTCTGCATCACCATTCTCAGATATATTTTTTGAGAATTTCTCTCAGATATATTTGATACTGATCTATTTCACCAAAGTAGCAACTAATAGGAATACTGAGAGAGAAATTGTCTTAAGGTGCGCCGAGGGACCAAGCATGTCCTCAACAATACAAAATAGTCACAATTTGAATTACTAAGACAAATTATGTCCACCAAATCTACTGCCACTGGAATAAAATGAGAACTAACCTGATTTAGAAAGTTGAAATTTGAAAGTTTTTCGGTCATTGAATAGTATTCCTGCAATACATCCAATATTCATGGAAGAAACATTAACATATTTGGAAAGATATAGACAAAGACGATAGACATACCCTTTGCAAGTCATTCGCCTTTCCCAGGAGCTCCATAATGGATTGCATGCAATCTGTAGCAAGAAGCATCCAACATCTTAGATCCAAGTGGCGTTCATCCTCACCTGGATGTGAAGCACGTGGATAATCGTCCAGCCCAGAAGACAATGTCTGAAAAAAAAAAAAAAAATCAAAATATTAGTCCCATAGTTTGGGTTAACAAGCTGAAGCAATATTAGTTCTCCCTCCTTTCACACCACACACATGTGCACACACACACCATCTCTTCTTTTCTTATGGAAGCACAAGTTTAATAGGAAGCAAAATCTGAAAACAAAGAGACAAACTAGGAGGCTTCCTTACAACAAGGGACTGGAAGGATATCACTTCTTTAGCCAAAGATGCCACAATAAAACCACTGGGCCTAGGCATACAAAGCCATCCATCGATCACATCAACTGAGAGATCTATATGCTCCCTGAAAATACACTTAATAGGCACCAAGGAAGGTTCGACTGATGACACCACATATCTGACAGCCCCTCCATTCCACTCTAGTGCTGAGTAGCAGTCTTGGACGCTCCCTATCAATTGAAGGACTTGAGAGAAAGTCCTTCACTCTTTGCCCCTTAACAAAGGGCTGGGCTGCATTGGACACAAGTAAATCATTCAGGGTGCACTGGCACTTTCTAAAGGAGATTTTGAGAACCTATTTGCCAAATCCTTTGAGACAACCCGAACAAGCAATGCTCTTGGAGCTTCCTTCATTGCCCTATCCCAAAGAACTCCCAAGTTGCATTTGCTACTGATTCTAGACCCATTAGCCTTATCAAATGCATCAAAATCCTTTCTAAGGTTCTCAGTATCCTGTTTTAGCTTTATATCCCCTCTAATATCCACCAGGGTCCAAGTACCTCCGTTAGAGGAAAACAAAACCTTGATTCTGCATTTTCAGCTGAGGATCACTGACCCACTCTGTAAGAAGAAACTACAAAGAATTGTCAGCAAGCTTGACTAGAAATCCATTCAGAAGGTGAAAATCTTCTTATTTTCATGATGAAAAGGGTGGGTTTTGGTAGTACATGGGCCTCAAAGCCATTCCACAACATGGGGATGTTCTTTGGCATTTCTTCCACAAAAAGAAGCAACGGATGGTCAGCATTAATTGCATCAGAGACTTCACAAACCCTCTCTACGGAACAAGTTATCAACAAGAAAAAAAACTCTCTTGACGCTCTCTGTACACTATCAAATGAAAAATCAGCAATCAACAAGGTTTATACAGACAGAACTTATTGAAAGTGTTAAGACATGTTCTAGCCTGCAAAGCAAGGAAGTCCCTTTGGGACCCCTCCCAGCATTGTCATGAGTAAGCTTCAGCGTCAGATTGGTTGTAAAACAACTTCCAGTACTAGAAAATCATCACATTAATCATTAAATAGGCGGCATATATCTTTGAACAGTATGCAAAGGCAGTTTAAGAACCTTTGGATTTAGCTCTCGGGTGGTCATGTTGTCTCTCCCATGCCAATAATAACTTCCATTTTCCTTTCCTATGAAAAGATAAAGAAATTTGTTCAGATAAACATAGATAGACCAATGACAGCCTTTTGCAGTTTTGGAGAAAAAGAATAACTTTGACAATAGATATATTATACACGTGTAAGGGTGCAAAACAAACTCTCCACTACTGATAGCAATTCTCAGAATTCCTTGGTCTAACACAAAATAATATTATTCCAAACTTTAGTTGCAAATTTATTTCTCCAAGCATTATGTGCGATTCTTTGGAAAGAAATGATTTTAGTTATGAAACAGGATGGGAATTAAAGTGTGCAGCCACAGCCTGTTAGATCACAAAAGAAAAAAATACAAGAGAAGAAGGCACAAGCAGCAAATAAGCTTACAACAAAACAGACCTTCGCCAGATTCCTCCTGAGCTAAAACATTTGATGGAAATATGACTACATTAGAAATTAGAGCCAAAAGTAATCCTAGCTTATCAATTCCAAACTAGGTTTAGGCATTGGGTCAGGTTTGTTGGGAACCCAACCCCACCCAAAAATACCGGATTTGGATTCAGAAATCCAACCCGCAGGTCGGGTTCGGGAAACAAACCCGATCTCAGGTCGGATCTGATTTACCCAAACCCGACCCAAGGTTTTTTTTTTTTTTAATATAATTATTTTTTAGTTATTACAAAAATAGTGTAGAAAGTCGAATTTTAGTCAGGTTGGGTTCGGGTTTTACCTAAACCCGTCGGGTTTTGGTCAGGTCGGGTCAGGTTTGGGTTGGAGTTTTAAAACGCGTTCAGGTTTTTTGCGGGTTCGGGTTTTGGGTTATATAAGTCGGGTCGAGTTTGGGTTTTTAAAACCTGACCCGTGCCCACCCCTATTCGTAACTTGCGCTAGTTATTTTGGAATAGACCTTTGACCCAACATTACATGGTATTAGAGCCCGTGCTCATGCGTGCCCATGTTTGTCTACATGTTAGAACCCAAAAGTAGGCCTACACGCATGGGGGACAGTTAGGATTAGCTACCACCATTCCCAAGTTCTTTTATAAGGTTGCACTAGGGTAAAATCATATACTTCAGTAATGCAAAGCAACCTAGAATGGAGTGGCAACCACCACCTGAGGGATGTATTAAGCTAAACTTTGATGGCTCCTCAGTTGGAAGTCCTGGACCAGCAGGTATAGGAGGGGCTGTAACGGATAGTACTGGACAGTTTATCAACCTTTACTTGGGTCCAGCCGGTAGGTGCTCATCAAATGAGGCAGAGGCCCGTGCTCTATTGGCAGGCTCCAAATTACTCCACCAGCAGCAGGCAGGAACAGTATACATTGAAGGGGACTCAGCCCTCGTGCTCGGCTGGGCTAAGGCTAACTCCAATCCTCCTTGGAGACTAAGAGCCATATTTGATGAACTTCAGTTGCTACTCCAGCCAAGGAATGTAGTCTGATCCAAGATACCTAGATCAGCAAATTCAATTGCTGATCAATTGGCCAAAGCAGGGGTGTACAAAACAGTGTGTTTGTAACGGGGCTCTCTCTGCCTGTGTAACTTATATAACTTATGTATTTTTATATACCATAAGCAATAAAAAGTCGCCATTTTCAAAAAAAATGATTAGAGCCTGTAAGTAATCCTCGCTTATTAGTTCTGAACTTCAGCTAGTCATTTTGGGATAGACCTTTCACCCAACTTTACCAATTACATACACCAAAAGCTAAAACATAAACCAGGGAAAATAAGACAACATGATTTATATTTGAAAAGTGGAACAAAAAATAAATGAGGCTAACTCTGAAAACCCTTAAAAAAAGATAATGATCATGATTTTACATACATCAATGGCACGTACAGCATTCTCTCCTTAAGGTAGCATATACACCCTTGTCCAGTACTAACTCATCATTTTGTTTTGACTTTATTTGAATTCAAAACATTTTTACTTTACATTAAGGGCCTGAAAAGGCACAGAAAGATATCTAGCTCTCTCCAGAAATTTGAACATATATGATTTAGTCAGTAGTCACACACTTCAATCAGCCTACACAACTGTTGATGCTGATCGTGTAAGATCAACCCCAACTTCCGAGATTGAAATAAGGAGATAGTAGGTGAGAAAAAAGGCTCACATTGTTTAGTATGAAAAAAATCCTGGATATGAACAGAATCTTTCCTGACATCGGCAAGACATTTTGGAATGAACAAGGACCCAACTTTAAGATGTACCAGAACGAGACATCTTTCCTGTTGGGCCTAAGGTTGTCAGTACCCTGTTCATGATGGTCTATCTCAGCCCTATTGTCCATCTGTTTAGGCTCGCACATGAGATAGTGTTCATGCCAACAGTTCTCCATAGTTGAGGTCTGAAAAAATCCAGCAGTTATAAACCGGGAAAACGTCACCAAACTTTGGCATGAAATTTTGGATGGAGTTAGACACGTCTTTAACAATAACTAGCTTCACACTTTTCATCCCGTTTTTTATGTAAACTTTAGGAAGAAAAAACCTTAATGTCCTAAAAAGAATATCATTAAGCACATGCTTTCACTTTTTCTTTCCCCAGTGAATGATGTTATTGAGCTAATACCTTTTGGATAACAAACCATACTTTATTTTAAAGATAATTACCCCAGAAAGGGCATCTGTTCCACTTCTTTAACTAATAAAAGGAGATCATACAGAATGTTATCAAATGCAGTTAAAGCAGAAAGAAAGATCAAAATATTACAACATCTCAATTCAGGAACAGCTTCTATTCATAGAGAACAAAACACTATGATTAATAAAAGCACCGTGGTTCTTAGAGCTTAAGGTTGACTAGAAAGCTAAATTAATTTGTTTTGGAAACAAACTAGATAATGCAGTACCTATCAACAATTCAACAAAATACACCAGAATGTAGCTAAGATTCACCTGCTTGTGAAGTATTGAACCATTTGAACCATGTATCAAGGCGGAAAACAGCTCGATCCAAAAAGGATAAGACCTTGTCCTTTTCAGTGGCAGTGAGTGTGCCTATTTTTGCACCATTAACTATCTCTGCAGGGAGAAAGCTTCGGTGAGCAAAGTAGGGATTCAATTCAAGGAAGAAAAGTTGAAATTTAACCCGTGAAGCCCATCTATGCAAATACAACCAATAAGCATTTTGCAGTTCAATTTTTGAATTGGATAAAAGGATAAAGTTTTGCCTACTACCCATTTTTATTCTTGAAGTGCCATAGATCTAATGTGTTTGAACACGCTATGAAACAATCTCTTCATGCTCCTTATTTTTATTAATATGTTCAGGGAGGCTTTCCTCATTGGTTATTTTGTATTTTTGTTATTTTTAATTTACTTCAGATAGATGCTCTTTTCGCACCATGGCCCTGTGTTTTCCTGCATCTCTCTTCCTAAACAAACACAAAAAAATTCCCATCACCCATCACAGAGGAATATTGTTCAATTTTCATGCAAATTATGCTTTTATTTTAACATAAAATACTGACTAGCTTAGTTGACCATGCATTCAGTGAGCAATATACAAAGAGACAAATTTAGCATCATTTTCTCTACCACTACAAAGAGAAGGAAAACTTTCTCGGGAAAAAAGTTTTAACTTTTATACACAGAAGCATATAAACATACATACATACATACATACATACATACATACACACATATATATATATATATATAGAGAGAGAGAGAGAGAGAGAGAGAGAAAGAGGGCAGGTAGCCTAGACTAGACTGGTCAAAGAATGTAAGAATTATGGGAACTCTCTAACAAGTTGTTGAAGAGAAGCTGAATGTTTTAGTAATGAGATGGTCCCGACCACTCGCAAATCTTTATGACTCCAAGAAAATGCTGTGGGTTCATATTTCAATAATCTCAATGTATGAAGATGACAAAAAATTGCATAAGACATTATACCTTACCACGTAGCACAAGGAATAAAGTGGGGGGATTTGCGTTTGTCGGATGCTGAAGAACAAACTCCTCAGGGACTTTACTGGCCAGTAGAGAAGAAAATTTGGCTGAGAAGTGCAACTTAATGAAGATAAATATATTCTGAATGAAGGTAAAAAAGATCTAACCTTAAAGCCTCAGCACCTAAAATTTGCTCCCTCGGGATCCATCCTTCAATGTTCATTAGATCTAACCAATGACCGATTATATCCAAGCAAATATCTTTATCCCAACGCCTTCTCAATTGCCAATAAATTATGCATGTGTGCAAGGGGAATTTCATCAGCTCAGCAGAAAAAAAAGATGAAATTCCCTCTAATTTGATGAGATAGTCATCTATAACAGAATAGATAAAAAAATAAAATGTGCATGTCAATACTATCATGACAACGTTACTATGTTTTTCATTTTGAAATAGCGTATGCTTCATGGAACATCAGTGATATTACACGTAAACAACACAGAGCCAAAAGCTTAGTATACAAGCTGCAATGAAAATAGAATTTAGGCGATATTTGCTTTTGGGCCTCCATTAGCCACCGAGTTGGCAGAACGACGGGGCTTCAACCAGTCCACATCCCAGTATTCTTTGTGAGATCATATATCATATAGAAAATGCATTGCAATCTGCCCCAACTGATCACAAGGGCAGTCTCCTTCAATCTGGAGTGGACCATTGAATTGCCACAAGAAAAGTCTGATTCCAGTCAACAGTGCTTTGGTTTCCACTTCATTTGAGGTGTCGTAACCCGTTGGCCCATAGAAAGCTAGGTGTGTCTACCAAGGCTGTTTCTAAAGACTCCTCCCACTCTTGCTGGGCCTGGATGACCAATGAACCGTCAAAGTGAAACTTTGTCCATCCAAAGGAGGCGGTTCTAGACTTCCATAACAAGGGGTTTGTGTTGCCCAAAATGTATGATTTTGGTCCAATGCTTTCTGGTTACTGATAGAGGAAAAGGGGGCAGAATTTTGGTGTTGCTTGACCAAAACAAAATGCTCAGGATACATCTGTGAGTCAAACCTCCCAAAGAATTTCTTTTAGTTTTAAGGTCCAATAATTCCATCACGACACTCTAGGTAGGGAGGGTTCACTCGTCAATATCTCACTTTTGGGACCACCCTCCCTATATACTTCCATTCTTATTCACCCCCTACATAACACACCAGATTGTAGTTTGATCTTCATGTAGACTGGAGCCCAGGCCCCCACATCTTGAACTCCCTTTTGAGGCTCAATGAATAACACACTCATCTAACCTAAAATAAACTAAAATAAAAGTAAAGTAAAATAAAAATAAAAATAAAAATAAAAAATCTTCAATCAAAAAGTGCCAAGGGGCTACTGCAATTGAAGCTTTCCATAAAATTTTGTTGCAAGCAGGGACAGTAACCTTTACATTATGAAACACTGTCCAAGCTTCACATTTAAGTAACCAGGGAAAATAAAGAGAAAAAATAATGAAATCTTCTATACTTAATTTGTCCAAGCAATACTAGGAAGATCATTAATTTTTGGCATTGATGCCCAAGATGCCTTTTTGTCTAGTTTTCGTATGCCAGGGCAAATAACCAAATAAAATTGGTGGACTCAAGATGAAGAGTTAAAAGAGAATCTCAAGAAGAGGTGGGAGGAAATTGAGGTGCAAGGACCGGTGGGGGGAAGGGCAGCCATGAAACTCAAGGTGCTTAAGGGGAAGTTAATTGGATGGGTGAAAACAAAAAAGGCCGCCCTCGCTGCTCAAAGGACGCTTCTCCGCTTGCAAGTAGATGTCTTGGACACGCTTGAGGAAGGTAGACACTTGTCCCCTGAGGAATTTTTTGATAGAAGGATTGCTTCTAGGGAGTTTAGATCATTAATTGCTCATGATCGTATTATCAGGAAGTAAAAGGCTTGGTATAGGTGGTTGAAAGAACGGGATCCAAAATTCCATTTCTTCCATGCTATAGCCTTAGCTCACAGGTAAGGGTGTCAATTTCACCCGATTACCCGTTATTCTGAATACTAATTGGATGGATAAGGAAAGATTAATTTTCATTTCGGTTACCTGATTACCCAATTTTTAAATTACGCGATTACCCATCTTCTAATTGAACTGGATATGGATAGTCTATTCCGTACCTGATTACCTGATTACCCGATTACCGAATGGTAATTTAGTAATTTATTTATTACATATATTTTCTTTTTAATTAATGTCACTTATATTTTGTTTAAATAATTTTAAATAATTTTATTGGTATTTATTGTAATTATGAACAAGATATTAGAGTTATTATTTAAAATTTCATTTCTACTTTTTTATTTTATATAAATTAAATTTTTTGTGATTTTTAAAATATTTATTAAGGTTTATATGATAAAATTAATAAAAACAGTATTTACTCATATATTTACCCGATTACCCGTTTACCCACAGGTAATCGGGTAAAAAATTTGGATTCGGAATAACAATTTTTAATTTGGGTGAAACGGGTAACGAATAATGGGTAATGGATAGGGTAATCGAAACAGGTAACGGAATACCCATTACCCGTTTCGATTATTACCCGATTACACCTCTACTCACAGGCGCTCTAACAGGGTGAACTCTCTAATAATTAATGGAGAGCTCACCTCTGATAGAGCAGCTATTACTAACGCTCTTGTAAGTTTTTATGCAGATCTCTATACAGCGGAACCAAGCAGAAGACACTCCATGCGGGGGGCACCGTTGAGTCATTTATCCCATGAAGTAGCCACTCAACTTGAAATCCCATTCACCCAAGAGGAAGTGGAGAGTGCAGTTAAGTCCTCCCCCCTTGATAAATCCCCAGGACTAGATGGGTACAATGGAGAATTCTACAGACTGGAGTGGGATATAATGAAGGAAGACATTATGGCCATGATGATAGACTTCTTTAATAGAGGCATCGTTTATAGGGCCTTAGGGGCTTCTTTTATAGCCCTCATCCCCAAGAAGGAGGTAGTAGAACATGTAAAAGACTTTAGGCTTATAAGCTTGATATCAGGTCCCTATAAAGTTATAGCTCGAGTACTCTCAACAAGGTTAAAAGTTGTACTTACAGAATTGATTAGTAAAGAACAATGTGGTTTTATCCAGCACATGCAGTTCTTAGATGCAGCCATGTTTGTACATGAAACCGCTGATAGATTCACTAAATCTGGGAAGGCAACTATTATGTTAAAAGCTAGATATGGAGAAAGCTTTTGATAGAGTTGATTAGGATTTCCTCCTAGCCATGATGTCTGAGATGGGATACGGTTTGCGTTGGATGGCTTGGATCAAATCATCCATATCTACCGCATCCTTCTCATTGTTGGTTAATGGAGGGGTCTTCGGGAATTTCAGGAGCACTAGGGGACTAAGGCAAGGGGATCCAGTGTCCCCTCTCCTCTTTAACATAGTAAGTGAAGGATTGACAAGCATAATAAAGTGGGCTCTATCAGTTGAATGGATGAATAATGTACTTCAGAATGATCTTCTCCCAATTGCACAATTCGCAGATGATACGATTATTTTGGGTGAAGGGACTGTGGATCAAATGATGAAGTGGAAAGCAGTCATCAGCCTATTTGAGTTAGCATCAGGATAGAAAGTCAATAGGGGTAAAACAGAGGTCTTCGGCTTCAACATCCACCAAAATACCTTGGATGACATTGCAAGCAAACTAGGTTGCGCAGTTCGTATTTTGGCGCTGAAAAATCAACACGGAGGAGAAGCCCTCATGGCGTCCCTTAGTGATACAAAACTTTGGGGTGGACGAAGACGATTGGATCTTGGGGTGGGATTCTCAGAGGAGACTGTCAGTAGCTTAGAGGTACATTTTCAAGCAGTTTGGGAAGTTCAGACCATATTAAATGGATTGTTGGAGATGGCAAGCACACTTCCTTCTGGGAGGACACGTGGATTGACCTGGAACCACTGAAGACACATTTACCCAGGTTGTACAGGGTAGTTAGAGACCAGTCAGCTTCTGTTTGGAGGATGTTAGGGGATGCACCCCGCACGACAGTGGATTGGAGTGGGATCTTTAGGAGGGAGCTCAGAGACAGTGAATCCATAGAGTTCAGCAGCCTCGACCTAAAATTGGGGGTAATCTTTAGAGACGGTAGCAAGCCAGATAAAATCATTTGGGTTCCCTCCACTGAATGGGAGTTTTTAGTGGCCTCGACTTATAGGGAATTACTTCCCCAACACGAGCAGGCTTGCATGAGACTTGCTGGCCCCGCTGAAAGTGAAATTCTTCATCTGGAATACTCTACATGGGTGCATTCTCACACGGGACTCACTAGTGAGGAGAGGGGTGCCCATACCTTCTTTGCCATGTCCATTATGTGGTGTACATGTGGAGACGGTCAATCACTTGACCATCTGTGAATTCTCTTGGAAGCTATGGTCCTGGTTTGTTAACTTGTTTGGTTTCTCATGGGGGATCCCAAATTCTTTGGAGTCTATCATTAGTAACTGGCCAGGGCATCTTTCAGAGATTGGGAGAAAACTATGGAGCTCTTGTGTTGCCTTCTTGCCATGGGCAATTTGGGAAGAAAGAAACAAGGATTTTTCAAAATAAATTTGAACAGTGGATGACAGTGGCTACAATGGTGCAAAACATAATACTGCAGTGGCTGGCTACCAAGGTGCATTGGCTGGGTTTGATGGAGCTACAGTTCGGGCAGCATTGCCTCTTGTGGCATCATCCCCTAATCCTAGCACAACCACTAACCTGAAGGTGCATTGGATCGCACCCCCGAGAGGTAAAATTAAGTTAAATGTGAATGGCTCTTCCTTTAGCAACCTGGGGCCAGCAGGATATGGAGTATTTAGAGACCACAAAGGAGAGATCCTTCTCTCTTTTATGGGACCACTTGGTCATGATGATTCCACATCTGCAGAAACTCACACAATTCTACATGCACTTTGATGTTTCCATGAGCATCTTAGTGGAAAGTTGATAGTAGAGGGTGACTCCAGGAATGTCATGGGGTGGTGTCGGCAGATATCTCACCCCCCATGGCGTCTACTATACTTATTTAGAGAGATTTATTTTCTTGCCTCGTCATGTGTTTATGAATGGTCTTGTATTCCTAGAGAGGCCAATTCAGTGGCTGACTCATTAGCTAAAGAAGGGGTACAACTCTCTTCTCATGTGTTGAGAACGTGCCCCCCCTTTGTAACTTGACTTTCATCTATTGAATAAAATCAAAGCATTATCCTCAAAAAAATATAGAATCATGAAAGCCAGAATGACATCACTAACATGCAGTCATTCATTCAAAAGGAATTTTAAGAGGTTGTGCAAGAAATGGTTACTGACAAGGCCCAGGGGCAAGATGACTATATTTCATGAAATTATGGATCCCTCTATCCTTTGTGTATCCAATTGGTTTCACCTAATTTCTGCCAATAGCAATGCCTATGCTCTTGCTAAAGGGCTCCCTCCAATCCCTTGTTGTAATAGACCCTCTCCCTTAGCTGTGGTATGTTGTAATCTTTATTTTATTTCCATATTGTCTTTGAAAATCAGCTTCTTATTCTTTTTTTGTTTTTGTCTGAAAAAAAAAATGTATGGTAGAAAGTCTGGGAAATAGCAGATAACTTACCAAATGAGAAGCTGATGAAAACCTTCATCCCACAGAAACCCTCTAGGGAAAAAGGATCTGCTTGGCACTGCTGTGTAAAGCTCAGCAGGCCAATAAGCAAGAAACCTGTTCTGAGACTCGAACTGAAAAAGAAATGTATGAAGATTGGTCTCAACAAGTGCAGAGTTAAACTGCCAAAATTCATAGTTGCATTTATCAAACAGAACAGACATGTGAGAAAATATTTAAATAATTACAAACTATATATTAAAGCATTAAAGCCATTCAGCTAATACAACTACCGAAAGCCAACAAAATCAAGAGATACTGAATATGAAGCAGGGAGATGTTAGGCTCCATCTTGGTAGAGGGGTATTCATATCTTTGGAAATAGGACCTAAGGACAATACATCCTTTGATGTATGAGGGACTTGGGAGAAATTCTGGGATTATGATGGGGAAATTGGTCATTTTGTACACTGGGCCCTCGAGTTGGAAACAGAAATTAGTTTTCTTCCCTTTCAAAAAAAGAGGGTTATTTTCCTACTTGGGATATAAGTCAAATGTCCTACTTAGTTTCCTTATCAAAAAAATAAATGCTCAATCTATGAAGGAGCCAAGGACATGTGCCTCGCACCTATCTGCAATGAGTTTTATTTTATTTCTGTGTCCCTACTCAGCATCTCAAGCCTCAACACTGTAGCCCTCTCTTTCTCTCTACCTCACCAACTAAAGTGGCTTAAGAGCTAACTAATCCCCAACCTGAAGTCCTACTTGGGACGTTCTTCACATGAGAGTACAAAACTTTGCTCACCTCCATAAGAGCATTTGAAAAAACCTTGCATGTACCATAGATAAGGTGGAAGGCTGCTGAAGTGATGCAACTTGTGAAATAAAATCCTCCTCCGGCCAAACCCCATGAATTGAAAAAGTGGTTAAAGGAAGTTCAACACACTATCCAACAATCAGAACCCATCTTTAGATCAATTTTCATATCATTTACCAAACATCCTAGCATTTCGCTCATGACCAACCAGTTCACAAAAACAAACAGAAAAAGCAAATGGTATAAGGAGAGTAATTCTAGTTATTTAAGCACCTGAAAAGTGGTTCTGACTATAAATAAGGAATTGATTGTCTCATAAAAATTGTCCTTTTCAATCAGCATTAGTAAGTTTTGAAATGAGTTTCTGATGAAACGCTTAGAGAATCGCGGTTTTATTGCTTCATTGTCATATTGTTCCCATTCTTATAGATGAAATATCGTTTTAGAAAAAAAAAAATGAAAATAGAAAAAAGAAGAAAATTAAACAGCATACTGACAGAATGAGAGAGGGGTCATAAAGAACTTACATTAGCATCTTTAGGCAATGCTACTTTTGACTGACCATAGAAGTACCCTATTCCGCCAAGCAAATTCCCGATGGCAGCCTGACCCACTGTAATCGAATCAGTATCCACCTGAACATATGACACATTCAAAAACTAATTGGAAAAAATACATACCGCAAGGAATATGATTGAGTGAATCGTGAAATAGAAAGGAAGAAAGAGAAGAGGATATAGCAGAAAATAGAGATCAAAAGGTACTGTGCCACAATTACCCCTTTTCCTCTTTTTTTAAATAAGGTGGCAAATATATAGGTTTGGTATCTACCTGAGCCACTCACATGCGGCTTTGGCTCAGCTTGAAACCAGGACTTGATTTCAATTTGAGTTGAATTTGATTCTTTTTTTTAATTTTTGGAGGAAAGTGACTTTTATTGATGTCTTATATGTGAGACCAAGAGACCTCATAGTCGTAAGAGATGCACCCAAGCTTCCATTGACAAGTCATAAAAACTCCAAGGAACCTCTATACATTTCTCTATCCAATGACAATCTTGAAGTCCTGTACTACCAAAAGAAAGGGCCGGCAAAAGACGCCTATGAAAGTCTTTTACGCTTAGAGCAGATCCATCATTTCACTTCAAAGGAATCTTTGATACCTCATAGGAAAGATAAAAAAAAAATTGTGATTTTTTTTTTTTTTTGAAAATGACTCTCGTAATACTAACTTCAGATAAACTCCTTCCGGAGACTTGAACCTTAAACCTCACACTACTAAATCCCCCCATGTGACCACTGAGCTACTGCTCAAGTTCACAAAAGACAAAAATACCTACCCTAGAATATTCTTGATCAATCATTGGGAAGAAATAACTGCAAGAATTTAATAGTAGGACATGCACAACATTATCCTATTATCATCATACATACATACATACATACATACTAGTTTATAAACCCAAAAACTAGCATAATTGATAATATCAAATTAAGACGTATTGAGGAAAGTAAAGTTCAATAACCTTGTCAGCTAGATCAAATAATTCCACAAATTTATCTTCAAAATCCTTTTGTTTGTCGTCTAGCTGCTTGCTCAACATGGCTCCTTGAATATTGAGAGAATTCAGAATGAGTCCCACAATGGTGCAGTTTGAATTCACAAAATAACACGCAACTAAAAGAACAATAGAACCATAGATGGCAGTTACATCTGTTTTTCTAACAATTTACAGTCCAATCATAAATAAGTATTTGAACAAAGCTGTTATTGATGTAGTTTACATTTTTCTGGATATGGATTGATGTAGTTTATATCTCCATTGTGGAGGAAGAAAGTCATCAAGAAAACGAGGGACCATTGCCATCTACTCCCATATCTGATTGAGTGGCAAACTGACGTAGTCTAGGAAAGACATCTTTAAGTTTGGCTTCCTTCAGCCAAATATCATCCCAAAATGTAGTGCTTTGCCCATCCATCTCCCCTTAAGAACCATGTTTGTTTTCTAAAGTGCTCAAACAAATTGTATATGGTTTTCCACAAGTTTGATACATATCTAGGTAAGTGCCACCCTAAACACCAATCATTCTCTTCGACCCCTAATTTCATTATTACTACTTTCACCCATGGAGACTCTCGATCTTTGTTTAACCTCCAGCACCGCTTAAGCATCAGAGCTAAATGGAGTGTTTGTTAGACATTATGTTTTTTTTTTTTTTTTTTTTTTTTTTTCTTTTGTAACCTTTAGCTCCCCTGACTTGTTGAGGACCTATTCCTTAATAAGAAATCCTTCCAATCCGACTCTCAAAAGAGTCTGGAAGCACCATAAGTTTTATGCCAGACATAAGTAAATTAATTAATGTCTTTCTTCACCACATGTAACCTCTCTAGAAATTCTCTATGGGAGATGATATAAAATGAGCCTTCACAATAATATGACCATATATTTGAACAGAATGGGGTGGGGATTTAAGCGTCAGCAACACTCGAAAAAAAAAAAAAAAAAAAAGAACCAAGCATAAACATGCTTCCATAACTGATCATGCTTCGCCAGCCTCTTTAATTGTTCTTTTTCTTAAACAAAAAGCGCATATATCATAATACAGCTAGAAAAAAGCACAGGCAACACTAGTCAGTAACAATTCTCACAATTAACAAAATGTACCATCTGATGAAGATATTAGTTGATTAATTGGTAAAAAAGACACCTTATAATAAACCAGTTACACTAAATCTATTTTAAAAGGCTGAAAATGAAAACCACCTGTGAGGCTCTGAACCCGCTCTTTAGTTCTTGAACTTGGCAAACCAGTTCCAGATACAAAAGCTATGTCTACTCTAAAAGGCAGTTTTGCAGAAAGCTGCGTATTAGAAGAAGACAAAATGATGCTCAATGAGATGTTTGACTCAACCAAATAACTAATATGTTAAGGAACCAGTCTATGAGTTAATTCAACCTGAAAAACAATAATGTTTGGTAAATACTCAGATGAATCAGGAAGATGCAGACGTCCTGTCCTCCTTGCCTGAAAAAATTATGATTCAGCAAGGCAAATAGAATTACACAATGCATGACATAGAATATTATATTACATAGTTAAATATCTAAACTAGAAGTTTCCTCCGATAAGGAGGTGCCTTAAACAAAAAAAAAAAAAAAAAATGTAAACTACACCTCATTGACCTACAAAAACGCATGTCTCTGTACAGTTGTTAAAGAATTTAGAAGCAAAACCAACATCACTATGTTGAAGAAACTTTTATACTATTTTGGAGTTTGACAGCCACTGTGCATCTAGTTTGTAAACTAAAAATTTCTATCCTAGTAAAATATGAAAAATGAAACAGAAAACTTTAACAGCTTAGTTTTTTTCTTCCTTCATCACATAATTGTTTCAATTTCATTGTTGTTAGAGACATGGCCTTTCCTCTTTATATATATATATTTGAATGCCCTAGAAATAGAAAAAAATGGAAAAAAGATGAAATATGAACCCATTAGACAAATGGCATTTCCAACCATTCATCAGTGAATCCACTTCTACAATTGTCAAGCTACTGAATATACTTCCACTATTTCTTTCTATTCAAGTCTGTCTTTTAGACCCACTCCTTTCATGTAAGTACTGTATTCCCATACCAATAGTAAGACTGCAACATCCAAATAGATAATCAGGTATCACTGACAGTCCCGCAAGAAACCTTCTCCCATTCTCTCCGCCATCTCTTTCCCCCCTTGACATTTTGTCAACAAAAGCTACACTATGTCCTCAGTTCATCTATTAACCAATAAGGATTGACCCTTTGCCTCAATAGCCTTATGGAGGGGATTATGGTTCAACTCTCACCAGGACATGGGATGATGGTGTCTCTTGACCAATCCCTCTTTCTTTGAGAAAAGACACATTTCACATCATTAAGGCCAAAACCAAAATTTACAAAGCATAATGTGAGGCCCCTCACAAACAGATCTGGAGGAATGGCAACTTCTTTTGTAGGAAGGCTAGCAATGCCATTAGATGACCAAAGTACATGATGCCAACAGGCAATATACAGACAAGCTAAAGATTGAATATCCTGACAGAGCCCTGAAAAGGCCAAGGAAACTCTTTGGACCCCACAACCACTTGTTGAAATTCACCAAATTGGGAGAGAAATGAGAGAGAAACGTGTGTGTGTATGTGTGTGTGTGTGTGTGTGTGTGTGTGAGAGAGAGAGAGGGAGAGAGGGAGAGAGAGATCCATATGGGAGGAAGGGGCTTACATGTACTCCAAGACTTGCAAGAAAAAGATCAGTTAAATTATGCATATGAGGACTTCTGAATCCAGAAAAATGGACATCCAAATCAGCCTGCAAGAAAGAGGAAAGACTACTTTCAACTCAGCAAGCAAGGGGTATTTCAGCTTCATTTCAAATTTTCTCAGAGACGAAATTCATTCAATTAGGAGCCTCTGAGTCATTAAAGACTGGTGTGCACACCTACATCATAATTTACATGTTAGTATGTAGAAACATGTGGATAGGTCTTATGAACATGAACCACCTTATGATTTGGCATGTTTCTGTTGGTAGAAACAAATTGACAATTGTATGTAGAAAAGGATGATATTTTACTGGAAAAAAAATGAATTCTGTAAATAGTAAAGGCATCATGCATGAATAAAGAAGGAAAAACTAGTCAGTCTGAAATCTGACATGATCTCAATGAGGCCTTGTCTGAATAAATAATTACATGTAATTTTCCAAGAAAAATGACAATGATAAATGAACTATTGTTACAACATTTTCAGCAGTGGAAATCTCAGAGAGATAAATATAAGAAAATGTGACACAAGAAATATTTGTAACATAGTTCAGTGCCACAATGCACTTTCACTATGGGGTTTTAAACTCAAGGTGAAGACTAAACTCACTGTCGTAAGAAATTAACAGCTCGTAACCAATCCAACACAGTGGATAATACTGCTGTTCACAACAAAATGCTCACATTTCCCTAGCACATTCCCAATGCATATCAGGGAGCCATCTCTCTTCTAAAGAATAGTTTTATGCAGTTGATCAGAGGACATACTGATGAATCTAAATGGAGCTCCCAACTACCAACTTCTTCACGTGATCCAGATGCCATTAGAGTGTGATCATGACGCAATAGGCCCTTCCTGTCTATGCTTAAAGCATTTCCCTCTTCATCACCCAAATAAAAGAAAAGATGAGCAGCATCCCATGTTTCGTCATCAAATCCAGATCTGTGAGTAGCTCGTGTCAACCACATCCAATCAAAAAGAGCAAATTTGGATTCAAAACTAATCACGATACACGACTAATAACATTTCAAATCAGATACATGAGATTCATTTACAATAATAAACTCTAAAAATACACTACAAACAACTACATGAAAGCAATCGAGCAGAAACTTAGCTTTGAAATTAATCAAGCACAAAGGAGGTGAAGAAAGGAGGAAAAGGTTGCAAGGCTGTTAGAGAGTCTCCTTTGCCTAGTCAATCAGAGATGCCATTTGAAGTGGCAATTTTGTCAAAAATATAGATTATCCTCCATGGAAGCTTGGAATATTGGTTGGTGATTTAATTACATAAGCTGCTTCCACCTCTTCAATGAGCAAGTTTTGGGATATTTCTCCCAGATGTATCAAATATATTAGACAAATTATAAGAAATATCAAACATATATGACCAGTTGAGAAATATATATTCCTCTCATCTAACCAGTAACTTTCTCGATTCTAGTTTCTTACTATTTTTTTAGGTAGTTATTAAACAACCAATTGGCTCTGATGACAACAACTTTTTCCTGCCATTTATTTGGATGGTAAATTATTAATTACAGCATTGATATTAAAAAATTGTAAATTTTGCTCAGATCCAAGGACGAATCATCTGAATGGACAAACATTCAGTCTATTGGATGTCTAGATCATTAGAAATATCCTTTTAAAGTATTTGATGATGATTCTATGATCTAGTTATTTTATTATAGAGGTGGTATAGGACACGCATATGCTTAACAGACCTCATTTTAGTTTAGCTAGGCAGAAAAAAGATAAACATGACCTACATTATTTAAGCCGAACAACTTTAAAGTGTAAAAGTGTGTATATGAGTTTCATATTAAGAATTGAACCAAGTTAAGATAAAACAAATCAACTTGACGAAATTGGTAACCATGGTTACTGACACATCACCTCTATCAATATGATTCAAACATTATGGTCAATATTCCCTAGCATCTCACATCATTGCATACCAGTAGGACTTGGAAATGCAGTGCCTGGTGCGCCAAATTAATCAGGGACAGAATCTTCAACTATGCCAAGCATCAAAAGAAGGCAAGAGAAATGGGCAATGCCTACTCAGGCTAGAATATTGAGCACATGATTTAGAGTGATCAGGTAGAAAAAGAACCGTGGGGTTGACAACCCACTCTCACTTGTCACATCCGAGATGATAATATCAACTGATAAGTTTGGCATAGAGATCAGTGACATCAATTTCTTATTTAGGGAGGTTTCGGTCACAAAACGTCGAACCAGTCTCTACATGTTATCTCACAGATAGAATTGGCTGGATCTACACAGGAAAATACAATTGGAGAAAAAAGAAGACAAATGGTTCATGTTAGTTATGAGCTTAGCGTGCAAATGGACCAACAAATACCATTTCCTTCCATACTTCAAAAGACAAAGAAGTTCTCATCTTCCAACATTTTACTGCTAATCTTTCAAAGTGCATTTTTGGGAGCTATTTTATGTGGGATCCTTAGTAATCCTGGGCCCTACCAGATTCAGTCTGCTTCTAACAGTGGGGTTGACAGCTGTTGAATCTTGTAACTTGTAAGTTCTAAACAAATGTATTCTCTGTATATGCCCTAGGAAATGAGAATGAATTTTTTTATCAGAGAGAGAGAGAGAGAGAGAGAGAATAAAACTAAACCAAATTACCTTCCCAGAGCTTATTGAGCAAGTCAAAACATAAGCTTTAACAAGAAGCCCTGAGCAATAGCTCAGGTAGTCTCGCTTGGGTAGATATTATGGGAGGTCTCACGTTCGAGTCTCCTAGGGGACATTAGGTAGGTAAGGGTTTATAAAAAAAGACAAAAAAATCACAATTCAAAAAAAATAAAAATAAAATAAAACATAAGCTTTTTTTTTTTGAGGAAGAAATAAAACATAAGCTTTAAGTAGCAAAAGAGTTGACATTAACATCTTACTTATCATTTTGTGCATCAATTCTTACTGCCCAATCCCCACCATATCCGCTACCTTTCATCTTGGCTTTTAAGAAGCTAGTTGATAAACTCAGCCCATGATCAACCAATACTTGCTTACCATAGTCCCTCCCATTGTGATGAGTCCAACCATAGGTACTGAGATCATCAGAATCTTGGCAAACATGCCGCATATGATATTGGCCAGCCTTTACTCCAATCCACATTAGTCCTGCAATTAATGAACGTGGGATCCTACAAATAGCCACTTCCCTTGTCAACAAGAGAACAGTAAAGAAATACACATAACTATCAACAATAATAATTGGAAGAATACAGCTTCCACGAAGTTTCATGTAGACTATATAATGTATCTGATGAAATTTAGTGAAAGCTACGGTTTCATAGATTTTATTTTCTGAAGTGATCATTCTTTGATATTCGGAAAGAAAATGCCCCTATAGTAGTCTGCAGGGGCTCTTTTTTCCAACGATCAACAGATTGTCATTCCTAAGCTCATCAATACATTAGAAACTTTTCTGGTTTCGTTGTCTTGTTTAATTGAACGGACCTACTTTCACTTCAGTTCGGAGAGTTGACAACGTGAGATGCTTCATGAGACAATAGTATTATACGTTTTATGTCTATAAGAGAACTAAACATTAAATATTTGCAGCGTCAAATAACAGTCCACACGGTACAATAAATTCACATTTTTAAGGAAAAAATCTAAATACCTTGCACGGATGCCAAGATAGACGTGTGGGCGGTAAGTTCCCCAGTATAAACTCTCCTCGTGTTCGCCTTTAAACTGCAATTTCTCCCCATAAGTCAGAAATCCATTTACAACAGCGAAAAGTCTTAAGCAAAACCGAGAAAGCTTTGGATAGACCATATCTCCAAAGTCACAAACAGTATACAACGAAAAGAAAGCGCAGATGACGCCAGAAGCACTGTGAAACTCTTGTTGGTTCATAGTTGGGCACCAAAGAATTTTTAGACCTCCGTACCTGCGGAAGATCCATCATCTTAGGAGCTGGCAACGGAGTGATAATCCTCGGTTTCTCCACCTCTCTAAAACTTCCTTCGTGATAGTAAATCACGTAACCAGCAACTGCGGATGCGAGAATCGCGAAGCCTAGCAGCAACTTGAGATTGACATCCATCAGTTGAAGAGAATGAGTGTTCCTACCATCTCTCCGAGATTTTTGAGAAACCTGCTTCCGACTTGTGTGAGGGTCTTCGTCTTGCACGTCGGCAGGAGCTTTCCCCCTACTTCGAGCAGATTTTCTGCTGCCCACGGTCATCTCGGGAGAAACCTGTTGCGATCTCACAATTCTAGAGGACTCGTGTGCTAAACAGCCTAAACCGCGAAATCCGATCGACTGAAAATGGAAGATAGAAAAACAGCGTCGCTTGAAAGCTAGTACCTCACTGACTCTACGCTCTCAGACTGTCAGACATGAGACACCCCCCGCAAGCGCGGGTAAATGAAAATCACCGAACGAGGCCGCTCCTTCGGTCGGGACTCGCGTTCGGAGCACCGGCTGAACCACAGCCCCTTAGGGATCGGGTCAAGATTTGAGTCATTCGACCCGCTTATTTTATAGACGTGAAATAAATACCTCTCCACAACCAATTCTGGAACAGGTGGGGTTCGAATTAACCCATTAATATCAAACAATATAAAACAAATATAAATATATGATAAAATATGCCATCTTAAAAAGTTAATATATATGAATTAGTTTCATTAGTAAACAAGATTTTTAAAGTAAAAATATAGCATCTAATCTAATATAAATACATTAAATATAATTACTTTTATCCAATTTTCCACATTTTAACCAGTAAATAATGACCATTAGATCCTAATGTCAAATCGTACCCGACCCATATATTAATGGGGTCCAATGGTCCAATGGTCCAATGGTCCAATGGTCTAATGGTCCAATGGTCCAATGGTCCAATGGCTCGATTTTGGGGTTCAAGTAAATGGTCCGAATCCGGTTCGGATATTGGGTCTAACTTAATCCTTTGTTTTTGTGATAAATAACTGAAAGAGAGTTAAGAGAAATATAATATAATTCCTTCCTCAGATCATGTAAAGAAGTATAATTGAAACAAACTGAACCTTAGAATATATCAGACCTCGCAAATTCTGCAACCCCTTGGATAGGGATGAAGCTCGAATTGTCCTCAAAGAAGAGATGCGGTTCACCATTCACAATGAGTCAGCATATTTTCCGTTATCAAATGCATTAAGGTGTAGATACCTGTATCACTGCGATAGAAACAAACTCCAGTCCAACCACAATCAACAGCCAAATATCAAAACCTCCTTATACATGGTGAGGATACATTATGCTGGCATAGTACATTTTCTGTCCCTCTCAGCTTCCCAGTCATGTATTTGTATTTTGTCATCGAATCTTTCTTCCTAATTCCAACTGGTCAATCGTCAGTGCCGAAGTACCGATCCCCGAACTCCCCCAAACCCGGGATAACACGATACTCGTCATTTAATGCCACATCAATTTCTGAAGTAACAATTTTCAAGGATGGGAAGCGCTTGCACACAGTGTGTATGCCCTCGGGTGCCTTAATCCAAGCACAGAAGAAAAACTCAAACATAATAAAAAAAAATAAAAAAAAAAAAAAAAAAAAAAAAAAAACAGATTAATCCAAAATAATAAATACAAACATAGTATGCAGGAGTAACCCACCGAGATGAGGTTGAGGAAGATTATATGGTTCTCCGGAACCCCTTTCTGTACGAGAAGTTCGATAGCTTGATTTGCAGAGTTACCTAACCAAGATAATCCGAAACGAACAGATTCAATTATTAAGCAGGGAAGCCATCAAAGGTAATCACACCGGTCACCCAGTTACATCTTAAGGGTAGTTAACACGTATAATTATCAGGATGGAGGTCGCAGGTGACTCCTCCAAGAAAGTACAGTATGGGTCTCACTGATGACCTAGCATGAAAATGTTTGAACACCATTGAAGGGAGCACAAGAATGTGGCAATATAATTGTTTGTAAATGTGAGTTAAGGGGTGGCAAGAAATACAGCACACGAATGGACCAATAAGGGAACATTTGGTGCAGCCATGGAAGTAGCAATAACAGTATGGTGGAGGATAACTAACCATGCAACCAATACCAATGAACTTGGAGAAAGAATTTTGTTAGGGGGGGAGGGAGTACTCACTGCACTGCAAATAAGTTTTTAGCCTTGCATAGGAGATGACTAAAGTTTCATTTGTACCTGTCGCAAGAACTGGATCTAGAAGCAGGACATGTCTCTCGGAAATATCTGTAGGCAGCCTCTCATATATAAGCTGTTGATGTCAAGAAAACATGGTGAGAAAATTCAACACAATCATCAATTTTGAGCATCGTCTACAAAAATAAGTTACCTGTTTCCCATTATCTCCATCACGATGTATCAAAATTTTACCAATTTTTATTCCTTTACAACATGCACGCAAAGCATTCTCCATACTTTCACCACTGTCACAGACCATAAGAAGACAGTTATAAATTTATTTACTTCATTAACTTTTCTACAAATGAAAGGTAATAAGATGTAATATTATAATCTACTAAGGGACTAGTCAAGAAGAGCAAGATGGCTCTTTTCCTCCAGCATTTCAAGAGCAGTAAACTTTGGCTAATGCTTTTATTCAATCAGATTTGTGCATCAGGAAGCAGAAGCAAATAATACCCAGAAACAACATTCAGAAATTTATTTTGGGTAATTCAGAAAAAATGAAAGTGTATCACTACTTCACCCAAAAAAAAAAATTACAAAGAAATAGAATCTTCTGATGGAATTTATTAAAAAAGCACACTTTTGCAACACTGCATGGATGGTGAGTATTGTCACTCTGCTATGTAGGGAAGTGAACGTGAAAACTAAACAGGTGAGATGGAGTACAAGGCAATCAACCCAATTACTTAATTGAAGGAGATTCCCTCCCAATAATGAGTCAAGCATAGAACACGAGGAGGCATAGCAAATCCTATTTTAGGAAACTCATACCATATCATTTTCCAACAATAACAGGTCCAAAAAGCAACGGAAGTTTGTTCCTTGGTGGGACAAGCTACAAAGCCCAGAAAATTGGACAGGTAGATAAGATCGCCTCTACAAATTTCTGTCTCCTTCCACAGAGAACATCGTATGTTACTAATTCCTATAATTGCATTAAGAGTTTTGTTTCTGCAAATACCTTCGAATAATGGATACACCACACAATTTTTTGCAGAAGTCAACACCAGTATAAACTGACCCTGAAGAAGCAAAGAATTTCAAGACTTCAATATATTAAGTTGAATTCCCTACAAAAGTCTCTTGCAACAAAGTATAAAACTCAATATACATGGGACCAATTTGCGTCCTAAAAAATTCACTTCATACCAAAACAAACAAAGAAACACTTGGTCCTTTTCAGATCTTCCCTTTCTTCTTGTCCTTCTGTTTAATCTACACTCACTCAACTGAAAAATGAAGCTTTTGACGCAAAAAATGCACTCAAACCAAAGTATTTATTGATAACGCCTATTGCAGGGGAAAAAAAAAAATCTTTTCACCACGGGACCTGGTATCTTATCACAACATAGGAAATATTTGTTACATTTGTCCACTACAACTAATAAAAAACAAGAACAAACTGTGTCATATATATCATCAAAGACAATGGCTTACCATCAAGTGGATGATAGAAAGTGGCATCCAAAACTCTGTTAGGGCATAGCTCTATTAAAAGCTCAATTTGTTTGTCCAAGTTCCAAACAAAGAAATGCTGAAATGGCAGTTTATGCATCACTTACTGAAAGACTTTCTATTCAGTAGTTCACAAAATGCAGAGTCAGCAAACGCGAAAAACTCAAACAAAACCAGCGAACTGCAATGTACTTGAGACAAACTAGTAAAATAAATTGCATAGCATGACAAAAACGGCAAATTGCATATCAGAGCTGCCTTGATTGACTTCCAGTACATATTTAATACTTGAAAAACAAGGCATGAGTCAAATACAATCAGGTCAGATTGGGCATTTATCTACCTGTTGGAGTCATCACTTGTTTCTCTGTGAATGGCAGATGGCCAAGACCATGTTCAACAACCTGCCAAGATGTCATGGTCATATTAAACTAATATTCAAAAGCAAATGCCAATTGCTTAAGCCCAGCAAAAATAAACCAAAACAGCAGAAAAAACATACCAGCCGAATAAGCCGATCGGAATAGAAGACAAAATCATGTTTTGATATTTCTCGATCACGAATTAGTGTGTGCATCCCTCTTATCTGTTTAAACCATCTTGAATTTGAATAAATACTGCAACATGAAAAGAGTATGGAATAGCAATAGAGAACAGAAAGAAGGATATAGTAACTGGATGACAGCAGAAAGAATTGTAGAATGCATCAGAAAAACCCAGAACACCAGGTCCATACATTCGTTAGTAACTCTGTCTAATTTGGAAATGCCTATAGGTGTACCTCTTATAACATGAAACTTCTATTGCTAAAAGTGACTCAACCTCAGAAGGTAGTGATTGTTCCCTCAGTTAAGGATTTTCGGGACATTGCACACACACTCTCTCTATCACTTGGAAGCAATTCGCTCCATCAGCTAATGCAACGAACAATAAGCTTGCAAGAAATGGAACAAAATTTTTCGAACTTAGGTTTTTTGTCAGTCACTTGGAAGCGAGTCCCTTGATTGGCTAATGCAATGACTGTAAGCTTGTAAGAAATGGAACAAATCTATCAGATTTAATGGTTTTTACGTCAATCCAATTTTGTCTCTCAGTGCTGTCTAGTATTTCAGTAGTTGTTGTTAGCTATACTGTTATCTTTTTGGTTGCTCCTGTGTTGAGGGGAGCTCCACTCTCTTATTCCTTGCTCATGCTCTTAAATTGTTAGCCTTTCAAGAAAAAAAAAAGTGAGTTGACCGTCCCTGGACCTTTTTGATAGGAGGTCCGTGTGAGTATTCTCAAATTGGTTTATCTGACCCTACTCCAACCTTCGCAATTGACACTGATAATGTGATTAGCAACACCAAGAGAGAACCGTACCTGGAATGTTGAATGGATAACATACACATGAGGATAGATTTTGCAGAGATTGTGCTGACCAAGCTTTGTGCGGATATGTTGCACAATGAGATCAACTGCCACATGGTTATCACCTCCTCGAGGAATGATAACATCAGCATATTTCTTTGATGGCAGAACAAAATCGTCGAAAGCAGGTTTGACAAATTTTGCGTACTGCATAATCAACAATTACAAAGATTTCATACAGAAGAGATAAGAAGGCCAGAAAGAAGCCAAAGATTCAAAAATCGTTTGACACTCTATTATTTTTCTCAATAAAAAATACAACTCAATGTCACGAGCCAAGGAAAAAAAAAGTTAGCTAAAAGAAATGCTAGGCCATTTTAGAGGGAATCACACATCAAGGTGGTAAGTGTCTTTCAACTTTTTGAGATGAAGACAAACAAACCCTTCAGTGCTACAATAAAAATTTGTATTAACATTTAGAAAATAACCTTCTATATGCAGATGCTAGAGATACCAGCCAAATTCAGATTTAAGGCAAGAAAACAAGATTCTATTGTAAAATACCGTTGCGGCCATAATCCGAAGATATTCTAATTCAGTACATGAACTTGTAATCATTACCCATGAAAGTGGAGATCAAGTTTAGGAACCCAGAATGAGGGTACAGTCAAACCTAAATCACACAATGATAAGGGTTCAGCTAGAGCTATGTTTAGGAACCCAGCAGGCAGAATTCCCTCACTTTTTTACCAAGAAAAAAATAGGAACATAGAAGCTAAAATTGAAATATAAGTAGGTACAGCCCTGTTGCATGATACAATTAATATAGATGGAATAATTTCATTTTCATTGGGTTGATTATGTAGTACATAAAAGAAACCAGCAGAAGCCAAACCAGCAACACAAGCACAATAGTTATATGGCTTCTTCATGTCACCATGTCACAGGAAAACATAAAAGAGCCCAGCAAATGTGTCAATTTATAGGGCTTTTTTTTTCTCTCAAAGTACCACTTTGTCCCCTAAAAGTGGTCCTTTGCATCAATACGAGCATCACTTGGCACTCAGATAGTTCAGACGCATAGACATTCATCAAAGAATAAATGAAGGTAGGTATATCAAAAACAACCTGAGCACAGGATTTCTAATTACCTGCTCGAGAACAGAATTTATATCTCTTCCCCTCTCAACTGTATCACGCCTTATCCTCCTGGCAAGTCTCACATCAGCATCTAAATAGAGAAAACCAACAGTGAATCTGATTGCACAAAAACTTAAGACTGAATAAAAAGTGATTCATTTAAAAATGCCAGCTATAGAAAATGATCAATTATATGACTTCTACTAGCAGGTTTCTTACCAATCATGTGTCATAATCACAACCAGTAAACCTACAGAACATACAAGCCCATTTTTGTCTCCTCTATTTCATTCCTGTCTACAAGTTGATGAATGATCTCAACTAAGAAGGATCTAGCAACACAACATCAGGCACAACCCCAACACCAAACTTCTTCAGACAAGACAATATGAAAATTAACTCTAATACATCTAGGATGATAAAGGACACCACAAATTATATTAACATAAAGTGGCCACTTGCGATGGCCAGGCGGTTCATCCAAATGGTGACGAGTTGCACAACACAGAGATAGAGTGACTAGAAAATTAACCACATAAAATTGCAAAAGGTTGCCGAGGCCAAAACTTTATCGTTAGGAAATCATAATAATGCAGTCTCTTAACCATCTGGTCAAATCTTCCTGAAGTATTAAATACACAGAAACCCATATCCTGTCACTAGACATCCCAGGTCCAAACATCAAATAAAAGATCAAGATAGAGTCCAATATGAAATTCAAAGGAAAATAAGTAAAAGAAAGAAAATAAGGAAATGAACATTGAAAATAAAATATTCTAGCAAAGAACAGTAGAAAACTTAGAGCAAGACCTGTGTCAACAAAGATCTTCATATTCATCAAATTGCGGATCCTTGAATCATGGAAAACTAGAATGCCCTCTAAAATAATGACATCAGATACATTGACCTGTCAAATGATGATGAGTTAGAACGAGGAAAAGAATTTCACTGGTACCTTTCCTTATGTGTGTGTGCACAAGCATACAAAAGAGATTTTTTTGGATGGGTAGAGATAGAGCGAAGAGAAGAGACATAAGGAAAGAGATGGAGCAAAGTTTTTCTGGGTGAGCAAATAAACCACTTTACATGTTTCTTCGCAGAAGGCGCTATATAAATAATTCAATTGCAATCTTTACTGAGAACAAACATACAAAATGTTGTAGTACCTTTCTAAAACTATCAGAAGACCGCCGATGTTCCTTAAAGTCATAAATTGGGACGTTGTAGGACTGCCCACTTTTGAGTTTCTCAATGCAATCCAGAAGTTGCTCAGTGTCAAAGGCATCTACACACAAACTAGTGTTTTAGAAGCATCAACATGTTATACAAAGAATCATTTCACGAATAAGTTTAGGTCAATAAAAAAGGCAACGATGACCAACTGTGTCTAGTTCAAAACACTACAAGAATCTAAGCTTCTCTCCTAGTATTATTTTTCCCTCTATTAAAATCTACTAGCAGAAAACGAGTAGAATTAAATATTTGAAAAAAAAAAAAAAAGGTTGCTCAAAATGAAAATTTGGGTAAGCATCATGATAGACTTGTTTTTCGTGGTATGCCAGTCATATGTTGAAATGAGCACCAGATTCAACTATACAAAGCAAGCACACTTAAACCTTTTCCTTAAAATTATGTCATTTCATATCAATAACTTGCTGAAACCAATTCAATAGAGTCATATGCTCTGGATTGAGGTCTGACAGTAGTTCCCAGAAAAACCCTTAGGGAACAAGTACTCCAATGGGAATCACCCCACCAGTTCAATCTGAGAAAAAATGGCTATCGAGAATTACCAGGATGGTCAAAGTTGTATTCATGCACACGTTCAGATTCTTCAGGAGTCAAACCACGGTAGAATGAATCCTGAAAAGTTCCATGACGACAAGTTATAAATTCCACTTTACCTTTCACAGTTAGGAAAATAGAATTTGCAAAGGCTGTTTTTCGCGCCAGTCACGGATAGTGATAGCCTTGGTTCAGCCGAATGCGGAGTTCCACTACAGGTAGACTCTGCAGACATACTGCTTAAAAATACAAAACAGAAAAAAAAAAAAAAAAAAAAGAGTGGATGAATAGATAACATGTCACCTGATTAACCAGAACGACTCGATGATCGTGAAGTTGTTGAATGATCATATCACATACCGTCGTCTTGCCTGACGCCGTACCCCCGGAAACTCCTAGCAAAATCCGAAAAAATAAAATAAAGAAGCGCAAAGGGAATTGAAGGAAAATGTAATCGAGGAGGGAGCAACGGGAAACAGAGCTTAAACCAATGAGAAATGGCTGTCTGACAGCGTTATCCTGTACACGAGGTGAAGTAGCAGTCGGGGAGGAGAGAAGACCGTCGAGACGGAGGCCGGAGAAATGGGCGCTGGAAGCGGCCTCCATTACGTAATCCATTTCTACCGGGAAAAGCGAGGAAGTAGTTTCACCGACGCCGGCGACCGATCCCCGATTTGTAAGCGGTTGAATACTCGATTGAATTTGACACAACAGAGAACATAAATATATAAACTACACAGAGTGATTAGGAAAACCAAGTCAAATCCAGAGTTGAAGCACCGTGACCGGAGTCCTGCTATGGCAGACTATTTCGGGAAGACTGATCGAATCCGATTTTTGAGGATCTCTCACATGAACACATGATCCTCCACTTCCCCTACAGCCTTTCTTTTCTCGATGTGTTTTCGCTCCTCTGAACAATCGACGATGGCTCTTTCTCGAGGTGGTGTGTTCCAGTTAGGACTCGGGATCAACGAATCAGTGCGTCTGACCTGAGGTTCTGAGGATATTCCAAAAATGCTACTTTTCGAAATTTGTCATTTCGAGGCGGCCGTCTGTGCTCGGAGCCCCGGACTGGTTTACCGCGCTTTCGTGTCTTGCCCCAACCTTGTATCAATGTTTTAAAAACCGAACGTTTACTTAAACCGGTAGAGTGTCTAGCTTGGGTCGAACTCGGTTAGACCGGGTTGGATCAGGGATTGAATCGTACAGAAATATTGTGCTATATTTGAGTATGTTTAGTGGGCTAGGTCGGAATCAGTGTTTTACAAAGCGAACCAAACCGCTTAGTCCGACCCGGTTGAACTAGAATTTAAGGCCAGTCCGGTTCTTATTGACTTGGGACGGTTCATTGTAACCAACATTATTTTTGTCTTTTTTCTTATAAAAATATTAAATATATGTAAAGTATAGTTACTATAATATATAGCCGGATAAAACGTTGGTTAGAACCCTAGCTATGTTGAGATTTTTTTATTTTTTCTCCAACTTTAGTGCATACAATATATTATTAAAATAAATTAATAAAAATATATACAAAAAATTTCAAAATAAAAACCCACGGGTCAGGTTTGGGTAAACCCGAACCCGACCCAAACCCAACCCGCAGGTTGGATTTGGGAATCCAAACCTGGGTTTTTTGGGTCGAGTCGGGTTACCCAAAAAACCCGACCCGATGCCCACCCCCTATGTGTGCCTTGGTTGCACGACTCAACTTGCCTCAAGTGCAGACTGAATCCTTACAAAAGGTAGGGGCATGGGTTTGGTTTGGTCGGATTTTTAAAACTCGAACTTAATCAGACCTATACAGCCCAAAACCCAAACTCGTCCAAAACTGGAACGAGTTTCAAAAACCTGCTTCGAACCCAAATTGATCCCTCATTTTGTAACCTGATATCTGACTTGACCCCATCAAAACCCAACTGATTTTAGTAAAATCTGGCCCAAGCCACATGATCCATTTAATTTTTGTTAAACCAATTAAAAAATCGAAAAAACACAATAACATAACAAAAATAATAAAAAATACAATATCCAGGGAAGAAAGTACATGACAGATACAAAATAAAAAATTACATAATTCAAGGGATATACTAGGTCCCGAATCATCGAAAATGCTTAAAAGACAGAAAATTCAGTTAATTTTAACATAAATAATCCATAAATTCGATAGATACATTAAAACTCAAATGCTATAAAGTTATAAACGTTAATTTTTTACGTTAAAAAATTACAAAATTTAGTTATATATTAAATAGGTCGGCGTTTCCCGTCATCTCTGACTCTGATCTCACAATGCACAAGCGCCTCATCAAACAGGATATAAAGATATATTTCTTCATAACTTGATATAATGAAATTTGATGCACTAGGTACTCTGTAGGTTAATTAAAAAACACTCAACAAATCGGAAAACCAATCTGCGACGGTGCCGGAAGTTGGTCGCAGAGAAGGCCCGCGTCTAAATCATCAAAACTCAGAGCAACGAACAAATCAAACCATTGGAAACCACCCAATGGCCATAATCAGAGGCACAAGAACAGAGGAAGCAGCGCGAGCGCAAGCCACAGTGGCAGAGGAAGTGGAAGTGGAACCAGACGCAGGCGTGGAGGAAGCAACCGAGTCCGTCGAAGGTGATTTCGGAGACGCCGATTCATCTGCGGAAACCACTTTGATCTTAACCTTCATGCCTTGGTCACAGTGTCCCAGAGTTCCGCAGGTAAAGTATCTGGTGCCCGGCTTGTCCAGCTTCACCACACTGGTGCCCCCGTTCATGGAGTCCAGGGCACCACTCATGTCGCACTTCTCGTACCCTTTCTCGCTCGGAAGTTCCACCACACTGTGAAACCCGGCAGTGTACTTGAAAACTGGGTAATGTGAAGTTAACATTCGTTCAAGTGAGTAATTCAGTTCAATTTGCATTCATCTGCCTAAAATCTCTGCTCTCGTGATTTCAAACAGGAATTTTTTCAGCGGAGAATGATAAGAGAAACGTACCCAATCGGTCTCCGACCTTGAAGGTTTGCCCTGATGCCCATGAGCCCAAATCTGCAGACGTATCCCATCCTTGGCTTCCTCCAACTACATGTTGGGCTGCAAGGGCGACCTGTGGATCGACAAAGACGAGAAGAACCGCGACCAGAGCCACCACAAGCTTCATATCTCTGTACACTCTTGTGATGATCTTTCTCTGTCTGCGATAAACCTGATGAACTGGTTTATATATAAAGAGAGAGAGATTCAGGGAGAACTTCCAAGGCAGACGCAAAGAAGTTGCTGCCAGGAAACTGTTTCGGAAAAAAGAACTGATGCAATGATAACATCTTTATAATTTGGTGAGAAAGCAGAGCACATTGATTGGGAGCCCATGTTAGCTTGCATTGTTCGTCAAGCAAAGTAGGACCATTTGCGCTGTTATCGTTACCCTATCTTGGCTTCAAATCAATTTTGACATCAACAACCAGCACGGCACCGACATCTGATCTCCTTTTTGTCTCCCGCATTCAATTATTTTACACATGGGCAATCATCCGTGGTGAAATTGCGCCAACCGAAAAGCATCAGAGATTCCGGACTGATCGAAAGATTGCCAAAGGGGAACTTTCATCATTGTGATTTTTGCTGAGATGATGCTGTCAGGTCATATGGAAGACGAATGAAATTTATTTTTTTTCATTTGATTTGTTCGGATGGATACAGGTTCAGATAATCCCATTCAGGAGGTTAGAGCACAATTTCTCCCTTTACTTATTGATTTGGATATAATCAGCAGATTTTCCGCTGGAACTTCGATTTAGGGTTTGCCAAAGAGGAACGATCATCTCTCCTGGCGATTGAAGAAGGCGACAATGGCGTCATAGACAATTCGTTTCGCGTTTACTCCCATCACAAAATCGGCATGCGCGTAGTCCTTGATGTACTGAACGGTGAGCTTGTCTCCGTCGTGAAACTTGAAATTATCCAGCAGGAGCTCCACATCTCGAACGTCGGAAAGCGCGTCTTGTCCGCCGTAGCTGAGAAAGAGGGGGAGATCGTTAGGTATGTTGGACATGTTGTAGACGGGCGGCTTCCCTTCTCCGTAGTATCTGACGTTCATATCGTAGCTCCCGTAGTCGAACTTCCTTATAATTCCGTCTCGAACGGCTGCAGATCGAATTCCCAATAGGGCTGTCAGGTTCTGTAATTTTTTCTGCCCTAACTTGGCAAAAAATATGGGTCGATCGGGTTGTAAATTTAGTTTCAGAGACTTACTCTGCGCCAAATGCACCATATTCTTCGTTGACGAAGACTGTGGCTCATACTTCAAAAAGGTCTCGACTGTAGATTCATTCAGGCAGCAGTTCTTGCCTGTGGAAGAGAATTTTGGAGAGGTCAGTGGAGCAGACGCGTTTAACTCCTCGTTTGGGTGATTGAGAAAAGAAATTACCTGTGAAGGAGGACATCATATCGTAGCAATCGACGCCTGGATTGGCGCATAAACCACTGAGGAAGTTCTGTACAGCTCTCCTGTAATTAAGCATATGCAGACAACAAGCGGCCTAAGATTCCCCCTTTTCATTGATCAGGACTAATCTTATGTGTATTTTGAGATGAAATCTTACCCTTTTGGATTGAACTCTGCAATTCCCAACCAGGTAACCACCTGCAACGAAGAAACAACAAACAGATAAATCAAATCAACTAGTGACCGAGCGACCAATTGAACCACTATTATTTGTTATCTATTGTGTTTCTGTGGATTCCTTCTTTATGATGAATCTTGGTGTCAGATTTCAGAGTGCGAAGAAGAGTACTACAGAGTACATACTTCTCCGACGAAGGCTCTGGCGGCGAGCAAACCAAGGTGGGTGCTCATGTGACTCAGGTATGCAATGGGGCTGAGAAGGGCGGCAGATTTGAGCTGGTCCACCAGCTTCCCTTCAGCGAAAGAAGCCAAAGCGATCAGAGTACCCTGACGACAACAAACCAAATTAAGTATTAATCCCTAAACAGCAGAAGGCAATCATGGAGCTCTGTTTATGCTGAAGATTCACTGCATCATCGAAGCACTCGGACCCTGAAAGCATGCCCGTGAACACAAATGCTCACAAAAAAGGGGAATCTTTGTATGTGCCCACTGAAACTGATTGAACATTCTTCTGCGTATATACTTCCAGAAACTCTACTATCGGATTATACATACTTATATCTCCGTCTCTTACGTTTCAGGGTGTTTGCATTTAAAATCCAAATAAGAGCTCCAGTACTAAGTTCGGCGACAGCAAGAAAAGAGGGAATTACGTACCATGGAGTGGCCGACGTAATTGATCTTCTGCCCCGTCTGATGCTGTATAAAATTGAAGGTCGCCGGAAGATCGTACTCAACCAGCTCATCCCACGACCATACCCAGTAAGCCTGCCAACCGTAATTAATCGCTTCATCATCAGATGAATTTCAACTGATTAACGAGATGTAACTTACTAATAATTAAGTACCACTTAAGATGGCATTAGAGAAGGGATGATGATGATCACCGGGTCGGACACGTCGAGAGTGGTATGGCGTCGGCTGAACCTTGTTCCACGAGTGTTCGAGATCCAGACGTCGTAACCATTGTCTGCTAACACAAACGCCAGGGACTGCTCTGGGGAATTCAGCAGCCATGTCATTCCGTCCTGCATAGACATGCGTGCTTTCCCCTTGCTCAGTCTTTAATTAAAATAAGAACGTTGCGGCAGTGCATTACTATGCATAGTCGCATACGTGCCGATTGAAGCATGCATGCATGGGTGAACGCGAAAGGCGATCTTCAAAGAAGGTGAATTAAAAACAATTTTACGCACATGGCGACATTACAAGTAGTGCTACAGGTACAGGGAGAGAGACTTTGGTTTCACGCCTGAAATTGCGCCCAACCGAATCAGACTTACCCCTTTTTTCCTTCCTTCACAAGAAAGATAAAAAAGGGGAACTGAACAGACTATATACGAGGGAAGAAGAGGTACGCGCGGAAGAATTTCATCGACATACATACGCGTATACCGGACCACTCGCGCGTACATGGGGATCACAGACGTTTTCCGTGATCACTGCAAACAGCCTCGGGACTTGGGAGAATCAAATCGACTGGGGGATCGTAGAAGAAGAAACCAGAAGAAGAACGTATACAGAACGAGTACTCGTGCTGTTCTGATTAAATGCTACTCTAAGATTGATGTACAGTACTTACCATGAGGACTCCGTGTTGCAGCAAGACCGGCGGCCGAGGTTTCCCATCGCCGCCGGCGTCGCCGCTTCCGCGGCCCTGAGGAATCCTCTGAACGCTCAGAATATACCCGTCTCCTGTTTTCACCTACAAACGTCGATGGTCAGGAATGCTTGAATGGCGCAAGATTGATCATTAGTGAGTATAACGCGGAGATGTACAGAGAAAAAGTGTGGGAATTTTATATTACTTCGAACTCGTTGCATGGGTAGCCATAGACGAGCACCGTGGACTCGCATATTCCGACCACCGTCGTAGCCGGCGCGCCACCGATGGAACGTTCGTCGTCCGGCCTCCCCCGAGGGAAAAGGGCGTGCTTTCTCGTGACCGCCGCAGAGCCGCGGAGCCCGAAGAGGAGGCAGCTGATGACGCAGAGGAGGAACGCCGCGAAGCCTCGGAGGGGTTCCCGAGCTGCCATTTTTTCTAATGGTGCCTTTTGCCTCAGAAAGGTGCGGCGACCCCTTTTATAGATAACGCGATATAATTGGTCGACGGCGCGGGGATAAGAATCGACGGGGATGGGAGTCTGAACGGGGCAGAGGGGGGAAAGGACTAAAAGAGAGAGAGAAAGAGAGAGAGATCAGAGGATACAACGGATTTCGAATTTCTTTGACGACGAATGATGCGAGTGGGTCCCGCATAAAGTGCCCTTTTTAATTCCCAGTGGAGCTGGGCCCGGGTTGCCATCTTAACCGAACGATTCGGGGATTTGGATTTCCGAACGCCCAACAGATTGCGGTTACGGCGCTTGAACTGATGTCCATTCTGATCTACCATTCGTTTAGGAGGAGTTTTTTGTGGTGGGACCCCAGAAGTTTGGTGGGGCCAAGATGTGATAGAACGGGACCGTCTTCCTCCCCCGTTCACACTCGCTGCTCCCATATATGGACCTCCATGAGATAAAGATGATGAGCTTCAACTGTTCGACGATATTCTCAGCTCCACTCAAACACGATCATAGCTCGTGGCCCTTTGGAACGCGCATCAGATATGAAAGCGTCCGTTGCTTTTCGAAAAGTTTCTATGGGCAGCCCGACTAAGCCGCGTGGGCTCCCATTCCATCGTTTTGATTGGGCTTACAAACAGTTCGCTTCGTTCCTATGCTTCGATACAAAGCAACTAGAAACCAACCATTGTCTTATGCGAGCTTTTTTGTACTTACAGCAATAATATATTATCTGATAAATTTTATCATGAAAAAATAATATAATGTGTTAAGTACACTCTTGGATCATTTGTAAACGAGTACAATTGGGTGGACCGCAAATTGCGGTCCGATGTATAAAATATAAAATAAAAGATGAATTTGGTAAATTTTGCAGTGGATGTGTGGGTGCAATTTTTAGAATTCTTTTAATTCGATCTCAAAATAGACACAAATGACCAATATAATTCTCTTCACAAACACAAGAAGAAATTTGAATTTTACCTAAGCTTGACAAAAAATTAGGTATTTCAAGTGGTTTTCATGGCAATCGGTTGTAAACGGCAGCAAAAGATGCTTGTTGCTCTTTCATTGATTTGAAGTGGCGATTTAAAATTATTTTAAGTTTTTTTACGTATTTTTTTTGTCTCCTTCTTGTTGAAAAACATACTGTTTTATAGGCTTGCTAGTTCTCAACGGTCAAAACTAGTTATGCAGCTGAAGTTGCAATTTCACTATATCGATTCTACTGTGATATGGAGGGTTTCCTTGGACCAAGGCAAATGCCCTTAAATTGGTCCACTTGACAACTTTGTAGGTTGATGACGTAATTCTAATTATCCCAGTCACCGTCCCTGTCCGTTGATTCAATCTTACTCGATCGATAGCTTGATTTCGTTTTGTTGACCGGGGTCTATGTTTGACTTGTTGACTCGGGTCCTACGGTACTTTCGGGTTGTGACAAAAGTTGCATCTAAAGATAATATGTGATTAACTTGATATTAAACATTGTTGTTGCCTGATTAATTTTCTGCACTATTAATGCAGTCTTATAAAAAAAAATTCGATGGGGTCATTCACTTATTTGATGCGTCTCGGTATCTCATTACATCAGATGTTTCAATAACTGCACAACAATTAGTACACCTTCCCAACACGAAACAGCTAGCACTACGATCTAATTAGAGTCCCTTCACCTGCACCGGATTCCTTAAAAAACTTGAGAGAGTTCCATTACTTCCGAACTCCAACATCTCATTTCAAAATACCGGTAGACTCTTGACCTTGTTGGGTGAAGGATTTTCAGTCCCGTTGACCCTCGATCTGTCTTAAGTCTAAACGTTGAAATGGCCCATAATGCTCGTTCTCCTTAGACATTAGTTCATGACCCAAAACTTAGAAAACTCCAATTTATTTTATCTCGTTCGGTGTCTCTTTCATTGAAAATCCGCCGGTCCGCGAAGAGGCGTGACCTAGAGAATATTTCAATTACTTTAGAATAATTTTGTATTACAGGGTGTATTTTTGTATTAGGAAAATACGAATACAATTTCCTATGCTTACTCAGATCTCCGTATGGTGTGAAGTTTCTGCTTCTGCGAATGAACGTTGAACTTCGAGTTAAAAGAACGAGTGTGTGGTGTGGCTTTGGTCGGTCGGACGGAAGTATTTGTGTTCCGTGTGTTTCGACTTGTGGCGTTGTCGATGAACGTGTAGAGCTGCTCCGGTCGAACTGTTGAACGACGAACAACGAGTTGTTTACTTCCTTGGATCGAGAGTTTACGCGAGTGGAGTTTCTTCTCGACGAAAGAGTTTCAACTGTACTGCTGAAGTGACGACACGGCTGGGCTTCACGATGGGCTGTATTGGGCGGCCTTGAAAATTGACGAAGCCTACCCACAAGCCTTAATTACTGGGTTGATAGACTTTGGGCGGTCGTTGAATTTGGATCATACACATTTTTAGTATCGTACATACATTGTTTTCTCTTTAGCTTACTGCTGTACTAAATGTGACACAGTGACTTGTTTTTGGACTCTCTCTTGCCAGTTGCTACTATCAGTGATTATCAGTTGTGGAGGTAGAAAGGGATTTTAATGATACGACGTGAGAAGTTCTATTCATTTAGTACATTATTCATTATTTGCATAAATTGATAGCACCTTGGCATGATGGATAATGAGAGGCGGGATGAAATTGATATGGCCACCAAACTCTCTCCAAATCTCCGAAATAAACAAAACCATAAAATAATCTCCTGTGAACAATAATAAAGTAAATCATCCTTGTCTCTTCGTAACCATTATTACGTCAACTGCTCCCCGACTCCACGATCCCGTCTCTTCCGGTGGATACAAAAAAAAAAAGAAAAAAGAAATCTCACATGGCGTCCCTGCTTTCGGGCATCACCATTAATGAAGAGGACCGACGGTCCACTTTCACGGCCATTCCCGTTTTCCGAAACAGCCCATTCATCCGCATCTTCTTCCTCCCCGTAGAAAAAAACGCTGCAATTTTAAGGGAAAGGAACCCAGAAAACGGAGTAGAAAATCCTTTTTTTACGAGGAACGGAGCGAAGCCAAACCTTCCGAACAAGCATCCCTTGAAACCTTTTTTGCCTGTTTGACTTCAAAATCCCCGCTCGCTCTGATTACTCTGGAAATATTCGAGTAGTATAAGTATATAATCTAACAAAGAGGAGTAAGACTTGCTGGCAATGGCGTCGCCATACAAACGACAACCCAAAATTCCAAAAGCCCCGCCACGCTTTATTCTAAATTTCTAATTCCGCACTAGCAATTCTGTACTACAGTCGAGACCCACATAAATAATTCCTTTTCCGCTCCGCCTTCTGCTCCTCCCCTACTCCAAACCGGTTCCGTTCCCATCTCAGACTGGTTTTGGGAGCAGATCGATGTCTTGTCCGAATAAAGCGCCTTTCAAATCTCCAAAACTCCCACTCTGCCCTAATTCACTCAAACTCCCGAATTCAAGTAATCTTCTCACTCCTCATCTCCTCCATTGCTTCTAGAGTGGAATTCAGAGAACAAAAAGAGGGCGCCTTTATTTATTTATTTATTTATTTATTATAATTTAAATTTCATTGCCCTTGATTAAAGACTTTTTAATTGGCCTGGTTTCAACGCAGGATCAGATAAAATGAAAAATATATATTTTTTTGTTCCTAGAAATAATAGTATATAGTGTTATTGTATTAGTATTAGTACAAAAAGGAATCAATTCATGAGGGTTTTATAATATTATGAAATACGGTGTTGATATTTGATAATTTCACAAAAAAATATTGACGTTTATTTTTATTAAATAAATATAGACATTTTTGTTGATTAAAATGGATTGATATTTGAGGCAGTCAAGTGGACCCACATGCGCAAACTCTTGTTGTCGTCAGTGGAGGCCCGGAAATCACCATCTGGCCGTCGGCTTCGTTGGGCCCACTGGGGAAGATGACGTTGAGGGACCGAAACGGGACGAACGCGGTTAAAAGTTCTGGAGGGTAGTGAGGTAATGAGGGATTTTTTTATTTTTGTAATACGAATTTACGATTAAAAATTTAATAAAATTCCACGTGATCCGACGAGAGAGAGAGAGAGAGAGAGAGAGAGAGGGACATGTCTGTAACTTTTTCCCGGTCTTTCTCGGAGGCTAGGTAGTAGAGCCTTTAAAAAAAAAAAAAAAAAAAAAAAAAAAAAAAAATTCTGAAATAAAAAACGTCACGTAGAAAGATAGATTTCTGCCGTGGGGTGATGGCCGATGGGGATGGCGAATTCGTCATTTGGAAGGAAGGAGAGAAGGGGGAGGAAGACAAAAGGTGAGGGAGGAGGTTGTGAGATTCATACAGTTTCCGGTCTGCGTGGGCAACATCAACGAGCAAGCGTAGTGAGGGGTTTATCCCTTTTCCACTTTTTTAAAAGCAGTTCCACTGTGGGACTGGGAGCCGCTCCCGGAGTTCTGCTCTGGCTCCGCTGGAGGAAAAGTGAGTTCTCTTCTTTCCGATCCCGTGACGATCATTTCAGGTACTTGTCCCTAGTTTTTTTTCTTTTTTTGTTGGAGACTTTTGATTCTGATTGTCATTTTTTTGGCTGCGGGGAGCTTCTTCGGTGCCAGTGAGTCGTTTATAGTTGTTTTAACTTTTAATTAGTGGCGAATTAGAAAGTCTTTTTTTTTTTTTTTTTTTTTGTTCGTTTTAGGCGTTTTTATTTGTTGACATGGAAAATGTGGTTTCGTTGTTTTAGAATCCGGTTTTCTTGCTTGCGAGAGGTATGAGGAGTGTTTTTCCAAGTTTTTCAGTGATCGTCGTCATTACTGGGATTTCCCTCTCTCTAAAAAAAATTGTTACTGGGATGACAAGGGGAGCTGGCAAGCAGTTTGTTTCGGGATGTAAGCCCGTAATGGAACATCTTATATATGGTATTGATGTGAGATTTGGCTGTGAATGTTGTTTAATTCTTCCTCTGTGATTTTGTCATGCCGGGATTGCTCTTTGGATTTTCGCTCTAAATGGAAGCGAATTGTGGTCTTTTGTTGACGCTTTATGAGGACAATTGCTGCGAGTTAAAGTTTTTTAATTTCAAACTTTTATTTCCGAAACTATTGAATGACTCCCTAAATATCCCGATTTAGTAACTAGTGATACTGCCTTTCCGCTTTCAAAATTCCTCCGTGTTTGTGGTGGTGTTTAACCTGCTTTTGTTTTTCGCTGAATTTCTTCGACTGTTTAACTTTAATTTGTATTCTAAAAAATGCATGGCCGACCTCAGGAACTTCGTACTTTACATTTCAGGTGATTTGATATTTTTTAATTTCTAAAAAATTTGGAAATTGCATTTTCTAAAGATTACCAATTCTTCTGTCATATCTGGATGAGTCGAGAAAAAATCTATAGCTCTCTGTTTCCGGAACTTGTAATTGAGCTCATTCTGTATTTCTGCCCCCTTTTACTTTTCTTAGTTTTTCTTTTGTCTCCCACAGTTGAACTTGGGTTCCGTTCATCAAACATCAGTGGTTTGACTGGATTCGCCTTATTGAAGACCTCTTAGGAGATGCTACAAAATCTGATGGAGGAAAAACAACTAGACTTCAATGCACCTCTTATGTCTGTGAGACGATTTGCTTCTTCAGCATATCATGATAAAACTGATGGTGACAAGGTGGTGAAAGTCATCCCAAAGAGATCTCCTATTCCCTTCCACAAGCCAGAACTCAAATCTGGACCCATAAGAGATGCAGGATCTGTTCCTTTCGTGTGGGAACAGATACCTGGAAGACCCAAGGACTCAGGTAGACCACCTCCTATCTCTCCTGATGCATCCCTATTAGCTCCAAAGCTGCCCCCAGGAAGAACTGTAGATGTTAGGCAAGAAGCACGACGACAACAACAACAACAACAACAACAACAACAACAACAACAACAACAACAACAACAACAACAACAACAACAACAACAACAACAACAACAACAACAACAACAACAAAGAAAACAAAGAGAACAACTACGTCAGCAATGGCAACAATCTTCTTTGCAGCCTGCAGGTTCCCTTGAGATTCCAACTGTGAGGACAACCATTGAAAACAAGAGTCATGAAACCCATGTGACAGCAGTGGCCTGCTCCAAACAGTATTTGCAAGAAGAAGTGAAACCTACTCCCGAGGAGGATTGTGATGATGCATTCTCGGACGCTCTTGAAACACTGTCTCGATCTGAATCAATCTTCATGAATTGTAGTGTAAGCGGCCTTAGTGCATTGGATGGTGCAGATAGAAAACCTTATGGGAATATGTCCGTGGATCCAGAAGCCCGAGATTTCATGATGGACCGTTTCTTACCTGCTGCCAAAGCCATGACATCAGAGGCACCTCAGTATGCTACAAGAAAGCCAGCTTCAGCACGGGAGCCAGCAAGAAACCTAAACATAGTCAACCGGGAAAGAAGACCTATTTCTTATTCACATAGACCTGTTGTTGTGCTTCAGCAAAACACTGATGAGGATGAAGAGAGCGATAATGACTTTGTGGATTATGACCACTCTGGCTATTTGACTGCCAAAGGTTGTGGATTACTTCCTCGCTTTTGCTTAAAGAGTTCTTTATGTCTTTTAAACCCCGTTCCAGGAATTAAGGTCAGAAACAGGGCGTTTTTACCACCTGCCATCTCCAAAGTTAATGGTCATTCCAAAGCCTCAACTAGTCACAGATCTTCTAATGAGGATGATGAGGTAAGCCTATGAGTTAACAAAGCCTCTTTAACTATATGTGTACTTGATGCCTTGGGAAGAAATGAAATGTTTCTTGTTTCTGACTTTTCTGTTTTCTGCAGCACTCTTGGGAAGCCGTGTATAAACATAAACTTGTACATGGCCTTCAGTCACACGAGGCTCAGGGGAATAGAAGTAGGCCTACTAGTGATTCTAATCGGCTATCATGGAGCGATTCACAAACACTTGATGGCTCATCACCATGTAGACGGTCTGCTGGTGATTCTATATCGCCCTATAGAAATGATGCTCCTCAGTCCCCGTTTCATGAAGGAACAGGTTTTCTAGGCATTCCTACACAAGGTAAGAATGTGAAGGGTGATGCGTCGGATACCGACAGCAGAAGCCAGTCATGGGGAATAGTGAAGTTCCAGGATACAAGTCGACAAGGTTCTGGTTCATCAAGTCCTGCTGTAGAGAAAACTCTCTATGTTGATTCAATTCAAGTATTGGATACATCAAAATCATTAAGCTCTTCAGACACGAAGGATCTCATGAGTCCTACATATAAGGAACACGAAGCTGTGATGGATGGTCAAGAGATGGAGAAGTGTTCTGTCTTAGCAGCTCAGCTCAGTATTGAGGAGAAAAATGCATTTCAACCCAAACTCTGTGAGGTCATTGAAAAAAATCCTCACCCACGATTGAGTCCAGGTGCAGACAAAACAGAGCGTGTCTATTATGATAACCAGTTGGTTACAGAAAAATTGCTCACATGTAACACTCACAGTGATTATCCAGTAGACCAGGGAAATGCTTTAGCAAGTTCCTTGCAAGGATTACTTCCCCCTCCTCTTCCAAAATCACCTTCGGAGTCCTGGCTTTGGCGGACATTACCTTCTGTGCCATCGAAAAACCCATCATCTGGATCCTATCTGGGTGTCCAGTTGCGGGCAAGGAAACAAGCTGTCAGTACTTGTACAGCTGATCCTAAGTGGGAAAACTTGGTCAAGAATTCTAATGCACTTCGCAGCCAGACCCGCTTCTCAGAGGTACTCTCATTACCTTTCACTTAAACAAGTTCTTTATAGTGGTTCTCCAAGAATTTTGAAATCAGGTATTGTTTTCCATGACTCCAGGAGCTGAGTAAATCTTTTACAGAACAATAAGATTAAGGATGGTGCCACAAATCCTTCCACGTGTGGAGACAAACATGCCATATTACCAACTGTATAGGTACTCGGTGTTGTTATTTTTCCGACACTTTTCCCTTCTCGCACTATGCTAACCTGAACAGTTTCTTTCGCAGCACATGATTATTTAAATTCAGGTTTTCATTTTCTCTAGGCCCTTGAAGGCGTTTACCTGAGATGGACTCTCCTGCTCTCAGACAAGTGTATCATCCCAGTTCTCGCGAGTTCTGATATAACTGCTAGTAGAAAATTGTTCATATCATATTTATCATACTTCTGCCTTTCCTCAATATCCTGAATTCTATTGTAAAATGACAACCAGCCTTACTCAAGTGAAGAAAATTATCACCTTACTCTTTTCTGTACAGGTCAACTATTGGAAGAGCCTTGCTAGTTATTATATTCCATGGAATGCATATTGTTTTCGTTTCAGAAATACTTTTAAAAAAGAAAGGCTGGTTATGAAGTATTTCATAAATGCTTTTATTTTATCTGGTCTCTGAGTGGATTGATCTGGAGAATGTCATACAGTCCCAATTAAAAATATTGATATGAATTGGCGGACTAGTTGTCATCTCTGTTGAGGTGTCTAAATACTTGTAGGTGAATTTGTTTATCCACTTCTTTATAAGAGACATGAGATGAAGCCTGTCCGATTAGTAAATTGCGTTTTTGTCAGTTCCCTCTGTTTCTAATCCACTAATTGAGCTTGATCAGTCCGTTTGAGTTGTTTATCTGCTGATTGTGACTGTTCTGAAAGAAGAAAGAGAATGGGATCATGGGATGTCTTCCCCTCCATTGTGTTCTGATTAGAAGATTGTTTCTAAACCCAAAAAAAGGAATCTACTGCAACAAATTTAGATTTGATGATTTCTCCATAATCCCGTTACTAATTTCATTTAAAAATTGATTTCCATGTACAAAGTACCCGAGGATCTAGAGATTTTGTTACAAAAATCAGGGGTCCGGACCAAGAAAATGACTTCTGCAGGTTCAGGTCATGACAGCACTGTCAAACTAGGTTTGTCAAACTAGGTTTAATCAGAACGACTTCCAACTACTGCGTTCTCTTGAGCATACCAAATAAATCATACTGGACTGTTGTGAAAACTCATAAAAGAGTCAAAGATAACTTGAGAACACTTTGTTACGAACATATGTTTGTAATCTGTATCATCTTTAGCCTTATGGAATCAACATTAGTAACTGACGACCACGTTAAACTATGAATTATTTGTTACTTATTGTAGTTTTCTACTTTTCTATGCTCTACAAGATCCAAAGTTTAGGAAAAAGAAGATATTGGTCTCTAGTACCTTCTAGAAAAGAAATATACTTAAGAGTACTCCGCTGAAGATAAAAAACTCCAAAGTGATCTGGAGAAGTTAGCATCTGAAATTATTCTTTAGATATTAGAAAGAAATTTCGATCTTATCATAGCGTCAGGGGGTAAAGAGGATCCAAAATTCCGACCTTGGCGGAACATCTGGAGAATTCAGCGCCGCCACTCGCGAACCGGAATTCTCCATGCCCGACGAGCATCGTGAGGCATGCAGGGAAGCACGACGAAGGCCCAATGATTGCCACGTGGAGGACGCTGAGTGGTGGGAAGTAGGTCCAACTTCGTATGAAGCCATGGCCGAAACCGGGCGACGAGGCTTGAGGACTCGAACGGAGGAGTCGCCATGGCGACGGCCTGTTTCGTGAGCCATGACGTACTCAAATGGGTCCCCGTTTACTTTGACTCTCGAATGTCTCTACATCGTACACCCCTTTGATTTAACCCTCTCCCCCGTTCTTCTCTTCTCTAGAATGATCTACACAGAGGTGGGTGGTTCTTCTCTCGCCTTCGAATCCGTAAATCCGTGAATCCGTGATTCAGGGAATCCAGAGCGAGACAATGTCGAGGAACAAGGTCGATACAAGGAAGAAGTCCCCGCTCGGGGACGTTCCTAATTCCATCCCGATCGACACCCAGGCCGTGACCGACTTCGTCACTCGATACGGTAACGTTTAAATCTCCCCGAATCCTGTTCTTGAACTAATTCTCAAAACAAAGCAGAACAGAGAGAAAAAAAAGAAAAGAAAAGAAAGAAAACGAATCTTGAAGTTTTTCGTCTAGGTTTCTTCGTTTCCGGGGCTGATCTGTTGGGTTTTGATGTCGTCGTCTTGCTTTTGCTGCAGACGAAGCTGCGAAGAGGAGACTGGACAATATGAACCAGAAGCTGATGGATTTGGAGAGGCAGATGGAATCACTGGAAACAGAGATGAAGAAGGCACGCGATTCCACTTTCGTCGATAACTTCGACGATTACTTCTCGGCTGACCCGGAAACGTTTCAGTTTCCGGCGGCCTCTCCCTCCTGAATTTACTCTGTATTTTTGTTTCTTTCTTGTTTTGTAGCTGCTTCTTTTTTCGGTGTAGAACCTCGATATGATGATGGTTGGATTACGTCGCAGAGAGGATAGTCCCGGGATAATGTTTATCTGAATTCTGAAATCATCTGAAGAGGGTCGACGACATTAGCCCCATTAATTAATTTATGGTTTATCCTGGAGCATTATTAAGTATATAAAGTAATAAAAAATTAAGTGTCGTGTGTGGTCCAACTGAAACTCTCTCCCTCTCTCTCTCTCTCTCTCTCTCTTGCAGTCATGTAGGTAATAACACAATTGAATCTTTAAAGCAAATATATGGGCTTTTACTTTTCCCTTTGATTCTTCCCCGGTTTCCTTCCGTTTTTCCCTTCTTCATCCTTACGTCACATAAAGATTAAGCAATATTATCAGTGCAAAAGCCCTAGTCCTTCTGAAGGACTACAAAACGAACCATTAATGTCAGCTCCTTAACAAAAGCACTGAATACGAACAGTATTATACAGGTCCTCAATCAAGCTAGCTCCAATTACAAAAACCGGCCCTCCACGTACGCTTCATTATTTTAGACCAGCCAACAGTAAAATTTTGTAAACGGATGCAATATTGTCGTGGCGTGGCAAGGAAGAGGCTTTAGATATATAGCAAGGAAGAACTAGGTTTACAAAAACCCTATCTCATACATATACACTCCAGTCCTTGCTCCGGTCTCCGATCTAAAATCTTGTGGCTAGGGCTTGCATGCATTTTTTTTTTATTTTTTTTCGGCCCCATCCAAATACACATGGATGAAATTAGCTTATCCCAGTTCCTGGGTTTTAGGGCGAGATGGGATTAGGCAGGTTCCCTTGTCGTACGTCCCAGGCTCTAAAGCAAAGAAACTTGTAGTAATTAATGCAAGGTTCAATATCTTTACGTGGGTGGGGATTAATGTGAAACGTTACCACTTGGTAATTAATTATAAACCGATTAATTACCTCTATGAATTATAGTATGGATTAAGAAGAAGCTACGTACTAACACTCCTATAAACATAAACTTGTCAGCAGACTTATAGTATGGATTAAGAAGAAGCTACGTACTAACACTCCTATAAACATAAACTTGTCAGCAGACTTATAGTATGGATTAAGAAGAAGCTTGCTAGCCTTTGTTGCCAGACGGTGCCCGACGTATATATATATGGTTTTTTAACTATACGCAAGTACTAAAGAAATTATATAGTTTGCAAGTAGAGAAAGCTTAATTATGTGAGTTGAATTAATTAACAGTATTAATCATCAAGAACTTAGTGCAATAAGCTAGACGGATAATAAGCTTCTATTTGTGGACTGCTTAATGTAATTAAGAGGGTACAGAACAGACGAAATAAATGTAGTAGTTTTCTAAGCCCTAGCGGCCGGGGTGGTTTAATTTGCTGCGCATGCTGAGTGGCTTTTCTTCATTATTCTGTATTACAAAATATTTTTTCTAGTATATATATAGAACTAATTCTGTTCACCGGAAATTAAGGAAATTAATTCTAGAAAGGATAGAAAGTTGAATCTGTTTCTATATCCTACTGTTACATTGTGCCCTCTTACACTAAAAAGGGAGTTTAATATGTAGCTGTGAAAATTTTCCAAGCTTATCTTTGCAATGTTCAAAAGATTAACTGGTATTAATTACTTGTTGTTTTTTGAAAAATGAATGTTTTAATTAGAAAATTAAGAAGCCTTCCTTACACATATATATATATACAACAAGATGTTGAAGGGAATTAATTTCCTTTATCCAAAGAATGATGAGCAAGACCAATATATATTGACTGATCTAAGAACTGGTGGTAATTAATTTTTGCTTGAACTTCAGTATCATGCATGCAATAAGTAATTAACCAGCACATTAATTAACTGCTTATTCTTCCTTTTTGACCAAATTGGAAACTGAAAGAACTACATGATCTAAATGTCCCGATTCAAGAAATATTATAGTTGATCATTGCAAAGTGGGATCTCTAATTGCTATCATGTCAAACTATTGCTACTCTAATGAGTAAACAATGATCTGATTTGCAATCTTTTGGATGATTACAATGAAGCTGATGGAGAGGAAAAATGTTATGAAGAAATTAAAGAGAAAAAGTTAATTGATTGAGGCGCTACCCTTTCAAACATCAGATTAATTCCTTCTTAGATAAAGCAGATATAGGGATATGATAATTAAGGGTCTTCTTAGTCATCCTAATAAAAAGAAAATATATATAGTTTTATATTTCTTAGAATATGATAATTAGGGCATTAGTTAGTCATCCTACTGTTCATCATTATGCAGCTTTAGGTAGTAGTAAATAAACAGAAAACTATATGTCTACCTCACTATCCCCATTTGAATGTCTTCCATATATTTACATTGCATTTATGGGAAAAAAAATCTCAATTCTTACCAAAAAGAATGAAGTAAACTAAGACAGCTTGAAGGAGGAGAGAAACATTCTAAAGCCACACGAATTAAGTGAAATATATATTTAGGGAAGCTAGCTAGTAGAGAGTTCGGAACGTTATGGAGCTCAATATCAGACGTGCTCACATTAGTGAGTGCGTGACTCTCACATGATATTGGGGCACCACGGCTTCGACTAGTGCGCGCTCTAGGTGATCCGAACTCGCTAGTAGAAGCATATATATAATCACTAGAAAGGAAGCAGTATTAATTCTAGTCACCATTTACCTGATCCCCTTCCTCTTGTTCACACGGCAGCTTGTTCTTTCATGACACAAATAGGATATATACTGATAGCATGCATGCAAGACTTTAAGTAGCTTCAATTAAAGTGTCTCATGCCAGCAAAGTGCTAATTAATTTATAGAAGTAATAAACATAACGTTAAATGCAAACCCACTTGACATCCATTAACGACCGTTTGGTACTTTTGGAAATTAGTAACCCCATTCCTTTATAACTGCCAGAAAACAATTAATTAACTTAATAACGACTCCATTTTTGAATTAATTACCAGCACTACTAGTATATACTCAAGCAAGACCCATGTTCTTCCTTTCATTTCTGCAAAAATTTCTGCTGTTTTCAAGGAGATTTACATCAAAATAACTCTAGATTGAATATTGATCAATATTATGGGTAGCTGCTAACTGCAGTAGATTAATTAACATAGGCCAATGTGCATGTCTGCAACATCAGGTAATGTTAATCAACATGCTGCAGAATCTGGGTATATCGCTAGAAGTTAATTAAAGAAAACTAGTGATCATTCGGTATAATAAGAGTACCTTTATTGATGTGATCATGAGCAGGAGTACGGCAAAGTATTGTATTGCTGCTGCTCGATCAAAGGGGGCCTCAAGACGAGTACTTGAAAGATCTCACTCCAATGCTCTCATCGACATGGTCAGATCTAAAGTACTCATCCTCCCCGCGGCCCTGGTAGTACTGGTTTCACTACTGCTATTAAGAATATTGGTTCCTAGAAACTGAATCCCCGAGGTCGGGGTCATGTCCTTGTGAACAACACCTCTCTCACTACTGGAGTACTGTGTTGGAGACGAAAGGGAGAGAGTGAGTTCGCTGTCTATGCCGCCCTTTTCGTCTCCTTCCTCCTCGATCAAGTTGGAACTGCTCAGGCTCAGCTGCAAGTTGGGCAACCACGACATCTCCTTCATCTTCTTCTTCTTCTGCTTCCTTTCCGGGCTCATGTCATTGTTCTCTTCTTTCTCCCTCGATGTTCCGAACATGGGTATCTGCGCCATATTATTGTTCACTACTACTCCAGGTTGCCTCTGTAGAACCTGCAAATCAAATACACGAAATATGCTATTATATATTTTTTAAATTAAAAAAAAATCTAATCATTAATTTCTTTCATTGGGGTAGCTAGCTAGCTAGAGAGATTCTATATATTTAGATTACCTGATCAAGACGAGAAGGTTGGATTAATCTGTCACTGGTGAGAATGGCGTTGGAGGAGGGTACTAGTTGGAAAACCTTCTTGTTAGTCGTATTATTATTAATATTACCCGAGCCACCATATGTGTGTAGTATGGTGTTTGCATTGGGAGAGTAGTGAGAGGAGGAGACGGCCGGAATCTGGTGTGAGAAGGGGTGTGAGCTGCTACCGATCCAGTCAAAGTTGAGAGAAGAAGGCTGCGACATCTGATGATCTCTTACTACTGCTTGGTGATGGGGAAAGGCGGCGGCCCTGATCATATGACTATTCCCTCCGGCAATGGCGTCGCGCACATCGAACAAGTGAGAAGTAGCGCCGAACAAGGACGACCCTCTCTGCGGATCCCTGCATGCCCCTAATTGAGTACTAGTACTGATACTTCCCGGCTTCGCCCCATGCTGATTAAAAGCCCACTCTTCCCGCCTGCAGGTTATACTTATATGAAAAAATTTAAGAAGAAAGAAGAAAGTGAATAATTCATGATGGGGATTAGTTAGGGACCTAATTAAATTGCCGGCTCTGATGTCGATTAATGGTTGTTGGGAGAATGGCCGTTGCAAAAGGTTAGTACTGCTGCAGAAACGATCTTGCTCGTGAATGTTCTTGACCGAGAAAAGGGTACCGGCTCTAGCGTCTACCATTCTGAACGAACCCCCCGCGCCCCTGTGATACAACATCTCCGCTGCTGCCCCATGCATCATCTGCCTTTCTGCGAATCGTATATATATATATATATATATATGTGTGTGTGTGTGCAACACGGAAATTAAACAATATTATTACTTTATATTACTCATGATCAGATGATCAATTTATGCGCTAGCTGCTTAATCTAACTTGCAAAAATTAATACTCTTGTTATATATTGTATAGTTCTTTAATCGATCATATTAATTAATATGGATGAAATACAAATTAATGGAAAAGAAAGGGGAGAGAAAGAAGAGAAATTAATACCTTGTCCGGCGTCGTCGAGCTTCTTGCTCCGGTACATCTGATCGATTCAGGAAATGCACATCATGACGATCAGTACAAATTATAGATATATGTGATGAGAGGGAAGAAGTATATAACAAAAAGGGTCGATCTCGGATTGTCTCTCCTTATCAGATACAGAATTTATAGAGTACTCTACCTGTAAATGGCTCTTTACGTGGGCGATGCTCAGACCCCTCACATTCATCAACTGGAGGACTAGCTTGGGAGTAGCTCCTGCAATCAAACAAACAAAAGAAGGAAGAAACTGAGAATCAAGAATACTAGAACCCAGTACCCAGAAATATATATGTGTGTACGACTCGGTTGGTTGTACACTTGTACTGCTCTCCCCTGGTAATGATTGAAGGAAGATCTTTCTTACTGTCTTGCCAAAAGCAGGATCTTCTTGAGAAGAGAAAAAAAGGAAAAGGGGAAATAGAAGAAAAGAGTACTGTCTCACGAACTTACTGTCCTGTCCGCCGAGCTTCTCGACTGCATGAACGAAGGAGTGGTGGAGATCTGGGGTCCACCGAAGCCGGGGCATTTTGGATCGAACGTACTGTCTCACGGCCGGGGGTCTCTCCTGCTCCCGGTCCCCCGTCGTGCTATTATTGCTCGAGCTCCCGGCGGCGGCGGCGGCGGAGGGGTCGGCAGGGTCCGCCTCAGCCCCCGCCTCCGCCTCACCCACATCCGTCACACTATCCTCCTCCTCCTCCTCCTCCTCGGTCCCCGCCGCCGCCTCGGCGTTCAGATCAAAAATGGGTTCCACGATGTGCCTCTTCTTGTTGGTCGTCGATCTCTTCTCGGCGGCGTGGGTCCCGCTCTCCGCCGCGCTCCGCTCTTCCATCTCCTCCTCCGCCATATTACCCTCTAGCGCGCGCCTGCGGCAGCCGCTGCTGCCGGAGAGAGAAGCGAGGAAGAGGGTACTACTCGTTCAATCGAAATAAAGGAGGAGAATATTGATTAAAATATTGCGGAGGCCATGAACAAGTATTCCATGCATTGACGAGTTTTTGTAAACAAAAACACACAAAAAAAAAAGGGCGATCGCAGAGAAGAGATAGAAAACAAAACAAAAAAAAAAAGAAAAGAAAAAGAAAAGAAAACTGTGATGGTCTGGAGTCCGGAGTCTGGAGTCTGGACAGACAGAAATGGAGGCGAAGAAGAAACGGAGGCGAGGGCCGGGGATAAATAAGGCCTCTCTTTGTCTCCTCTCTCTCTCTCTCCCTCTCTCTCTCCCCCTCTCTCTCCCCCTCTCTCTCCCTCTCTCTCTCCCTCTCTCTCCCCTCTCTCTCTCCCTCTCTCTCTCCCTCTCTCTCTCCCTCTCTCTCTCTCTCTCTCCCTCTCTCTCTCCCTCTCTCTCTCCCTTTCTCTCTCTCCCTCTCTCCCTCTCACTCCCTCTCTCTCTCTCTCTCTCATTTTTTGGAAATTATTACTGCTGACACTCCTTCTAATGACAGCGATGTCGTGAAGCGCGGAGGGGAAATACCAGAGCCGGATTTCTTCTCTAATTCCGTCCTGAGCCGCCGTTCTCTTTCAGCCGAGCCCACTTCCCAACTCGGGAATCTGACGGATTTCTCCTCGTGCTAGCGTCTCTTCTAGCGTTCCCGCTTAGGGGTATACTTGTCTCTTGAAATAAGATGAAGCATTATTGAAGATAAATGAGTTAATTTTATTTAACAAAAAAATTAATATCTGTGGCACATTTATTCGTCTCGAACGAGAGTAAATCAGGTGATAGGTTCGGATTTTTATCAGTAAATATATTTCGTAAAATGAAAAACGACTCCGGATTTAGCCGACCGGAGCCGACTGCCGAGCCGGAAAATGGGGTTCTGACAGAGAAGCGCAATAGCCGGTGAAAGAGCGGCAGAGTGACGAAGGCTGGCGTCATTAGAGAAGCCTGTTCTCACGCGGGGGGACCCAGCGGCCTGCCCTCCCCCTCATTTATTGCCGATTCTCTCTTTTAATGGGCTCCCCCCCCCCCTCCCGGTCCCACGCGTTCCCTGTTTCATCTCCGCCGTCGATCTCCAACCATTCCCTTCCCCCGTAACTCGCAGCGCAGTTTCGTCGTGTTCGTCCGTGGCGGGGAGTGCGGGACCGAGCGAAAACGCTGGCCCCCACCCGCGGCTCGTACACGCGACCGGGGGAACATTCTTAATTCCCGGCCGGGGCCCACGTGTAAGGAGGATGAATGAATGAAGCTCAGACGCGCGGAGAGTCTAATTCACTCTTCTTAATTAGGGGACGCAGAAACGGCCATGGCTCCGGGACGAGAAATCGAGGATGCTCCCAAAACAAATTCAAGGCACGACGACGACGGCGACGATGACGACGAGGACGATGAGGACGACGACGACATGGAACGAGATGAGCGCGGGTGGGAGGAGTGATTTGAAGTGGAGAGTGAAAGTCGGTTATGCTTTTGGACAGGCTTCTGCAGGGAGGGCTGTTTGGACCCATTCGGCCATTCCACGTTGCTCCCGCTATGTACTTTCGAAGCTGAATTAAATTGATTGTAATTTTAAACCTCCTCGGTGGTGGTGGAGGTATACTGGTATCAGAGCCGAGACAGGGTATGGCAGGCTACGGGTATCGGATCCGCAGCCTGCTTCCTTCTCCGAGGCCACCTGCTCCTTTTCCTGCATCTTTCTTCACACGGAGGCGAACCTACCCGGGTAGTGATCAGTTTCAAGACCCACCACATCAAATGCGGGAACTGGGTTTACTGGGTTTTTTTTTTTGTTTTGTTTTTTAATTATGTTTGGGAATGGGTTTGGTTAACTAATAAGAAGTAAGAAATGAATGGGATGTTCTGATGGAACTTCAATGAGTTTAGGGGCACAAAAAACTGATTATATTAATATAATTACGATCGCTAGCTGATGCGGGGAGAATAGACAGGGTCTTTCAAATTGTTACGAATGAATGAATGAATGAATACTGGGTATATTAATGTTTTTTTCTAGAACGAAGTAGTCTCTCTGTTCAACAACATGAAACAAAAAAAAAAGAAAGAAAAAATTGATCACGTACGATGACATGGTTGATTTACAGATTGTAAACTCTTACAACTGACACGTTTCTTTTTCTAGAATTTTACCGTTTCTGAGGGCTGAAATCTGGATTGCTTGCTCCGCCGAAATATGTTCTTTAATTTTCTGATCTCGTTGCTCTGCTGACATTGAGTATTTTTTTTTTTTTTTTTTTTTTTATATAGAGTAGCGGCAGAAGAAAGTTGAGCGATTCAGTACTCGTTTGTCAAATTCGGGAATTAGACTTGATTATAATTCTCATCCGTTGGTGGGAATGATAGATTGGGCATGAAAGCGATTGTAATTAAACGTACGTATATATACGTACCCACCAGAGTCCAGACTGCTTCTTTCTTTCTTCCTTCCTTCCTCTCAATCACACTTGAGAAATCTTTAATCTTCGTCTCTTTAATATATAGTCTTTTTTATTAAATCACTCCGGCCCAGAGGTGAATAATATCTCGGGATTAATTTAGATATGTTCTTCGCGTTCACGAATAATATTATCAGTTTTCTCGTTTCTGAACTAACCCTTTTTGACCCAGGACTTGATGATACATACTTATGGCCCTCTTGTCTCCCCAAATCTGTGATCTTGGTAGCGACAGAGCACATCAAAGTAGTTCTATCTGGGTTTTTTTTTGTCCTTTTCCAGCAAACCTGTTTCCTTACAGAATGGAAAAAAAAAAAAAAAAAAAAAAAAAAGCAGCCTGTGCTGCATTCCAGGAAGAGTGGAGAAAGTAAAAGGGGATAAAGACGGATTCGATCGAGACGAATTCTCAGCCATCTAAAATCTACTGGGATGGAATGCTCACGGACGAAAGTAGGGTTCCGAAGCAGAAATAAACAATTCTTGCGCCTGGCCCAGAAATTCGTTCCACTGTTCTCATCTCCTCTCTTTAGCCGAGTTTAAACTTGGAGGAGGAGTAGAAGACATGTGATGGTGTGACTCGTTCCACCCCTTAAGCTTTTTCCTACTTTTCTTCCTTCTTTGACAGCTTGTCTTCGTGTGATCCTTTCTCTTCTCCCCCTCTATCCGTGACCCTCTTCAACGCCGAACCTCCTCTCATCTTCTCTGCTGGTTTGTAAACCTAAAAACCATAAAGTACTTTCAGAAGTATATATATACTCCCTTTGACATATCAGACGTGCGTCTTCCCATGCACTCGGATTCCATCGTCCCTTTTCAGCTCTTCTTTAAGCTGCAACCCGTGTCAAATTAATATATATACCTTTTACAACTCCCCTTTTGCACCCTTCATTTGTGACTTCGTGTTTGGTATATTCTCATCAGCTTCATTTATTGCACTGGTATAACATGACCTACTGATACATATATATGCCTCCATATTATACGTTTCATTCTTTTGATGCTGAATCTGATCATGTTAATAAATAATGGATGGGTCTGGTAGCTAGCTAGCTCATTGATTAATTAAGAGTTTTAAGGAAAAATATAAAGAATGAGCTTGCAATTAATTAAATAGTACTACTGAGTCATGCATGGATTAACAAAGAGCTGCGAGGGCTATATATACTGTTAATTAATGATCAATTTTCTAATAGTTGCTAATTAGTAAATTAAAAATCTGCATGGTGCATGATTCCTAGTTAATTAGGTATTAGAACTTATGAGACTACTATTGTTTAGTCTTTGAAAAATGATGCAATTGGTCCAAATACAGTAGGTTGTGTATCCATTATTATATTTCAATATTGCAGGTGCAGCATGTAGATAAGATATATATATGGCGCATAAATATAGTACTGGAGCTGGGCAAGCTGATTAGAGATCTCTAGGTCATAAATATAGTTTATTTGAATTCATTTATTTTTTATTCATACAATGCCTACAACCAGGCTGCCTTATGCTGTTAATCACATCCTATAATGATTTAATATAATTAAATTGTTGGAATTCAAATTGCATCACTATTTGAAGAGTCATATATATATATATGTAGACTTCTCAACTGTATGTAAAATTTCTGAAAATTTGACTGGGCTAGTAAAGAGTAATAGGTTAGGACTTAGGTATATATGGAGCTCCCTCTTCAACTCCATGAAAAGGCTTCTGTGCTGGGAATCTCAAGGTGTAGAGACCCACTACGCTATGCAAGACTATCTGAATAGAATAACATGTTAATTTTGTGTTATATATGTACAATTAGATTTATAGGGATTCGGGTCCGTCTGCTAGAACCTTAAACATTGTCATTTCATCGGGTAAAAAAAAAGGGACAAATCCCACATATTTCGGGTCTGGTCTCACCAGTTTTTGGGAAAATAGGGTCTCCATACTGTAGGCATGCACCCTTATATGAATGACGAAATGAGGGTGAATGAAGATTTCGAGGGGTGGTTTGATGCATGTGTTGGTACAGGCCATGAACTGAAGTGATCAGAGTGTGTGTGTGTGTGTGTGTGTGTGTGTGTGAGAGAGAGAGAGAGAGAGAGAGAGAGAGAGAGAGAGAGAGAGACCTAAGTTATGACTGTGGAATGTGGTGATAATTCCTTGAATGGAAGAGGTCATGAATTATGGGTCAATTGAAGGAGGAGTTTGTGCTACTTTTTTGTCAATTTTATATATTGCTTGCATTGCAATCATACTGATTTAGAAATTCAGGTAATTCCAACGACGGTACATGCCAGAAAGAAGGTCAACAATGGTGAGTGTTAGTCTCAGGCACTTGTAATAGTTTACTGTTGGTTGACTGATCAAATCGAATTTTTTAGCTCTCTCCCTCTCTAGATCTCTCTCTCTATCTCTCTCTCTCTCCCGTACTTGTTTCGTGGTTAAGAAAATGGAAATTGGGTTTAAACTTTAAACTACAAACTATTAAAACCCCAAAGAGTCTATATATTATCCTGAGGATTAATTGTTCCTTGCTTTTGATTTTTGAAGTATCATGAAAGGGTTATTAGATATATAGAGTTGTACTAATCCTTCAAATGACCCCAGAGGGATCCAGAGCGGCAAACTACAGTGATTGGAGACAAGAAATATATAATATGTTATTTTTGCCTCCAGTGTTCATTCAAGTTCCGGACTCAATTAAGATGCACCAAGACACATGGCAAATCCACTTATCAAATGTTCTTTTTCATCTTCACTCAAATCAATAGAGTAAATTAAAAGGTAGTTCCTAATTATTTTTCACTAATCAATACCGGGTCAAATTTCATCCTGATTTTTTTAAGGGTTTTTTTTTTTTTTTATGCATGATGGTTCCAAAAAAAATAAAATAAATAAAATAAAATAAATGAAGTGGATAAGAACAATTTTCTTACAATTTTTACACGAGGTCCTGACAAAAAATGACCTTCACCATTCACTGTATGTAGTATGTACTAGAGTAAATATTTATGAGATTTTTTAAGGGATTTTTAATTTTTTGTAGAAAAATGGGTCATAGAGAACATATATATAGTACTTATATAGTCTCCTACATGCAGTAACAAATTAAGATAATCCTAATTAAGAACTGGTTAGATTTGAAGCTCCACAAGTGCGAGTGTTTTTCCTGATTGAATTACAGAGAAAAATAATATGTTATAGAAGCCTTGAAAAGAAACAAAGAAAATAAAGGCATTTGATAAAGACAAAGAAGGTAGGCATTCAAGTCAATGCTCAAGGGGTTCACACAGGGTTTAATACTTTAAGACCCATATTGAATCCAGAATTGTTATATTAGTTCTCCCATCCCATGCATTAAAGAGCGGAGGGGAATGATTTTCACGACAGCAACCTCTTCGTTATCTATGCGTTCATGGCCCCATGAATAGTTGTTTGAAACCTCCCGAGCTTTTATATTCTGCTACGCGTTCAACTGCTTTTTATTCCTTACCAGAAGGAGGCCCTGCATGTCCCTTTTATAGCTTAATTTCCTTCTTAATGTCTTCCTTGGTAGACTTTGATGAGAGTGACACGCCACGTCCCACAAGTGATGCACCCTGACATCAAAACCCAGATTAAGGAAATGCCCACCACTTCTTTCCTTGTTGATTTGTACTACCCTTTTGTGCTCTTCCTCTTGTCTGCAGTCCTCTGTATTGTGAACTGCTGGGATTCCGGTTAGTACCGGAATTCGCTTCAAAAGAGAAGAAAATTTTATCCCCTAAATATGTCTTCTGTTATTTTCAGCCGTGGCCATGTTGGGTCCGGAATCCGGCGTTATCGATTTTATCTTCTTGAATAAACTAACATGGGTTTGCCCTTTGTTCAAAGCGTGGGGTCGCGAGGGCTGATATTATTAATGGATGGGCTGCAAGATATGAGAGAAAAGAACTGCTCTCTGTAAAAGATCGGATCGAAAGGAAGGAAACAGAGAAGGGAGGCGATCAGGAAGACAAAAAAAAAAAAACATAAAGAAGTAACAAGGATGAGATTCAGTGGAGCGAGTGAGTGAGAGAAACTTGTCTGCTGGCCTGTATATATATCTTATTCCATGAAATTGTCCCTTTCCCTGTAATCCAAGGATTTACTTTCGGAGGAAGGGGGGGGGGGGAAGGGAAGACGAAGATGGATATTACATGGAATGTGAGTGTATGTCTTCTCTTGCAGAGGATCCCATATAAAAATTCCTCGGGAGGGGGAAAGGTCAAAGAGAGAGGGGAGTATAAAAAGATTGGATGGCAGGCTAGAGGACACTTCGGTGTATGTGAGTGTGTTATGGACAGTGAAGCGGGGTGAGGAGTCTGAGAGACTCAGACCCACCTCCCTCTGCATTTTAGATTCCGAGATCGAAGAGGACAAATATTCGAAGGAGTAAACAATGGAGGGGACTGCGTGGGAGAGAAGCAAATCGGGTCTCGTGCGTAAGAAAAATTAACTTCGAATCACCGAGACATACTTAGAATAATCCCTGTAGTTTGTCCTGTCGTCTGCTTGGGAGTTGACATTCGGAATATCTTATTCCGATTGCCATGTCGAAGAATCTCGGGAGGAATTGGGTCGAGCTTTTATTTCTTCATGGATGGGGACGTCCCTCCATTTTTTTTTTCTTTTTTTTTTTTTTTTTTTTTTTTTTTGGTGGAGGTGTTCAGGAACGCTGATCGTAGTCGCTAGAAGTAGATGGATAGAGAGGAAAAATTCTCGGAATTTTAAAAGCCCTGTTTGGGAATGATATGATATTCCTCTGGAAAATGGAAATGCGAATACAAACAAGAAAAAAATCACTTCTTTTCTGGTTTTGATGCGTTCTCGTCCCGAGAGGTTCCGATCCCACGAAAAACCCAGAACAACACATGGATGGATTGATCTTAGTTTGTAGTTTTTCATATCCAGATCCACAAAGACGACCCGGAAAATATTTTCGAGCTTCAGAAAACGGTACATGTTTTACATAAAAAGGAAGAAAAGGAAGAGAGCCATGATAATTGAATGAAGTACCCAGTTAAAGTTTAGGCTTTTTTTTTTTTTTTTTTTTTTGGAAATAGACGATGGATGATATGTTGGAAGTGAGTTGGAGAAGATTTTAAAAATTGACAGACACAGGTCACAGAAGAGAATGCATCGAGGGAAGCAGAGTCAAGTGATGCATTTGTTTAAAAAAGGGATTGAGGAGTTTTAAAAAAGGGGGGAGGGAGGGTTGCAATTGCAAGAAGAAGAGGACTGGAGGAGAGATTCCATACGTTGAAGGTTGTTGGCAAAAGAGTCGCCGCGAACGTAGGCATTTGATGCGACCAACACAGAAGAACACATTTCCACATGCCAATGTTTTCCGGGCTCTTCTGCGATCTGCAGCCAGACTCTCCATTTCTGTCTGGGGCTTCCCTACGCTTATCTCCTCGTGTGATGGAAACTAGCTAAGGCCTTCTCTTTCCTCTCCAGTTTAAACTAATCTCTTCTCCAGTTCGAGAAATTCTACCCGTGTTTATATGCATAAGTCGACAAAAATTCTCGTAGTTAATGCAGTTCAGTGTATGCGTCATGCCAGTAAGAGACACGGCAAAACTTTTAACCCACTGCCCCAGGAAGTAGGAATCTCTCTCCCTTCTCCACTGTTGAATTGTTGACGGAGACAAACGAGAGGGTAGAAGCCATTGGGCTCGCCTGGGTTGGGCCTCATTCATAAGCATCGTAACCACAGAAACTGAAACTCAACACTATGTGCTCCTCCCCCCTTTACAGACATCGGCACCTTCTTTCTTTAATTTTGTTTCAATCGACTGAAAGCAGCCATAGCATTAGCATGAGAATAGTTTTGTTCTTCGTGTTGGTAGTATAGAACTGTAGAAGACGTCAGAGTAAGTTGTAGGGCAGATGGATGGTTCCGACTTTCGATCTCTGGAAGGGACTTCCCGGCAGGAACCCACGCAGGCATCTGAGTAGGAATTATTATTTTCATTTGAATAAAACACTTGGAACAATTGATGTACTCTTTCGACTAAAGAGATCGATTCAGTACTGAAATCTGTCCAGAGTCTCCGTTCAGAAGGAGAACTTCCAGAGGAATATAAGAGGAAGGGGAAATATCTGGGGATGACCCAAACCGGTAACTGGGCTGCAAGATTTTACTTCCTTTCGGACACGGAATTGCTAAAAGACGTGGTCCGAGACGCATTTTCCAAACCTAAGCAAAACCCAAACGAGAGAGTCAGATGAAGAGACTAAAAAGAATATAATCATAGACAAGTACATGCTAGTCGTAAAAAGTTCCAGAATTATCAAGAAATGCCGTGTGTCATGTGACAAAATGGATATTTGGTTACCTACCGATTTCATAGGCTACAGTCAAATGAATTGAACAAACACGTTTGACTTGAAATCTTTTTTCCAGTATCTTGATCAGTTGACACAGTTGATGGGATGCTTCAACTGAAACTAAGATATTGCGCTGGTACGGCTACCTAATACTCATGTAAGGCTATGCATGAGAGTCTTCCCGTTCAAGACGCAAGGTGTTACAATGCAAAGACTATATTTGGGTTGCTTGACCATGAAGAACATATGCGTAGCAACACATACCTTTCCAATTATAACAGTATTAAAACCAGCATGTATTCCGTAGAACCACTTAAACTAACAGCTGATTGCAAAAATCACAAAAGAAGAAAAACCAACATTCAGAGTAGAGAGAACACCTCAACTATTCCTTTTCTAGGAGCATGAATTGCAAGGCAAAGGCAATAATCACTCTTGGACTGCTCATGGTAAGCTGAATTTGATGATGATGACCCATCCTTCCCAACTAGCATCTCCATGAAGAGGCAAGATGCATCTCGGTACCCCTAATAAGACAACAGCAACTCATTCACAATTTCATAGTACACGGACAAGTCAATGTTTTTGGAGACATATAATTGTAAATTCCACAACATAAACATATCATACTTCTACTACTAAATATCTGGTCCCATCCAGACTCTGAAAATACAACAAGAGTCACATCACCTACAACTCTAGCTTGGACTCAGGGTCCAAAACAAGACTCAGCTGATCAGACAATTCAACTGCAATAATCTATGATTGATTGAATCAGACCAAGTCAGATTTATTTTTGCTCAAATGAGAGGACCAACCAAACCAAATCATCCACCTAATTATCTAATCCATATTAGGTGAATTGGCTTGGAGTGTGGCAGAACCATGAAAAACATCAATCTATTTTTATTAACTACTCGAGGGTAAAAGTAGAAGACCTTCCAAAGTCGCACAACGACAAGTGCCTGTGTGTCTAAAAGGAGTATCCGACCAAGTGAATCTGTTATGGCAGCCAGTGAACCACTTGGTGATAGGGCGAGTTTCTCTCCCCTTCGGGGTTCATCCTTCAAACATGTCAAAGCAGATGCTGCCGCAAATGATAGGACAGTCAAAATTTAGCCAGATAAACAATGACTTCATCAAAACATTTGAAAGCTTCAAAGTTGTAGTAACATATGAAAATTCACGCATGCAAACCACTAGCCACTTAGATCAGATTTGAGTATATCTTTACATTATACCAGCCCACTCTTTAGATTGTAAACTACGCTTAAATTTCAGTTTTCCCACCATTCCTATTTTAGTTAAATAAGGAATAAACCCTTGAAGACTGACACCGGATACGTCACCTTTTGCAAATGATTGAGGTGAAGGTTCTCGTTTCACTGGTGACGATTGTTCACTCCGCCAGATCATTTTAGAAAAAGAAGCTATAGCAGAGAAAGTAGCAGGCACCACTTTGGAGAAAAGAGCTCCAACTAAAGACCGACTTCTGTCCTCTGAAAGCCTGTGAGAAACATAAAATTCCAAGTAAAGATATATGCCTTCAAGCACTAAATTTTGGCAATAATCATTGGAGAATATTTTGCATGAGAAATTAAAGGGAAAAATTAAAAGAGTAAGGCAATCGTCTAATGCTGCAATGCACTGATATAACTTAACCTGAAGGCTGAAATTACTGCATCTGCCCCTACTGCAACTGCACAATAGTAACGTTGTCTCGACTGCCCAACAATAAAAGCAGCTGAATTCAAATACCAGAAAACCTTCAGAAATCTTCCATAATAGTTGCTGAATCAGTAGAAAAAAAGTACCTGCACATTCCAGTTAGAAGGCCAAAGTCCAATGAAAATTTCAAAAAAATAAAAACAAAAGTAATACATAATTGATTACCAAAATACTGATACCAAAGTGAAAACATACAAAAAAGAGAAATTGTAGTTAGTGACTGAATCGAGAAAAGGTCTTGAAACGTCATCAAGATTGAAGAAATGGAATCAATGGATAAATAGAAGGGAGCAGAATGAAAACAACCTTAAAGCAGTGAACAGTTGCATGATGAAGTTGTGGTGTAAACTTGTCAAGTGTTAATGATCAAACAAATTTCAAAGCAAGATTTTGACATCCAGGGAATATTTAAACTGCAATGAAGTACAGTCAAGCATACGCTTCAAAATGAAGTTATGGTTCAACACAGAGCCAAGTGAAGGACCAAAAGTACAAAGGCCAAGAAGCAAGAGGTCTGGATTAACAAAAATGTCCAAAAACACGTACATGGTTCACAACTATAAGCAACTTGAGCAAATTTGTCATCACCACAAAATGTAACGTGACCAGTATCAAAGTTTCAAGGCCATGTATGCAACTGTATAATTTTTGTGTAAGGATTTCTTTAGGCCCACTAACAATGGAAAAACACTCAATGTAAAAATGATTACCAACTATGTACATGGAAATTATGTTTTTAGGATCATCTTGCAGCACTGCAAACAAATCATTTTTTTTTTAAGGAAAGCGATGACATGAAAGATTAACTATTGCCAGGGCAAAATAGAAACAGCGTGATGTTTTACTGAAAACACAATTTTTACAACATATTTTTTGAGTTAGATGTATCAGGATCTTTGACTTGTGAAAGAGATAAAAGAACTCAAACTCTGTACATTTCAGTTACCCGCTCAAGCCAAATTCTGCACCCACTAATAAAATGCTTTAAAACATGCATCAGTGTAAAGTAAGATAACTGGTAATGAGTTTATCAGCAGTAGAAAATGTGTTTTACTGTGTGTAGCAAAGGAGTAAACAGGAATAAAAAAAACATATTTTTGGAGGGAAGGCATTTAACCTGAAGTTCCATAAGGGGTGGAGGCACAATCCCAGTAATTGCTGCATCAACACATGACCCGTATTTGCTAATATTCCAGACTTGATAAGGCAATCTTCCATAGGAATTTCCAATGTCATCAAGTTCTTTCTTTGGAGATTTTTGTCCCCAGCTATGAGAATGTGACTCTTGTAACCACCTCTGGAGCAAGTTCTGCAACTCAAAAGGGCATACATATCAACCAAAGAAAAAAATTATTTTTTGCAAGTTCGACAACGAAAATATGCCCAAAAATAAAAAAATAAAACAATAATTATAATAAGAAGAAAGGTGCCTAAAATGTATATTGTTCTTGAAATTTTTGCAATTTTATGAATCAAAAATGAAATTTTTTATATTTTTTAATTAGCAAATCATTAAAAAAAATTAAGAGAAACAAACCTGTACTTCTGATCCATCAATCCGTGCAATTACCCCAGGCAACACAATGCAGATGTCTTCTGAAGATGTATCCTGTGCAAGACTAACTTTCATCCCACGAGCTCTTAGCCTTAGTATATGTCCAGGATGAATAAACTGCATAGACACAAGACCCTCAGATGATCAACATAGAATTCAGTGGGTTTATTCAAAAGGATGTAAGTCACTAAAAATAACAAAAAAATTGTAAAACTGAGTTAAGAACAATACACTTAACCAATATTTAGAATTTGTTCAGCCTATCAATATGGCTCTTTTTCTTCTGAATTTTAGTAATCACGCATACACATCCCTTGCCAGACTTGCACCTAAGACCTCACACTGAAAAGACTCCCATCCCTCACCCAGCATGGCTCTATCTTTAGGTGAACGACTCCAGAAATTTTTCAATTTCTACTCATTTACGTGTTCCACAAAGAAGAATGAGATACTGGTTTTCTATACCAAGTAATTGCATTAAGAATATTATTGTGCCTTATCTTACACATTTGCAACAATCAATTTTAACCAAATCGAAGTTGGATTTGCTTCAGCCATCCTAGTTAAATACTCAAAAATAGAAGATAAGATTTCACTTAGCTGCCAATAAATAACAACAGACTTTCCGCTCGTCTAAAGGAAAATTGACTTTTCATCTAAGATGCAAGTGCTACTATATCAAAATCTAGGTTGCATGCGAAGAATTCTGTCAAAGAAATATAATAACCCGGTATAGTTGTAAACTTCCCTAATGCCCCGTGCATATAGCAGGAGCGAAAGTCGTTCGCGTAGCTTTTCATAAATGCAACAAAAGCAGTAAAACCTGTTGAAGTTTAGATAGTATAATCGCTACTCAGCGCAATAACAGTGATAATTAACTGTGTAAGTATTGAACATCTAAAATATTTCTACATATATAACAATCTAAAACAAGTTTTTCGTTAAAGATCATAACAGCTAGCTCTTCAACACTAAAACGCTGACGAGCAGCGAAAGGAACAAAACTTTCAGCACAGAAGTCAAAATTCATAAAAATAAAATCGATAACAATAAGATTAGTTAATAGGCAAGCTAATTACATCCTAAGGTGATTTACGCGCCCAAAAGAATTACGCAAGGGCCTCAGAAAATGGAGCACCTGTTTGTGGATAAGATCAGCTTCCAAGGAGTAGATGAGGAGATAGCCATTAGAGGTACCGAGTGCTATGACGCGAAAATCTTCAAAAATGAGCCATTCGATGGCGGAGATGTGGCCTTCCTCGGGCGAAAGTGAGGGTCTGATCCTGATGGGGTTCAACGAATAGTCCCAACGGAGGATGAGAACAAGAGAACGATTAGCGAGAACCAGTGAATGAGCTTCAACAGCGTACAGGAGGGAGGGATCGTCGGAGAGCCACCCTTCCTTCCCGGCCCCCAGTTGAGACAATTCTTCACAAGCAATACATCCTAGCTCTCTCAGATACGTCCGCGGCGGCATTTTGCTCGCCGCGCCTTCGTTCGAAGCGTAGTGTCGGGAATTAAGAATCAGACACGCAGAAGCTGAGGGAAGAAGATCGGCGAGAGAAAGAGAAAGAAGCGATGTATCATCGCCTGGCGAACACGAAACTGGGATCGAATGAATTTTCTGTTCAGAAAGCGAAAAGTGAAAACTGTAACATGTCTGTTGACAATTCATAAGTTTGAGCGCAAATTAGAATGGCCTATAATAATTCTGAGGAAATGAACCAGTTTCCATAGGCCCACGAATATTGCCGGGTGTTGGATAATTTATAAATAACGCAAACATGTTTAGTTTCTAAACGGATTATACATTTCATCTTCGGCATAAAACATCGTAATTTTCCATTGAAATCACTTTCGTCTCAAATATTGGTCATACAATTTATGTTTCAGCTTAATTTATTATAAGATGAAAACGGATATGAATTAGACCTCTGCCTCCTTCAACAAATCAGGTGAAGTTACCCGACTACTATCTCAGTCAGATTTTGTATTTTGCAACCATTCTATTAGCTACAAGACCCAAAAAAAAAAAAAAAAAAAAAAAAAACAACAACAACATGATGATGGGTTTCGCAAACCTGCTCCATTAACGGTATAGCTCGAGTCAAGGCTGATGAAGGTTGACGATGCTCGCCATTAAATCCAATTTTTCGTTTAAAATAGAAAGGGGAAAGACTCACAAAATGATCGATGATCTCAAAGACTTAAAAACAAGAGCATGTTATAATGAAATTAGACTTCAAGTCACAAGAATCAAATATAACAGAGACATCAGAAAAGTGTTTCACTAATGCCTGATCATACTTTGATGTAGGGAAGAAGAGCACCTGTTCCGCTCTTCAATCCGTGTAAAAATTAGGGAGCAGGGTGTTTACAGTTGAGGTTATCCGCGGTTCCGAGGGTGGCCATTGCATCCCTGATGCTCGTAAGCCATTTAATAATGATAAAAGCAAACCACAGTTCTAACTCCATCAAACTAAAATTTCGTTACGAAATCTTGTAATAAGATAGATAAAGATGAGAAAACATCAGATATCCTCCTCACAGTCAAACCCCAGCAGTTGGTGCACAGAATCATCTAAACCAGGATTGAATTGCAGTAATTTGATCATAATCCCACATGGCAACACCTCAACGCCAAATGCAGCAGCAGGAATCCAAACAAATTACCTGCCCTTGCGCCAAAAGGGGCATTGGGCCCTATAGTCACCACAGAAAAAGTACTTCAACTTCATGATGAGCTTTTCTACCTGCTGTAATTATCTACAAGATCAAGGAAAATATAGGGAATTTTTGGTCTGCAAACTAAACAAAAAGGTAAATAGATAGGACTACGTTAATTATCAAGGTAGACCAAACCAGACTTAAACCGCATCTCCATGAGAAAACGAACTGAAAAAATGGTAGTGCAGGCTTAGTCCTTCGCGACTCCATTCCATTAATTTAAGGATGAGGCCTCATTCAATAGACCTCCTACTCTCCAATATATGTACAACCCAAATGCCTACCTTGCATATCACTACAATAATTATTTCCACAGCTGTTGATAACTCATACACCCACTGTACCGATAATTGACCTCATGGAAGAGCAATAAACTTTCCATCTGTCTGGCTTATCTAGAAAAAAGAAAAAGAATCCTGCATGAATGAATCCGAGAGCTGATTCCATTACTTACGAGCCTTATATTCAAACCCTAATAGGGCGACCCTTGTAAACTCCACGCCGCACCACAAAGTTGTCTGGGGGCTGGAACTCTTCTAACCATGCCACGTCTGATATGTTTACTCCACTAGATTCCACAATACCTTTAAAAGAAAGGCATAAAAGAGTGTCATAATGTTTCTCTTTTTCTTTTCAAATGTTCACAAATGTCAATTTTTTTGCTCAAGCAAAACAGAAAGGCCACCAGAGAAAGTTCATACCAGGAATATCTTTCTTTAAGCATTTCCTGAAATAAGTGCAGTGTCGCCCATCTGCTGACGAGTAAGGAGGTGATAAGATATCAAAGAGAGCACAGGGAGTTAAGGCTTTGAAAGAATGGATGTTTCCGCCACTGGTCGGATAGAGAACTGTGGTTCCACAGGGTGCTGACATCTCACCATCTCTAACCAGCTTCGCTGGTCTTGCTGCGAGTTACTTCAAATATTAAACAAAATCATGATAAAACATTGAACAAGAAAATCAAGGCTCATTAGTGAAAAAAACTCTAAATGTATAGCATTGTCAAGTGGATCCGTCTCACAAATTGGAAACCTCAATTTTATACATGAAAACAGAAACTTCTGGTCATCCTTCCCTCAAAAGTTACAGTACAGACCCAAAGAATTTGAAGGCAAACAATAATTGATGTGCGCATCAATCTTTTCCCTTTCCCTTCCTTCCCCTTGCAACCTCGCCTCTTCTTCTTCTTCTTCTCTCCCTGTTCTTTTCCTCTCGTTTCCCACCCTCTTCTCTTCCTCTTCTTTCCCTCCCTCTCTTCCTCCAGTCCCCACAGCTCTTCCCTCCCCTGAGTTGCTGATCACATGTTAGTGGTTTAACTGCTAAGCATGGTCAAGTTAGACTGGTTTTTGGATTTCCCTGTCTTTGAACTATTCCAGCCCGAGAACGTGTCCGGTCTGAGCCAGCCTGGTCAAACCAGCCAAGTTGGGCCAGGTTTTACAACAGAGTAAAATAATGCGCTTCTTCACAATCGTTGAAAGCCACAACTGACATTTCTTTACTCTTATAAAGTTCTAGGTGATCTCAGTCCACCAACCACCCTCAGGTTCGTTCAAAAGTATTTATGTTCTCCAAGAAAACTAGTTAGCCTTAAAATATATTGTATGCAGCAATAGCCGATCAGGAACTAACTAGATGCCACTGCCAGCTATATTTTAACTATAAAATATATATGATAAGGTACGCTCAAGTTCAAAGAAACAGACCTTTAGATGGATCAGCATGTTCAGGAGAATCCAGCCAGTCATAGGACTTCACATAAAGTGAACCATATAGCAGCTTGCTCAATACAGTCATTCCTGGATGATTGTGAAGCGGGATAACAGAAGATGGTGGCATACAGAATATTCCTATCTGTCAAAAGCATTTGTTCAACTATCAAAATGAACCCACAGTGTGAAGCAAGGGGCAAAAAAGTCCTCAGTCAGTTCAAGGACTTACAGAAAAGCTCTCGCACTCATGCAAGTGTAGATATTTTATAGGAGGCAGATTCTGAGTACTTCCATTAGTGCCTTTCTTTCCATTTATACCCTGTGCAGAACCCTTCCATCCACGTACTAATTGTGCCTCCTGTTCGAGACCAACATCAGATGGCCTGATTTTATCTGAGGACAACAACCATTAGTAAACAATACATTCCAGTAGCTGGGGGAATACATATCTTGCAAAAAAAGCATTATCATGACTTAGTTGATAATACCAATTCATTGCATTTGTAAAAATTGAAAACTGATAATTTAAGGTATAGCAAACATGACTTGTTTTTATATATCAGAAGTTCATACGTGTCTATGGGTGCGTAAGCATTAGAGAGTGCAAGTGCTTCGAATAGGACTAAATATATCAAAGGTTTTAAATCCAATCCCGGGTATTATCCCCATATAATCAGAATAAATGCACAGATGAGATTTTCACCATGAAGTCACAAAGTTAGTCAGCATGAAATGCCTTTGAAAAATGGCCTTTCCTCCATGAGAGGACTTAAAACTGTGTCAATGGGGATCTCCCAACAGAGCTAAACCCAAGTTACCTGAAGTACAATTTGTGGGCTTTATATCCATCCATTTGGTGGATCTTCAAAGGTTTATGATACCCATTTGGATAATAGCAAACTGGATACACATACAGGTTGATGGCATATATTTTGCCAATTGGACCTAGGATACCCTACAGGTGACCAACAGGAAAATCATTTCTAACGCATACTCCTGACATGTAAGGAGAAAAAGAGATCAAAGGTGAGATAGAGTAGGGTTGTGGCAGGGAAAATATATTAATATGAAGGCAGATCATTCTAAATGCACATGCTGATACCACCTTCCTTGCTAAACCATGATCTGGAAACCAATGAAAGCATAGTCTCATAATCTGCTTGACAGAATGCAATTTCATACAACAGAAAAAAGCATGATTTACAACGGTTGGCCTCTAATCTTTTATATCCTATATGAGCGAGAATACTGTGAGAAGACAGGGGACCAATCATGAAACAGAGTTTTATACCGAGGCTGCACCATTTTCCGTAAGTTATAAAGTAAGTATAATAACAAACACAGAACTTCTATCCTGGTTGGAGAAGTTCATCGCCAAAAACCAATATCTATACTTTAAAATAAATGTTTTCTCCAAAAAAATTAAATAAATGGGAGAAACTATCTCATGCTTTCACTGATCAGTGGCAATTACCGTTGAAGATACCAATGGAAAAGTTGAGACATGTTTTTCAGTGGTATTTCAGTGGATTTGATCCATAGCTGTTTATTGGAGCCAAATCTCATAGACAGGTGTAGCATTTTGTAGGTAGTACCTGTGACAATTGGCAAGGACAATGAACTCCAAAACTGTAATCTGTGAGATTCAGTATCAGGTTGCACAAGTCTTCCTCCTCGTGACTAACTAGAAGATTTCTGATGGAACTAACAATGCAAGGAAAAATCACTAGTGTTAAGCTGATCTCTTTATATGCCTAAAGCACGCATTTTATCATCTCCAGCTTTAGGGTTTATACTTTTTGAGTTTGTCTAACATAGAAAAGTGCCACTTCTACTGCATTTATGAGGTTGGCCAGCTTTCTTATCACTTGTCAGATTCAGAATTATCATAAGAGAGAGCATGCCGGGCACTTGAGCATTAGCTCAGTGGTCACATGGGAGTTCATGCTGCGGGAGGTCTTGGGTTCGAGTCTCCACACCAGGGAGTAACATGATTGGGGGAAACACAATTCTAATTGGGATACTGTGGGAGGTCTTGGGTTCGGATCCTCATAGTTCCCATTCGCCATTTCAAAAAAAAAAAAAAAATGAATAAGAAAGAACATGCCATACAGAAAATCTTATTGTACTTAACAATCTTAAGGTTATTTACCAGCATATGGATGAACCTATGTAATTTTAAAAAGGCCTAAAAATAAAAGAATTGATATGGTTTGCCTCTCATACCTAACATAGCTCGAATCTTTTCGAGGGCTTCTTCTGAAACAGGTCCATTTGGAGTGAAAGATACTTTGCAAGCTTCATATAGCTTTTGTATGGCTGGCATAATGTAAGGGGAGGGTATATCAACAGAATCCACCCAAGAGTATGCAAAAACACGTCTGAACCCGGCTTTTCAACTTCTCTTAGGTCTTGGAGTTGATACAAAGACACAGCTGATTATAAGTACCCGTTCCAAGATGTAGTTCGGCAGACAGATATTCTGATTAAGTGGCAGGAAGTGGTGGGAATGCTTCATTGTGATAACAAATAGATCTGTGGCAGGAAATGAGAAAAGTAATAATGGTGAATCTATAAAAGATAGATGGTTTCTTTACAGCTAAAGTAGAATGTCGTTCAAACATTATGAGGGCCCCCTTACTGCCCTATTCAAAGTTAATCCTAAAAGCTATTCTTAATGGTTGAAAAGTTTAGCAATGGAAAATCTAAGGGATGGTGAAAATAATGATGCACCACCGATCCCGCCAATATCGACAAGTGATATAAAAACGATAAAAGGAATCCTATGGTCAAAATTCAACAGAGAAGTGCTTGGTGATACGACTCCCAAAGTGGCACTTGTTCTGTCCCTGGTACGAGCCTCTCAAAGAATGCAAAAAACTAAGCGTATCAAGTTTAATTCTACTGATGAAGCGAAGTTTCACAAATGAAACGATGCATTCCCTATTGATATAATTAGTGCAGAACGAACAAATCAAAGAGGCACTACACAATAAAGAAACCCTAAAGTCACCACGATTGCTTGAGAAACGAGACCGAGTAAACGAAGACATCCTTCCATTTAAACTCGAACCATACATAACATTCCGACCTCGTCTCCTTGTCGCTCGTCTCCTTGTCGAAAAACGATACTGTATAAGAAAAACAGTGCCAACGGACACCCCTCCCGTGACAAAACTATGACACCAAACTAGTTTTCGAGTACGCTGAAGAGCCACACCGAAATAAAATAAAACATCGCTCAGAAGACATTTGACAGAACTGAGAGTTAGAAAAAAACAAAGGGGAAAGGCAAAGGAAGACAATTAATTCATTGGAATTGAATTTGACAGCTGGTGAAAGCAGTTACAGTGGAGTCGTACTGCCTACGGGTTAACCCACCAAGTGTTAAGCGGAGGACAAGGGAAAAATGTCTTCCCCTGGGGGATTTGCTTCGACAGTAAGGATTAGAGAGAGATCGATGCCGACGCGGGAAAGTCGGCCATGGAGTTGTGTCTCTTCGTTTTGGCGCTCCGGCGAAAGAGGCCCTGCCAGCCTGCCTGCCTCCGTCGGTGCTGCGGCTTGGACTCTTGCCAATTTCTCCAAGCTCGGGGACACCTCTTCGATATTTTAGATTTTGGGACACAAACAAATGCGGAATTTCTTGGGACCGTCTTCCACTTCTCGCACAAGTAATCCAACAGGTGTACTATGTCATTGTATGTTATACGACTATATGTGTATACAAAACTATATAGTATATACCATATTTGATAATGGTTTCAGATTTCAGACTCCCTATATCTCCTTATTCAAACGGGGGATTTCTGTTATATATATTAATTCTACATCAAATATAATATGAAGAACAACTTCACTAGCATGAGTATTCAGTATTCAGAATCAAACATTGCCCTATTTAGTTGAGTACAATTTATTAAAAATGAAGCTATAAGAGTTTATTGTTATCTAATTTCCTATTTATTGAAATAATTCAAACAATTAGAAACTAACTTTCCCAATGAAACAATAAGAGAAGAAATCTCAAGGGGATGATTCAATGCAACTAAAATCGATCAATGTTATTATATGAGTGTCTCCCGTACTACGGTGAAAACTGGGAACTCTCGAATCCTGATTGATTGCCGAGTTCCCTGCACATGGAAGAAGCTGACACTCCATTATAAAATGAAAAGAATTGAACGGTTAAGTAACAAACCAAAACGAGCATTAGAAAGAATAAAAAAAAAAAAAAAAAAAAGGCCATAGCGAAGTACAGGAAGGGCGTCAAGCATCTTCGATCTACATTTAATTGTATGATATATCCAAAATCCAAAAAAACAGTGAGACTGTGTTCTTCGGAAAGCCAGAAATAAAGAACCTGGAAGCTGGAGCCTTGAGAGTTGAGAGGATGGAGGAGACGGCCAATTAGCCGAGTTGTGAGCGGAGTCCTCCTGGAGGTCGGCCGAAGTGGAACGCCTGAAGAATCTCTCGATTCAAGCAGGCCGATTTGACAGTTTACTCACAGCGATCGAGATTAACGGCGAGATTTTTCTAGCGAGTGTCGACCGGATTCTGCTCGGCCTTGTCGAGAAACCTCGCAGGTGAGACGGAGCTGTCGCCTGCTGGTTACCTCGGATCCCTCCAAAAACGAAATCAGAGCGTCGCCATTTATTTGATTCGTGATTTGTGGATTGCTGGGGGAAAATTGTTGTCCGGACTCGGGATCCAAGTTCAATGTACCAGGTCACGTGGGCAAGGTATCATCATCGATTCATCATATCGCTCTCCGACTCTCCGCTCTCCTACTTTCTCCGCGAAACAGTCTGCTACTCCGCTTCGCCCTGTTTCAAATCATTATCCTTTCGCAGTTCCCTCTTTCGCCGTGTCGATCACATCTCTGTTGTGAACAGACTTGGCGGGATTTTCGAATTTTAGATTAGACTGTGATTCACTGTTCGTACGTTCACGGTTCATGCACTTTCCGCTTGCCCTTCCAAATTCCTGAGCAGGCAATTCTCCTCACTCGTCACTCGTCAGTGCAAAACAAGGCAAAGACAGTAATTCAAGGACTTGAATAGCTGAATCTGGACGGACTTATTCGATGCTTCCGTGAATCTTGTCGCGTTACGGTTGATTTTGACGGCTCAAACCGGTTCGTGTTTGGGGCTCTTCTATGTGACACTGAGTGAGATAAATGTCGGGAAGATTCCTTGCGTTTTAGTGAACGCTTCTCGGTCCCGGATACTATAATGAGAAATTGAGAACGCGTGTGGCGGCTGTAAGTGCGGTTCACGAGTTACCGTCTTACTGACGAGTCACGACTCACGAATCGCCGTTCACAACTCAGGAATCGACGAAATGGTATGGTCTCCCGAGTCCGGACTGCGTGCCTATCGAACTCAGCTCTTGCTGCCACGTTATCAACCCGTCGTGCCCTTTCCCGAAGTCCGGACGAGCTGTTACAGAGAGAATTAGAGAAACCCTCGAAGGTGGGGAAATCGGGTTTCGCCTCTTCGAAATCTTCGATGGATGCACGGGGTCTTGTTACGCCAATGGAGCGGCTGTGGATAGAGGAGGTTCGTCATCTGCACTCGTTATGGAGGGAGGGTCCTCCCAGAATACGGACAGTTAATCTCGGTCCTCGGAGTTCGGTGGCGTTTAAGCCGGAACACGAGCAGAAGAAGAGGCAGGAAAAGAAGGCCAGGAGAAAAAGGAAAAAGGATTTAGCTTCTCAGGAGACGATTCATAATCACCCCGTTTCAACAGTATCCGACGTCGAATGGCCCGTGAATCCTGAGCCGGCGGAGCCCAAAGAGACCGGCTGGCAGTGGCCGAGCCCGACTCAGAAACCCCAGGATGCCCCCGCGCAACCTCCTACTGCCGAAGAACTCGCCACGCTTTCTGCAATCCAAATGCAAAAGCATGCGGTAGAGTTGTGCCGAGTTTTTTTTCAGAAGGACCATTCGGACGGCGAGGACGATGAAGAGGAACCTTTGGACGAGGACGACGGCTCTGTTCGCGAGAATTTGGAGTTCTTTTTACGCTTTTTCGAAGAAAACGCAGACTTGAGGGGCTATTACGAGAAGAAGTGGGAGCAGGGTGAGTTCTCTTGTTTGGTTTGCGGGGGAATGGGGGTGAAGCTCAGGAAGAAGTTTAGCAATTGCGTTGCCCTTGTTCAGCATTCGGTTTCAATCTCGAAGACTAAAAAGAGGGCTGCCCATCGTGCATTTGGACAGGCCGTAAGCCGGGTTCTTGGATGGGAGATTAATAGACTTCCCACTATTGTTTTATCATTAGATAAGCCTCTAGGCCACAAATTACAACCGGACGCCGCGGAGGTACGTTAATTTTCTTTTGCCCAAATTTATGCCCATAACATGTATGGTCATTTTCACATCTTTTAAGACAAGTAATGAACTTGGAGTTTGGATGAACACGGATGCTTATGATATAATTATGTACTTGTTTTCCAGAATGCAAGCATTGCACAGGATATTCCAGTCTCTGAGAACACAAGTGCTGCAAAGGATATTCCAGTGTCTGCAGCATCAGATGTTATTCATATCGATAGTTCAGAGGAAGAGTAAAAACTCTAGCCAGGTGAATGGTCTTGTGGTGGATATCAAAAGATTCAGAGGAAGATTTCACACAGATAGCCATACTTTATATTGTCTGAAAGTTGGAGGCAAGCAACAAATGTTTGGTAACACATTACTAACACAACACAGAAAGAGAAGCACTCACGAAGGAGAAGGTTGTTTTCATACATGCTTTTTACCTTGCATTTGAATTTTTCTCTTTAGAAGTGGTGCAAGCTTCTTTTGTTCATATTAGCTTAATCTAACTTTTTTTGTTTTGACAAACATCAGATGAAAGGGTTGATTCTTACTTGAGATTTTCTTTTCTACTCGTGTATTTTTATTTCCTGCCAAAAAGTCCTGCAATGAAAACTGAAAACATAGAAGAATTGTAGGAAAAGTGAGAGAATGAACAACAAACTGTAAGAGTACTTGGTCTTTCTTCAATGGCTGTCGAGAGGCTGATTTGAAACAGGGGAGGACACATAGGGTCAAATGGTTCAGTAATAAACTAATGACCTGAAGATTATCACTTTGATCATGTACCAGCAGAGTAAAGCAGATTACCATATGAATTCATATTTCAACCTCTTTTTGCGCGAATGCCAGAAAAGTGGTTACAGAGTTTCCCTAGTCAAGGCTTTGTGCAATTGGTGTTATTTAATTTGCTCTCTCATGCACCATTTGGTTACTGCTTGTGGCTTTGTATTTCCAAACTGACCCTCTTGAAGTAGGAGATTTGCATGTTAGCTAGAAGGGAAGTTTTGTAGGATTTTTCTGGATGATTGGAACAGGTGGGCTGGGTGCAATCTGAGCAGCGGGAGTTTTTATTTCAGGGTACTTAGAATATATAGCTGGGTGGGGTGCATTAATTAGAAAGCAGGAATACTTTTAGTTTATATGACATATAAGCCAGAGTAAGTAGGATTTTGGAGAGCCCTCTTATCATTTTGAGTCTATTAGCTATAGATTTGGTAAGACTGTTGGCGGCTGCAATATATATATACTTGGAAGTGAGGAAGGTAACAGCAATGGCCAGATTAGAGCCCGTGAAGGAGATTAGTTATTGAGCCTATCAAGAAGATATATATTCTTGAAGACGGTTTGTTTAACTTAAGGAGTCAAGGGCGCCCCCCTTAAAACGTGTTAGATATCATATCTGACTAAATATTCATTCTTGATTCTTGATATATGTCTACGAGCGAGACTTGCGGAAGAATGTAATCGTATTATAATTAGGAAACTCGCATGATGTCATTTCCCTAACAAATTAAACGGGATGTTTCTTTCTGTATTGGAAGTGCGAACTAATTAGGCAAGAAATGCCGCCACTCAACACTTCACTTCCTACTTGGACTCGGATATATATACTGATGCTCTAAAGGAAAGTTACGTACGTTGTAGGAAGCCGATCCAGCGGCAAACGCATGCCTAGCTCCTCCCCTTTAAATATTACTGATGCTGCATGCACACCGAACCCGGCCCTTAATTCTCACTTCAGTACTGCTTCAGAGCTAGCACTTCGAGCAGAGCAGAGCAGAGAGAGAGAGAGAGAGTCGATAGAGAGACAGAGAGAAAGATATCGCTCGAGCTCTGAAATATGGAAGGAGAGTACCCAAAGTGCTGCCGCCGCAAGAGATCATCCGTACTCGTCGACTTGATGGAGTTTCTTGAGGCGAAGCGACTGAAACAAGAAGAAGAGGAACCAAAACTTCCCAAGAGGAGACCCGACGCCGACTTGCTGGAAGCTCTGACTCGGTCGTCTGACGAGGACTTCACGGAGCCCCAGTGGCTTGGCAGCAAGAAGATGACCAAGACCGACGTCGACCCTCACCACCACCGGAGGTTCTTCATCCCGCGCACCGCGATACAGAGGCTGAAGCCCCACCTCAGAGCCTCGGAGAAGAGCGAGACGGAACCCCTGGACGCCCCGGGGATTTCCGTCTCGGTTGTGGGACCCCTCGGGAACCCGGAGGGAGCTCAAGCTGAAGCGGTGGTCGAGCCTCAACCAGTGGGCTCTCATCAAGGGCTGGCAGCCCCTCGTGGAGGAAGACCATCTCGGCATCTGGGCCTACCGGCATGGCCCCCACCGCCAACTCGCCCTCCTCCTCCAAAGAATTCATCCCTAGGACCCTACGTCTCTACTTTTCGATTTTATACGTTCTTGTCTACATTGGTTGTACATACCCAATGTATTTTGTACTGTTTCTTCCCCGTAGATAAATAAAAATTATTTGGTGATAAATATTAATTTACTGTGTGACGCTGTCACGCTCACTTCAGTCGCTCGGTTACTCGGTTAGTGTTTCGTAGATGAGAGAGAGAGAGAGAGAGACGGGTTTTATCTCAAGAAAATGATATGAAAATTATGTTTGCTAATCGAGTTAATTAAGAAGTTTAGTTGCAAGAAATCTAGGAGCGACACCCTTAAAAACAGTGAGATTTACTCATCAAAATTTTTACTAATCAGGTGGTTTAGTCCAGTTCAATAGTCTTATTATTGAGGGCTGATAGAGTGGAGGAAAGAACTTTTCCTAAGAGGGTGTTATAATCCTGATCCTGACTGATCCTGATGGTGTAAAAAGCTCTACATCAGCATCCGGATAAGCCTTCTAACTTGCAACAAACATTTGCTCAGATAACAACAATACACAAATGCCCCAAACCTTTGAAATTATAAAAGCGATAAATTCATGGTCTGGCAGGCTCTGCATCAAGCCCGAATAATGAAACCTGAAAAAGATATCTTATGGGGTACATGTACTTCAGCAAATCGGGTCGGCGCCATCAAGCTCTTCTCATGCCAATGTAACTTCGAGCAGATAATGAATGCATTTCTTTCAGTAGCTAATGCCTGGTCCTCTGTGCAAGTACTTCCCAAAAACCTTCACTTTCCGATCTTAGCAAAACACAAATCATTTTGGGAAGATACGTTCGTAGATGAGAGAGAGAGAGACGGGAGGGGGGCAATGGGCCGGTTGGTTTGGTCGGGGCAGGGTTCGAATCAGCGGGTCCGCCTGGGGTTCGGCATAAGACAGGGAAAATATCCGCGGATGGGAATGAGTGTGGGGCCCGATAGGGGTGTAATCGCGTGACACGCTACCGAGTGAGAGTATAAATGATGAAGGGCGAGAGAGGGGGGGGCGGGAGGGGTGGAGAGATTAGAACGAGCGAAATTCCGCTTCTTGTCCTGGTTGTGACTGTGCGCGAGGGATTAATAATATCGTTCGCTTTTCCCAAACCCTAATCGGGCGAAACCGCGAGTGTTGCATTCCGCGCGACTTTGATCGGAGGAAGGCAGGATGGCCGGAGTAGGTCCTCTGACTCAAGACTGGGAGCCCGTCGTGATCCGCAAGAAAACTCCCAACGCCGCCGCCAAGAAAGACGAGAAAGCCGTCAACGCTGCCCGTCGCAGCGGTGCCGACATCGAAACGGTGAAGAAATGTAAGGATTCGTGCCTCTTGCGTTTGAGTTTTTGGCGCGCTGCGTTTCTTCTTTATTGCTTTGAACCGCCGTGGACATTTCGTCCTTTTTTGTTTTAACTTACTTTTGATGATATTGTTAGATCACGCAGTCTGGCCTTCTGGATGGAGTTTTTGTTCGATGATTTGATTTGTTTTCGGAAAGAAAATTCTCCCGTTCGTTTATCTCAGAAAGGAAATGTGGAAATGATTTTATACTCTTCATTTATTGAATTATTGTTGTACTCCATGCACTTTGAGTTTCTCTCTGAAGAAAAATGTATTTTCTGTTTATGTTTTCCGAAAAAAGGAAAACAATAAAAGGTGATTTGTATTGATGCATGCATCGTACAATTCACTTCTCCAGGTGTATTTACTTTACTTTTGAGAATTGAGGCAACTGAATTGAGGCATCAAGTCCCCAGCAGCAGCATTTTTTTTTTCTTTTGCTGAATTCATTCCAATTCGAGCACAACACTAAAATTATTTAGTTTTTTGGAACAATTCAAGCGTAGTATTGACACATTTCTACCTTGAAAATTGCTGTATTGGCTGACACATGGTCGATTCCAACTCTACTTCTATTTTTCACTGTAATATTAAATAACGATTTTAAATAAGTTAGTTATTTGTTTTTTGTAGCTAATGCTGGCACAAACAGAGCTGCTTCAAGCAGCACCACTTTGAACACAAGGAAGCTTGATGAAGAAACTGAAAATCTTGCTCGTAAGTACTATTTCATTAGCTGAAGTTTATCTCATGAATCCTTGTAAGTCTTTGCATGCTTCGACTTTATCATTATCTATGGTGAAGTTTGCTTTCTTGGTTCCCTTTGTGAGATTCGAAAGTTTGCGTTGTAAGTTGATGGTTTTTACAGATGTAGTTGTTCCAATTTCAACTATTCCATTGTACATTGCCTTTTCTATGTTTTAACGATCTGACTGTGTCTCTACTGGTTGTGTTATGTCTTATCTTTTGCTTCTTGGAGATTATGTTGTTCTTGTATCATAATGCTCTAAGAAAACTTTTTCACTTTGTTTCTCTTTTTGGAAGATTGCTGGACAATGTTTAGCCATTGAATGCTGCTATGATGAATTGGTTTCATTTCCAACGTGTCTTTTGTGTCATATTGCTGGTGACTGGCTCCTGTCTATGGTGTCCTTGTTTGTACTGCTAGCCCTTGGTTCACCAAGTATCTTGAATGCATTTTGTGTTCATGTTGTGTGGTTCTTTTATTTTATCGAAGATGCATAAAATGAAACATGTTCTTCCAGATTTAGCTACATCTAGTGAGCATTTATGTTGAAGTACTATTCACCCTATTTTTACTCCATGCTGGAAAAAATAAAATTTGACTTCTGGTTCAGACTTTGTATTTTATGCATCTATCTCTAATTTAAGCTTTGTATCACTTAGAGGGGGAAAAAATAACTCCTATGTGATACTGTCAGATGGGAGTTTCTATTGGAGGGTACAGACTCGTTATTTATTGATTTCTAGCTGCATTTGTGTGCTTGTGCTGTAACTTTTTTGAGTTATATTCTTTCTACAATTGCACACGCTGTTCTTCCCTTTTGCTGAGAGGGGTACACAAGCTGGGTATAGTGCAAAATCTGGCAGAAATGAGAGATGAAGATCACAAGGTTATGCCTGTCTAAACACTTAGCTTCTATAACTACGTTTATGCAGAAAAAAACTGCTTTATATTGGCTAAAGCATCCTCAAGAGAGCAAAAACTAATGTTTATGTTTTAATTCAACAATAGGGGAAGTTATATTCTATTTGATGGTCTTTGCTGTTATCTTTATTTGTTTTCCAATTTCAACTATTCCATTGTACATTGACTTTTCTATGTTTTAACGATCTGAGTGTGTCTCTACTGGTTGTGTCTAGTCTTATCTTTTGCTTCTTGGAGATTATGTTGTTCTTGTATCATAATGCTCTAAGAAAACTTTTTCATTTTGTTTCTCATTTTGGAAGATTGCTAGACAATGTTTAGCCATTGATTGCTGCTATGATGGATTGGTTTCATTTCCAACATGTCTTTTGTGTCATATTGCTGGTGACTGGCCCCTGTCTGTGGTATCCTTGTTTGCACTGCTAGTCCTTGGTTCATCAATTACTTGAATGCATTTTGTGTTCATGTTGTGTGGTTCTTTTATTTTATTGAAGATGCATAAAATGAGACATGTTCTTCCAGATTTAGCTACATCTAGTGAGCATTTATGTTGAAGTACTATTCGGCCTTTTTTTTACTCCATGCTGGAAAAGATAAAAAAATTTCTTCGGCTTCAGACTTTGTATTTTATGCATCCATCTCTAATTCAAGCTTGGCTTTTGTTCTATGTGGTTTTCCTATCACATAGAGGGGGGAAAAATCATTCCTATGTGATACTGTCAGATGGGAGTGTCTATTGGAGGGTACAGACTCGTTATTTATTGATTTCTAGCTGCATTTGTGTGCTTGTGCTGTAACTTTAGTTTTATTCTTTCTACAATTGCACACGCTGTTCTTCCCTTTTGCTGAGAGGGGTACACAAGGTGGATATCGTGCAAAATCTGGCAGAAATGAGAGATGAAGATCGCAAGGTTATGCCTGTCTAAACAATTTTTTTTTTTTTTAGGAAAGGTGCTGTTGCCTGTCTAAACATTTTCTAAACACTTAGCTTCTACAACTACGTTTATGCAGGAAAAAACTGCTTTATATTGGCTAAATCATCCTCAAGAGAGCAAAAACAAATGTTTATGTTTTCCTTCAACAATAGGGGAAGTTATATTCTATTTGATGATGGTCTTCGCTGTTATCTTTATTCGTTTTCTGCCTGCACAGTACAGCATGGGTTAATTGGTAGAAGCAATGCTGCTTTTGTTAATCATTTTGCCCTGTACATTACTTTTGGTCATTGTCATGACCAGATTACTTGTTGATTGCATAGCCAGCTGCCTACTTACCTTGTGCTTGTATGAAGTGGATAGTAACATTGATTCTTCTGACAATAATATGATTTTGGGCGTTGTATTGCCAAATGATTACTATTTCTTACTCCAGCCATTTTGTTGGTCAGATGACCGTGTTCCTTCAGACTTAAAGAAGGCCATTATGCAAGCTAGAGTGGAGAAGAAACTCAACCAGGCTCAGCTTGCTCATGTACTTGTCTTCTCTGTAACTCTGTTTTTGGTATGGATAATTTTATGGATTTCATTAACTGGGTGATGCATATTTCAGCTGATTAATGAGAAGCCGCAAGTCATTCAAGAGTACGAATCTGGAAAGGCAATCCCGAATCAACAAATAATCACCAAACTGGAGAGGGCCCTAGGTGTGAAACTGCGGGGGAAGAAGTAGTGCGCAGTTTGATTGGGAGTTTCAGCAGTCAGGGAAAGTCCAGTACAGAAAAAGCTGTTACAGATACTAGTGTTTTAGTTTGAAGTATGAGATCGCCGAAACCTGTTTGTTGTTTGCGTGCAATGTCTGTCTTGCCTTCGAGAAACTACTGTGTTGCTTCTGTAATTTCGTGGAAAAATAACGTCACCTGGTTCTTCCTCCCATGCTTATTTCTAGTATGAAAATTTTCCTTTTGCTCGGTAACTAGGTAAAAGGCCCACACGATGAACATGAGCAATCATAGTAGCATTCAAGTAGATCAGAATCTGACTTCTGAGGGCCCTTGGTGTAATTTGACACAAACACTTTCATCTTCGTGCAATTAAACTCAATGTTGACGGATAGGAAAAACAAATCTCTGATAAGTTGGCAAAAATGTTGGTTGAGTTTGTCGTTTGCAATTGCCGGAGTGCATCATGTGCTCTCTTTTTCCGTCATTCGGTAATGAATTAGAAAAGTTTTATAGAAACGTTTATACTAGTAATTTTACTGTATGAGAGATAAAACTATAAATGAAATTCAAGTTAATAGGTTGACCAAGTTTGCGTTGCCTTTCCAATGTACAACAAAACCACTTCGTGACATAAATTATGCACGAGGACGGATCTCGATGGAAATTATCATCTTTATACAAATCCGTAGGAGTCGGATTCATCGTCAAGGAAAATTCACAGGAAATGGGCACATCTAGGACATGTATCCAGCCATTTCCTAGACGCTCGTGTCAATAATAATCGTGATGGGACCAAGAGCAATGAACGGGCAAAGCTTCATATATCATACATAAGCTCATATACAAGCGTGCTTCACCTACTTAACGCGGCGGTTCTACCAAGAGATTTCAAAACAAGTTTACAATAAACAAATCCGAATGCCTAACAAACATCAAAATGAAGGTTGGTTCCTTCACTCGCAGGCAAACTTTGTACCAAAGCTGGTGAGGCAGATGGCAAAGGCTTGAAATGCTGACAACGGCTGCCTATAATCCATGGTAAATAGGTCGTCCCCTACTTTCCCAAATTGAAGCAATACAGTCTCTTCATCCCCCTTCGAACCTGGTTGGCTGGGATCCACAGTCGCAACCAGCTGGAAGTTTTTCACTGAAGCAACTGTCACCCGTCCATGAAAATTTAAGCACCAGCACTGCAAATGCTCATGCCACCTCGGGGTTTTGTTTTTAAGAAATGCACACCCTTGTGGTACAAGTGCACTTTGTGTATCTTCCTCTGTTTCAGAGTCATTTGGAGTACTTGGCCCTTTTTGGGGAGGACACTGAAGAGTGCAAAGCATTCGTCTTGGGCCTCTTGTCTTCAGTAAGTTGAATTTGTAACAAACCTGACCGATCTCAAAACTGCCTGCAGCCACTTGTGGACATACTTGCTTATTGGCCACCCGGCGGCTTCCCCGAGTGCTGGAGGACTTTGCACCAACAAAAGGTGGCTGACTGTCGTAAATGGTAAACTTGGTACCCAAAAAATCAGAGCTGTAAGGAGAGAAAGGCACTAAATTTAGAAACAACAGAAAACAAGAAAGCCCTCAAAACAGAATCCCATTTTACAATAGATGACACATAACAGACTAAATGAGGCTTCTTTTTTCTACTTCAACATACAAACTCTCAACCAAAATTTGAAGAGTTAAACTTCTAAACCACATCTACCTAAGTTTCTGTTCAAGTCAGATAAGCTGGAAAGAGGATTATTAAAATGAAATAATGCCTATATCTGCCCTGATGTTCCAGAGATAATGGTTCAAATACTTAGTAACTTAATGAGGTGGATTTGATCAATCTCAATCCAATAAAAACCAGAGTTGCAATCATTCACAAGCTGGGTTTGAACTTCACAGTTCTCCTTCCAGTATCCAGGTACTGTAGGTGTTATCTATGTTATCCTTGAGTATCCAGGTACCTCCCGCAGCAATAATTCCAATGCAACCACTGAGCTACTGCCCAAGTTCCCGTGTTATCCATGACTTTGAGAGTAAAAGTCTCCTGATTCACTAAGAAATGCAAGTCAGTGGAAGCTGAAACCTTGGGCCCTGATGCAAGACATCAGTGTTTGTTCATATCATCCATTTTCTCACTAAGCAGCAGAAAGAATTCCACCACTGTCATAGGCAGGAGAAAAGTCCCCGCCTAGAAGACATGAAAAAATCACTGTCTTCTGCTGCTCCTTTTCAGAATTGAAAGGTCACAAACACCATGATATCTACCAAGAGAACCTCTGATTTCTAAACAAATAAGGGTGTTTCAGTTAGCATATTTCCGAAGTTAGGCTCCTTCCCCTGTATGATTAAAACTTGAGGTTCCTTCTTAGCCTCTCGCTCCCTATGACTCATCTAGTCTTTATTCCACAACGATTTTAAACATAAAATACCAAAAAGTAGGTTTTTAAGCATCTTCAGAGAAACTTATCATATGGAAGTTGTTACTAATTTCCAACAGAACAGTTCATTACCAAAAGCACAAGCTGCAGATTTTCAATTTCTTTTACCATCTAAAAATGCATTTCATACACAAACATGACAAAAAAATATCACTGCAATTTGTGAATGCACATGGAAGATGAGCAGGAATCATGCCTTACATAGAAGGGGAAATGTAAAACTGCTTACCACAACTTTCCCACATAGGCATTACTTCCTTGGGACAAATCATCGGCATCAAGAGAAATAATGTACTCTGTATGTGCACCATGTCTAAATCTCCTAGCCGCCAACAGAAATTTCCCTTTATCTAGGAATGCTGAAAGAGCAATAAAAATAAGATTAATTTATGAAATATTTCAAGTAGGCTGCAGGATTAGTTATATACAATAAATACAAACACTAGGAGGGTATAGTTTAAAGGCTTCCCTGCACAGCATCATTTAATATTTACATAGTATGCATTCATTATAAAAAGTAATAATAGTAGGATACTACAAAATTATCTTACCAAGTCTACCCGAAAATTTTGAATTTGAATGGAAGCAAAAAGCTAGGAGTACCAGGCTAGCCAACTGCAGTGCTCATAGCTTGAGACACATTCACAAATCAATCCAAAACTCACATGAAGCCATATGCTTAGAGCACCTTACTGATGATTTTACTCCAGATTAGCCATATTCATTTAGCTCCCACAATGTTCTTGTTTAGGTTCGGAATGTGAAGGTAATGGAACACAAAAGATTGCATTTATACACTTTACTAGGATAGGTTAAATTAATGTGCATACCACAGCGGACTTCAAACAATTAGGAACACTCCCATAGGCTTGTAGAGAGTTTTATAACCGACCAAACTCAATAATGCACTTCAGCGTGTAAAACATGGAGATGTACATCATCGAATATGTGTTTACCTTAAGGGTATGGAATACTCATGGAATTCATGGTGGACCAAAGCACCATTTGTGAGTTAGAGAAGAATCCAGTGAAGGAATTGATGATGATTGCCTTCAATAGATGATTTGTGACTCAGTAAATTGCTATTATAGTCTCTAAGTTTCATTGACACTAAAACATCATGAAAATCACAAAATTTTGCCTAGGATAAAGGTAAAGAGCCAATCTTACATGAGTTGCAAGCAAGCCGACTGTCTAAAGTAGCAGAAGATAAGAGATATTAAACATTTTAAAAAGGGTACAGCCGAAAATGTATGAGGAATTCCACATAAAATCTAGTGAGGTGTATTCCCATTGATCCACATAAAATTCCTCATACATTTCTTTTTTTTTTCATTTTCAAAAAAAAAAATGTATGAGGAATTTTATGTGGATCAATGGGAATGCACCTCACTAGATGAAAATTCATAGTTTTATCTTGAATATAAGAATGAGTAAATCATAGTTTTTCCTTGAAGATATAGAATGAGTAAAGATACTAAAAGAAGATAGAGGAAGCTGACAAAAACCGAGCAATAATAAGTCCATGGCGACCCTAACGAGAATATTAACTTCTTTGTAGGACGCACCACGCTGCAAGTTTAATTCGGCGCACGGAAGATTACATAAAGTAGGAAAGAACGCAAGGAGAGATAAAATTTGAACTTCATACAAACAGCAGCTTAACTTACTCTGAGTCAGGCCAAGATATAAATAAAAGGTAGAGTTTTTCTTGTTCCTTTTGATGAAGCATTGCATAGGAGCATCACGGGGTCCCGGCTGCACAATAAGGGGGAAAAAAAAAAACGTCAGTTTATATAGAGAAAAAACATCATTTTATGATGAAGAAAACGAAGAGTTGGCCTCCAGCAACTGGTCACCCTTCTTGAAATAGCTTAAATTAAAAAAGAAGATGGAGATGTTAACAGAAGACAAGTGAATCAATAAATAAAATGGGTATATTCAATTTTGAAGGGAAAATGGTGGTCCGACGAATGATATACGGGCATAACCTACAGTATCTATTTACATTCACATGCCCAATCAGAGATCCATCGGCTAGGCAGTATAGCAACCCCTAAAACAATAAGAAAGCACAAAATCTACAAAAAGAAGAACCAACAAAAGTTCACAGGAAGACCAAGTGAAGGATCGACACGCATAAAAAACCGATCAGATCCAGATGGAGCAAACGAAGAAAGATAAAAAAAATAAAAAATAAAAAAATAAAAAAATCTGCGGCTGCGTAGCCAAATGCCAAGTTCCACCCCCAAAACAAATCACCAATGACAGATAACCGAGATCCCAACCGACCTCTTTAAGAGACGAGGGAAAGGTAATTTTGCCGTTTTCCATGGGAGATTTAACGATCTGCCTGGTGATCTCTCTCCACCTCTTACAAACACAGGCGCAAGAGACAACATTCTTGCGCAGAGGCCACCTCTCCTGGCTGGATTCGACGTTCTGAATGATGACCCCGAGCAGCTCGGGAAGCATTCTCGACCAGCAATTTTCCTCCCCATCCTCCCCCTCTCGCTCTCCCTCTCCCTCCACCCGTACCGCCGGGTTGTCCTCCTCCCTGGGAAGCACCCTAGCTTCCTTGATCCCGGAACCACTCTTCCTACTCCTACACAATCCGCGAGCCGCCGAGGTGGAGCCATTCCTGGAGAGAAACGCCCTTCTCAGAGACATCCTCCCCGGAGGTCAAGAGGCAGACGCGGCGAGGGAGGCTCCCACTTCGGCTCTCTCAAACTGGGGAGGATGAACCGAGACGAGGAAGATGAGGGGCGGAGGGGGGCCTCGGAGTAATCTCTTCGGGACCTGCATTAAATGATCCTAATTTGACTCGGTCTCTCCGATGACGAAAATCCTTCTTTTTTCCTCCAATACCATCATTTTATTTTTCGGTAATCCTGGTCTTTCCAAGCAACAAATTTACTGATTTTCCCTTTTCTGCACCATTACCCCACTAATCTCATATTAATTAATTAATTAATTTCCCCCCTTAATTACCTCCCCGGCCCCACACTTTCTTTCAACGCCTCAACGGCCGAGATTTCCCAGCACCTACTTTACCAAAAGGTCGTCTAACCTCTCCTTTTTAACCATTTCGGGCCCTACAGTGGGCCGACTGATCTTCACGGGCCCACGCGCTAGATCCCTCTCGAGACTTGGGCAGGGCCCCCCGGCACCCCGGCCCCACCCTTTGATGTGTGAATAGACCCGCCAGCAGTCGAGCTCCCTTTGACTTTGATGGTGACGGAAATACCCCCTTGTTTTTTTTTTTTTTGGGTTAATGGTAACGACCGAGGACGCTCTCGTCATTCCGCATTAACGGAATAATATTTTGTTATAAACAAAGCCGTGACTCGCGGACCACTAATCTATTCCCTTTTAGGAAAAACGGAGAGCCACGGAAAAGTGCGTCCCAGGCACATTGACGCGGGGGGGGGGGGCAGTCGCGCACAGCCTTGTTTGACCGGAACCGCCGCCGCGACGTCGACGACCGGCCGGCCTGCAAACCCCCGGCCGTCAATTAACTCCGTCAATTGCAGAGGGCATTCCGTACAGTGCGAATGGGAAGCAACATCATAAGAGGGAGATGATGAGACGACGAAAAGGAAGGAATCTGTGATGGAGGAGAAAATGGCTCGTTTTTCCTCTTTCGACGGACGCTTTCCGTTGCCCCAAAAGGGGTTACCGAGTGCTGCAGCCTGCAGGGACGATCATGTTTAATCGAGTAGAAGAAGAAGATGGAAAGGTAAAATCATATTACGAAATGGGAAGCGGAACGGCAGCTTTCGCGCCGTCCATTAACAGTGCCGGGCGAAGGAACAGACGAAAAATTGACGGACGGACGGACGGACGGACGGACGGACGGACGACGGAATCCGTTAAGTTACAATTCGTGCGGGCAGCGCCTGCGTGTCCCGGGTTCGAGTCACAACCGCTACTGAGGAAGCTCTCTCTCTTGTTTTTTTGTTGTTCGTTCAAACCACTCTCGTCCTCGCGAAAGCGACTAAGCCGCGTGAGATGAGACTTCTCTTCGGTTTCCTGCTTTAATATCTGGTCCACCTTGTTCTGAACTGAATTTACTAATTAAAACTAACTTAAACCCGTCCGGCCTTCTTTTTTTAAGCAGGGACCTGAACCAAATAGTTCTTTTTATATATATAAGGACTCGCTCGTCTGAAAAAATCTCTGCCTAAAAGTGAAAATATATTATGAATCTGTTTAAGTTAATGATAAAATATAATTCAAGTTTTTAAAAATTACAATGTGACTCCCTCCAATATTCTTCTTCCTTATAAACTGTAATAAAAAAACCCTCCAAATCCAAAGTTCGAACGATTCTCTCTCTCTCTCTCTAAGGAGACGGACAAAGGTGGCTAGTATGGTATCGTCCATAGCCATGATCCCTTGAGGAGGGCACACCAGGCAAATTTGTGTTGTGCCCAATAGACATGTGTCACGTTAGTGAGCTCGTGACTCTTATATATTCATTAACATGCATGCATCTTACCTACCTGAAACTTTTTTTTTTCCAGAGCAGCTATTGTTGGCATGTTGAAGTACTTCACGCTCACTCGTTCGGATCTCCAATACGTGGTGAATCAAGCTTGTAAGTTTTAGCGATCCCCCACTGATATACTCACTGGACAGCCGTCAAACGTACGTATTTTGCATTATGTTAAGGGTACTTTGTCTCATAGTCTCCATGTTCAACCGACTGCAAACATTGACATTGATGTGTTCTCGGAGTTCAACTGGCGAGGTTGGACGAGCAGTCAATGGTTTTTGCGTTCTCCTTGGTGGTTCACTCATTTCTTAGGCATCTAAAAAGCAGCCAACAATGACCCGGTCCAGCATAGAAGCTAAATATCGTGCCTTAGCTATCATAGCTATCGAAGTGTTGTGGATCCTACAACTGTTTTGCAAGTTACATATTTTTGTTTGAGAACCTTCGGTCATTTGGTGTGTCACAGTCTCCGCCGCTTACATTGCTGCCAATCCAATTTTTCATGGACGAGTCAAACACGTTGAACTTGACTATCACTTCATCATAAAACGTACAAGACCAAGTTACTGAAATGTTCACTAAAGGTCTTAGTCGATCACAATTCACTCAATTTCTCAACAAGCTTCACATTTCTTCCAAGCCTCTCAGCTTGAGGGGGAATGTTAAGGAAAATTTCTCCTCTAATTAGATCACTTAGTATTTTAGTCTGATTGAGTTTTCTTATATATTTGATGTCTATTATAATCGATGTAGTCTAAATTAGGAAAAACTCCTAGTAGACTATGACTCTTGTCTATATGTACATTTCTCAAGTAATGTACATCCAACAATTACCAATCTTTCACCCACCTTTTTCTTTTTTTTTAAAAGTTACTTTTATTCATAACGTTGCTAATTACTCTAGTAATTTTTATAATGATACTATATCTTGTTTTATTGTGCTATTACAAAACATGAAATAACATGCAAATGAAATATTTGAGTTGTTCGTTAATTAGTATCGAGATGGGTTAAGATAAATGAAATATAAACGTTTGATAGCACTATAATCAGTTAATATTACCTCAGTTGATATCTATCATTATCTAGGATTTCACCCTTAAAATGTATCATTTATCAAATATATGCCACCAGAAAAAGAACTTAGATTGATAGACTATGTAGAGATTGAAGCAACTTGAGGATCCTTAAATGGTGGAACCTTGTCTTCTTTGGTTTTCATGGTTAGGTCCGATGTCAACATACATGACTAATGTTAAGACCCCGCTAGTGTTTTATTACAGCTTGGACTGATTTGATGTCACATGTCACAAAGGATGAATCAACAAATAATTAAAATTTTGGGTTTTAGTTAATTGTGCTAAAGAACACTTTATGAAACTGATGTAATTACTAATTAATATGCTCTCCATAAACACTGGTAATTAATTATATATTTTAGGAAATCAATATGTCTATTATTCTTAAATATCATTAATAAAAATAAGACTCTTATGTGAGTATACTTCATGTCTTTAAAATAAATGGATAATTTCATGAGGCTTTGACACATTGAAAAAACTCTTGATTGTAAATCAATTGAATCACCAAACACATGCACAAAGCCAAATATAAGCAATGAAAACCATATAAATGTTTTCAAACTCTCACAGTGAGTTGCATGCTAAGTTCTAGTGGAGACTGAATTAGAGGAGTAAATTAGAGATTGAATATTTAAAATTACTTACGAACTCTTTTAAATCTCAATTGTACTACTTACTATTACACAATCTGAATTAAATAAATAAATAAAAAAAACTATTACTGTTTCACCAAAAATCCGTCGGTCCGCGAAGAGTAATTCGATTATATCAGAATATTTTGTGTTACAATTGTGTTTGAATGTCAAGGAATGCGAGTACAATCTCCTATTCTTTCTCTGGTTCGATTTCCGTGTGAATTTGATGAAGTTTCGGCTTCTGGCGAGGACGTCGAAATATGAGTTCTGGGAACGAGTGTGCACGAACTGTTGTGGCTTTGGTCGGTCGGACGGAAGTATTTGTGTTCCGTGTGTATCGACATGTGACGTTGCCGGCGAACGTGTAGAGCTGCTCCGGTCGAACTGTTGATCGACGGACTGCAAGTTGCTGAACTTCTTTGGCTCGGAAAAGTCTGTGCGCCAGAGTGTGGCTCGACACAAGATTTCTCTTCGCAAAAGGAATTTCGAACTCCAATTTTTGAATCCCTGCGACAGAGCTTTTCTGGCTATTTGTAGCCGATTCTGTGCAGTTGTGGGGGGTCGATCCTCAGAATGGGGATCACGATCCCCTTTTTGCTGTAGTTGCTGAAATGGGAGGAGGACCAGGAGCTCCTATGTTGGATCCCTCGAATGTCGCACTGTCTTTTTTCTCGGCTTCTTCAGTTGGCGACCGGACATGGTCGTTTAACTGTTGGAGAAGCTAACTCATAGCTTGGTTGCTGATGAGGGTGACACTGTATCGATAACGCGACGACGCGAATGGACTTGGCGATGGGCTGCAACGAATGACTTCGAGAATCGACAGAGCCTACCCACAACAATCGTTTGATGGATTGATGGGCGTTTGAGCTTGTCGAAATTGGGCTAGCCACATTTTTGTGCATACAATTACATTATTTTTTTAATTATTAAATACTTAAATTATATATAAAAGAGGAATAGATAGGACCCATTTTAAATATGGTAGGTACATAAAATAGATTATCATTGGAGAATGTGAAACTAGATATTTGTTTTTCGTTCTTCCTTTTTTTTAATTGGAAAAATGTGAAAAATGGGAAGTTGATGGCTGAGGATATAAAATTTGAACTACTACATGAACAACTTCCATGGATCATGATCCATTCATTCATCTAACGATCTCGTCCTGGTGTGACCCACAAATGTGACCCCACGGCATCTTCACCGGAAAACCGAAACGAAAATTGAAAAACCTAACCTTCAGAGCGGGAGTTGCAGCGTAAGCCTTGCAGTCACCCCTGAGACTCGAGAGTATGCCCGTGGTCCCTCCTTCCTCATTCAGGACTCTTTCCGTATAGAGCGTTAAATCTTCTCCGCCGGGCTCCCGCTGCTTAGCCGCCGGGAAGAGCACAATGAGAAAGAGGCACGACAGCCACTTCTAATGGCCAGCTCTCAACACCGTTGCGTTTTTGGTCAGTCATCACTGCTGATCTCCTTGTCTTCACTCGTGGTATATATTTCTGTTTCCAATTATCGACACTTGAACTTCATTTATTTCTCTGATTGGCGGCAGTTGGCAACATACCGTACGATGCCACGGAGGAGCAGTTGGTACAAATCTGCGAGGAGGTGGGACCGGTCGTCTCGTTCAGGTTCGTCGTGAAAACCCTAGGAATTTGACTCCTTTCGTATCTGTTGAATTTCCTGTTTCTGGTTCTGTTATTTGGTTTTGTCTTTGGGTGGTTCACCAGCTGAAAATGAATTATTTTTATTTTTATTAGAATTTGACACTGCGTCTGGCCTTTCTGCTTTAGCAAGTAATATCCGTGACTGTAATCTCAAAAAATCTTATTTAGGGTTCCGATTCATGGAGGTACACAGTAATTGAAGTGGCCTTAATAAGGGTTGGTGATGTTGAAGACCAATTCTCTCATAGGCTAAGTTCGATTGGGCACATCATGTAAGCCTGAGTTCTTGACCAGCGGAAGGTTTAAAGCCCTTGGCCTGTTGAAAATTTTAAGAACAACTTATTGTCTTCCTCTGGAGCTGTTGTTCTCTGCAAAAGGAAGGCCAAATTGATTGGCCAGCAGTTTGTTTGTACCCCAGCTACCAAGAATACATTTTATATTCTTGAGATTTCTGTTCAGGAACATGTATTTATAGCGTGTTTGAGGAAATACTAAAACTTTTAATTAAGTGCAACATGTGGTTGAACAGGTAGGAAAAAAGCTTCAGTAGCCAAAAAAACCTAATGATTGAGAACTGTATATATAGCAAGGATGGTTTCATTTAAGTTAAACTCCCATGCATGAGCGATGAACAAAAACTTTGAATTTTCACATCAAATGACAAAGAATAATCATCTCTGTTCAGCGCAAAAAGATTTTTTTACCTTGGAAATTGTGGGTGAGAACGTAGTACTTTTTTTATTCGGTCAAACTAGAAACCTGGATCTGGCAAAAGTCAAAGGAGAGAAAGGTACCCATGGTGTTCTTTCTGTATAAGATGAACTCTCTTGATAAAATATTCAGCGTCGTGCTTTTGGAGCAAGTATGTTGTTTTTTGAATTGGGAACTAGGGGGTAAGCAAATTGTTGCAAGAAGAATTTCTGAAGACTTGAATAAACTGATGGCTATTCAAATAATCTGTATCATACAGCTGGTCAAGTAAGAGATGCAAATAATGGTGAAAAAGTCCTCCAGGAGGCATGTAAACATTTTCTACTTATTGAATTTATTACTTAGATGGACTGCAGTGTTGGATTCTGGTTTTTGTGATGGATTTTCTGCTTGTTACATTTTTATGACTTGAATCTTTTTGCATTCTACAAACTATAATGGGAGAAGATGGCTTTGTATTTGTACTGTGTTTTTACTTCTTTAAGGGTTTTATGGTTATGGAAAAATTAATTCTTTTTGTTTCAGATTGGTTCTTGATAGAGAAACTGGGAAGCCAAAAGGTTATGGGTTCTGTGAGTATAAGGATGAGGAGACGGCTCTCAGTGCTCGACGCAATCTCCAGGGATATGAGATAAATGGTCGACAATTGCGTGTTGATTTTGCCGAAAATGATAAAGGATCTGACAGAAACCGAGAACAGGTATAATATCGCATTACCTTATTGGTGTTTTATGTTTTCTATTTACCAAGTCATGGGTGCCTGTTGAATGATGGAAAGCAATTCAATTGTTAGGCAGGCTGTAGTTGTTTCTTGAAGGAGTGTTATTTCCTAGCAACATGTTTTACATATTTAATGAGAAATGCATGGTGCAGGGTCGAGGTGGACCAGGCTTGGCATCAAGCAATGGTTAGTCTGCTTCTTATTGTATCATAATTTAGCTATTGTTTTACTGATTCATCCACTATGATTTGGCTGGAGTTTTTCTGATTTGTTTATGATAATATTTGGTATCACATCAGATGCTCAGAAGCCTTCAGGCGGCGGTGTGCCAGTACATGGAGATCCATCTCTCCATCAGCCAATTGGCATTCAATTAGCTGTGACTGCAGCATCAGTAATGGCAGGGGCTTTGGGGGATCGTCAAACCACTACTGGGCAGTCAAATCACATGGGGGTTCAGAGTCAATCTAGTCTTGGAAATGATCCATTAACTCACTATTTGGCAAAAATGTCTCACGCCCACTTATATGAGGTCATGTCTGAATTGAAGGTAATATATATTTTCAATTCTCATTGTCTTTTGAGTGTTCACACATGAAGGAGATTTTAAAGTGATGTCTTTTGTTGCAGGCAATGGCTAAGCAGAATAAAGCATTAGCTCGCCAACTATTGCTTTCAAGTCCTAATTTATCAAAAGCTCTCTTTCAGGTAAGTGATTGGGAGTTGCTCTATCTGCGTATGTCCTTTGATGTATCTTGATCCTTATTCCCTTGTTTGTCCAATTCATCCAGGGATTATGGGCAGAAGAGGGTGTGTCTCTTCAACTCCTCTCTGTGAGAAATCCCTTGTGATTTCCCCATTTGGGGTTTCTTTGTCTGTACAATTGTTCCCTTCTCAATAAAAACAACTCTATATAAATGATGAGACTTGCTCTCTGTGGAAGATTCTTAAATAGTTGTAGGTGGAGAAACCACCCGAACTTGGGCTCAGGGAAATTGACCTTTGGCATCATGAATATCTGATGATAGTAACATTAATTCTATATAGACATGACGCCTGATACTCCTAAAGCTCGGATCCAATGCCTTAGCACCAAACCATCAATCCACATATTCATTAGCTTGGTTGTTCACAATTGGTGTTATCATGATTTTGGTACATTTGTGATGATTGAGGAAGCAAACTTATTTCTTTACAGCTGAAGCTATAAACTTAATTCATTGTACTTTCCCTTGTTTTTTTTGAGAATGTTGACGCTTTTATTAATCTGGTAATACAAATACTAGTACAGTAAGGTAGAGTACATTAGTATTACAGTGGACACATGATTATTCAACTAGTCATACAAATACTAGTATAATTATTCAACTTGAAGCCTAGCTGCCTCTTTGCTTAACCATCAGCCACATGAGTAGCTGAAATTCTCTGCAGAGACTATAAAAAAACACCTACTTGTATAGTTACAGCAAAACGAATTCAGCTGGAGCATAATTTAGTTTTGAGCCGCTAGGCGACTATTTACTCTGGCCTATTTGAACAGTTTCAGGTGTGATTTCTTTGGATTAAACTTAACTCGTACTCGGCTTGTTCTGGATTTCTGCAGGCACAGATAATGCTCGGTATGGTGACTCCACAAGTGGTGCGACTTGTATTATCTACTTTAAAATTTTTAAGACATCTATAGCCCGAAGATTTACTTCAAAACAGAGTTTTTTATGGTGATTTTAAATGTGCAGTTGCAGATGCCCAATATTCGGCAGGCATCCAGTTCAATTCAACAGTCAGCAATCCAGGAGGATAAGCAGTTAAGTCATCCATCTCAGATTACTCAGACACCTCCTTTGCAAAGTGCTAGTGGCGTACAGCTTGGGCTGCTTCCCAGAATTCCAGAAGGTCAGTTGGTGGGCTCCTCTGTCCCACCAACCAAAGCTTTGATAGGGCAGAGTTCATCCACCCTCCCACTCCAACAACAATCTTCCCTGCAACCTATGCTTTTGCAGTATTCTCAGCAAGTGCAAACTCAAATTCTTACTGGAGTTTCGTCAGCTCCATCAATAAGACCTCAGCAGCCACTCACAGGCTCCTCTGTTAGGCCACAATCCATTCCCTCTTTAGTGGTTCCAAAAGGAAATCTGAAGCAGCAAGTGCAACAGCCTTTGCTTCAGCACAAGGCAAGAGTTGGAGCCCTCACTGCAGCCAACAATTCCCAAATGTCTCTCTCAAATTCTATTCCTCATAATCCGCCCGCTCAGACAAGTTTTCAGGTATGAATTTAGTCACCCCTCTTTTTGTGGCAAACAGAGATGCAAATTCAATGTCTCGGTTAAACTATACAGAAAATGTTTAATAAGATAATCTCTTTTTTTTTTTTTTTTTTTTTTTTTTTTTTTTTTTTTTAAAAGGTTGGTGTCCACATGAAATCATTTATTCTTGATCACCTAATAGCATAGCATAAATTTTCATAATGTTACTTGTTTTTGCATAAAGTGACAGCTTAAAAGGATGGAATCTACATGATAGTTGATGCTTCATAGTAATACTTCCATTTCAACAGAGACCTATCTTCCATTTCCAAAAAAAAAAAAAAGACCTATCTTATATCTACCTGAAATTAGAAAGTAAAATTGATTTGGGTTAGAAAATAAACCCTATTGCATCCAGGTAGTAATTTAATGAAATCATTGCATTCTAGATGTTCCAAATGACTAAAATACAAATCCTGATTCCTGACACTTCATTGCTTTTGTATTGCTTTTGTCTGTCTGGACGAGCTTCTGCACCAACAATATATATTTATAATTTGATGAAAAACCTTTTCAAAAAAGAAAAAGTCGATGAATCTAATATCAGAAATTTAAAATTAATGGCATTTTGAAGAAGGAAACTCTTATCATCTCTAAACTGTTTAAAAAAACCCTTCTTTTTCTTCAAATTCTTCTGTTGTAACAGCCCGGGCCATCAAGTTCTTCAATTTTGCTGGATGGGGTGGAGAGAGCTTCTAGGCTAGGCAGTTCAAATGCTCAACTAGGCCATGAGACAAGTTGGGGTCAGAGAACTGACACTTTGGATCCAACTACTCGACCATCCAAGCTAATGAGGTTGGATGATGGGAACAGCGGGCCAAGCATAACGGGAAGCAATGCCAATGTGAGTGGATCTGTGCAAGGTTTTGGAGCCACTTCACTATCTGCGAACCTGAAAGGCCCAATTGATGGGGCTCAGCAATTAGAGAAACAAGCGTCTCAGGTGATAATGAACTGCGTCTTTAATCATTTATTGGCTGCTTCTTGTGTTATTGGTTAAATATACAAATATTTGAGCAAGGGTTGTATTCACCTGGTGCCTAAAACTAGTTCTTTTGGGGTAATGTTTACCTTGGAACGCACTGCAATGAATGTGCCCACAAATATCTAGTATTGGGTATTCCTCTCTTTGCACCCATCCTCTCTGTTTTCCATTTACTTTTTGTTTGAGTGTTCTAGTATTTTATAGCTTTGTCGTTTTCTTTTGGGCAAACTTCTGTTTCATATCTGCGCCACATTTACTATTCCATTTAGGAAATTATATTTGGATACTTTATGTCATTTTTGCTTAAATTTTGTGATTTGTTTAGCTATATTTTTTGTTTAATAAAGATATTTAAAAACTATCGTAGTACACAGTTATTTTTTAATTTTTATTTTTATTTTTGTCTGTCTGTGATGTTTGTTGCACTTATTAATATTTCAATGATCTTTTTCTGCTCAGCTGGTCTTACCACCTGAGGTGGAGTCCGCTCTGCTCCAGCAAGTCATGAGCCTCACGTCAGAACAGTTGAGTTCACTCCCACCAGAGCAACGGCAACAAGTGCTTCAACTTCAACAGATGCTCCGCTGACTTCTAATAAGCTGGAGGGCCCATCCTTCGGAGGTGTAACATAAGCTCCAAATGGTAATCAATCTCATTCGTTGCAGGATCGAGCACCTGTCTCCGACCTCTGTATCCATTATCTGTAACATATCAGTCAGAGAGCTGGTTGGTCTATTAACACCCCAACCATCAAGAACAATAATGGTTCTGAGCCATATTCCGTGATTCTTTATATGTAACAGAAGGAAGTAGGATTGTCAATGTGGTTTCTGATTATTGCGAAGACTGAAAGCCCGGTTGTGGGTGGTGAAATCCATTTTGTGTAGTCTCGTGTTCTTGGTTTGGTAGGAAAGAAAATATAACGCTGAATGTAGAATATGATATGGCCTGTTCTTCACAATGCACTGTCTCCATTTGCAAGTCGAAACAATTTTGCCTTTGTACGAACTCTTTTTGTGCCGTTTAATTAAATAACTATTAGAATTTAATTTTTTGATAAAATTATCTTTTTATTGAATACATTAAAGACCTTATAAAAATAAATAGGTTAAATTTTTTTTTAATCTCTAATAAATTTAAAAAAATTAAATTAGCGTATTAATTTGGACCCATATAAGTGGTTTTTAAGTCAGCACACTAATATGAAATTAATAACTGGATTAAAAAGATACAGGCTGTTTCACTGAAAACCCGCCGGTCCGCGAAGAGGCACGACCGAGAGAATATGTCGATTACTTTAGAATAATTTGTGTTTACAATGAAGTGTGAATGTCAGAAAATTGCGAGTACAATCTCCTATGCTTCCTCTGATTCGATCTCCGTGTGTTTTTGGTGAAGTTAGAGCTTACGGCGAAGTCGTCGTCGAGACTTCGAGTTGCGAGAACGAGTGTGCACGATTTGGTGTGGCTTTGGTCGGTCGAACGGAGGTATTTGTGCTCGCGCGTGTGTCGACTTGTGGCGTTGCCGGGCGATCGTGTAGAGTCGCTCCCGTTGAACTATTGAGTTGCGACGACCGCAAGTTGCTTGACTTTTATGGTTCGAGAGAGCTTACGTGCGTCGAGTTTCTTCTCGGTGAAGGGATTTTCAGACCTCCGTTTGAGAGAGAAAAGAACTTACGTGGCGTGAAGTATTTTCTCCGACTAGAATGCTCTCAAACTTGATTTTTCTCCACCTAATTTCTCCCCTATCCCCGTGATTGAGAATTCTTTGGCTATTTGTAGCCCTGTCCCCGTGAAGTTGTTGTGATTTCTTCCTTGGAAAGGGGATCGCGATCCCCTTTCTCTGCGCCTCCTTTGAGATGGGAGAAGACCAAGAATTTCTCCTCCTCGATCCCACAAATGAGGATCGTGCTTCTCTTTCCTTGGTTTTTTACCGTTGATGGCCGGACATGATCGTTGGTTGCTGAGTTGTGTAGCAACGCGTGGCGAGGCATGCCGACTAAAGAGGACGCACGGCTTCCTCGTTGACGGGCCGACCGTCTTGATGATGCGACGACACGACCGGACTTCGCGATGATGGGTGCGGCGATGAACTTCAAGATCGACGGGGCCTACCCACGATCGTTCTTTGATGGATCGATGGGTTGATGGACTCATCGAATTTGGGCCGTGCACATTTTGGTGCATACACAGGCTTTCTCAAATTAAATTAATATTATAAAATCAAATGTATCTGTAAGAAAAAAAAATTCATATAATTTTATAAAATTAAAAGTACATAATTTAAAAGGATGTGTTTATTGAAATAAAATGGTATAAAAATATTTTTATGTTAATTCTTTATTTCTTGTATGAGGGTCTAGTTGTTACATCACAATATATTTAAAATTTTAAACTGTCTAACAAATTTTACTAAAGAAAATAAGATTTTTTTTAATTAAAGAGAATTTTCTAAATATAATCAATAAATTTGTGAATAAAAATATAAAATAAAACCTTTTGAGTTTTCTAAATATAGAGTATTAGAGATAAACGTGTATAAATATATTATAAAATAAATTATATATGGATACGAAAGGCCATAAATATTTATAGGAGAGGGGCAATGACTAAAATAAGGGGAGGGATCCGGGAATGAGAGGTCCACGACGTGGTCAACGCGGGAACTGGAATTCTGGATTAGCGCAGCGTGTCCGATCCCGACGGTGATGTGCCCCTACATTCACCACAGAGATAGGGCGGGAACTCAAAATCCTTCCGGCGGCGACTGTTAACGGCTGGATAACCGGAGAGCCTCTACCCAAGTGTTCAATAAGGAAAATACGGAAAAAAAAAAAAAAAAAAGGAAAGCTCCTCTAAGGGGGTGGGAGAGAGAGAGATATAGAGAGGAGGGCGCTCTTTCTTCTGAAAATGGCGGAGGCGATGCTCTGAAGCAAACAGCTAAAAGGTCAGCCCAAATTTCTCTCATTTAGGTTTTTTTGCGCTGGAATACTCCCCCACCCTCAATGCTCTTTTTTAATCCTTGTTCCCAAAAACAACATTAATTCCTTTACCTTTTGACCCGTTAAGGTTGCCCAACTCTTCTCTATTCCTTCTGTAGTTTTGCATTTCTCTTTTGCCTTTTGCTTTTTCCCTTTTCCGTTGCCGCATTGCTTGTAAATCAGGTTTTCTTTCTCCTAATCCTTCTCTTCCACTTTGTTTTTCCTTCCCACCATTCGCGAGTTTCTCTTTTGTTTCGAAATTTCTACGGGTGGTGCTAATTTTGTTTTTTGTTTTTTTTTTTTATTCGCAGGCGAATTGATCGTTTCAAGTCTGGCACAGAAAGGCCGCAGTTGGAATTTTTTTTTTTTTTTTTTATATTAAAGACGAGATGAGGGACTCAGATAAGGAAGTGCTTCCTGCTAATCAGTAGCTGATTTTGTTCGGAAAATTGTAAATATACTCGAGGCAGAGGCACTATTTCCGCCATCGTCGTCCATTAAGGATTCCTACAAATAGAGTGACAAGTCTTTATGTACAAATATCTTACTATTAGGATTAAAACCGTCGCTTTGGGATACTGCATTTTTGCTAGTTCTGCGTCTCCAAAGATGGGGGCTCGATCGAAGTTCTCCCTGATCTCGACGACGGGAGTCTTCTGCGTTGCTTTGGTCTTCAGTTTCCTCATCAGTACATTCTGGTGCCTTGAAAATAAAAGTTGGTGCCTCAACGAAGAAGGTTAATTACATTTTCCATTTGGTTAATTTAGTCGTATTCGTCCTTTTCCATTGCATTAACTTAAACTCATCGGTGGAAATGCAGGGATCGCTCTCTTAAAATTTCGAAGCAAGATAGAGACAGACCCTTACAGCTCATTGGCGAACTGGAATCCTTACGACGTCAGTCCATGCTCTTGGGCAGGCGTTGTTTGTGTGGACGGTCATGTCCATAGCCTGTAGGTTGCTCTACCTTTTGCTTCTTCATTTTTATTTTCTTCCGTGTATAAGATTGTCTAGTTAGACTTTAAAATTTACGTGGTTGAAATTGTAGGGAGTTGCAAAATCTGTCTTTGGTAGGGGTTATTTCACCTGAAATTGGGAGGCTCTCTCATTTAAAAGCCTTGTAAGAAATCTTTAGCTTGTTTTTTGTTGTGCCACTTGTGTTCGTGCTAGTTTTGGTAGTTTATGCCACTTTTATTTTGCATGTAACAATAATCATTGAATTGAATTGTATAATTTTACATTAAAATTTTGAATGACTATTTTTTTTTTTTTTTTTTTTTTTAATTTGATTTTTTAAGTTTCTATATCAACAACTTCTTTTGACAAATGAAGCTTAATTTTTATCGACGTCTTCTTATTTTTTCTCAGGGTGCTCTATAAAAATTACTTTACTGGAGATATCCCTAAAGAGATTACAAATTTGTCCATGCTTCAACTGTTGGACTTGAGATTTAATGACTTGAGTGGAAAAGTTCCAGCTGAAATTGGTTTTATGCCATCACTTAAGCAAATGTGAGTTTGTAAATATAAAGATTGATAATATCAATTCAAACATTTTTTAAATTTTAATTTTGTTTTTATTATTATTATTTTTTTTTTTTGCAGTTTGTTACATGGCAATAGATTTGAAGGCAACATGGCAGCTGAGTTTGAGAAACTCAAAATTAACTCTGAGTTACAATATGAACATAATCTTGAGTCTGATGTGACAGTGAATAGGAAAGTAGGACAATGGTGAGGATATGTATCTTATTGGTTATGTTGATCATCATTTCCAATACTTATTCATTGTGATAAGTTTTCTAATTTTACAAATAGAAAACGAGTTTTTTTTTTTAAAAAACCTAACACTCATTTTTAATTGCATCGTAGTTGTTACTTTGTAGCTTATAAAGTAAAAAATCTTTTTACTTTCTTTGTGAAACCTTTGACTTGACCTACTTAGATGTCATACACTACTTTGTACATTGGGTGCCAATTCTAATGTTATTTTGATATGTGAATTTACTTAATAGGGAAGTCCTTTTTTGGCAGTATTATCTACAATATGTTATTCATTGAACCTTTTTCTTCAAGGTTCAGGTCTGACAAGGGATCTTTACATGAAAATGGAGAGAGCCATTTTAACACTGAATTAGGTAAGTATATTAATTTTACTTAATTATTCTATTTGCATTAATTTAAACTCTAAAATTGGAATATGAATTTTTCCAAATGGATAGTATTCTCATTTTGTGTTATGTCTACAGTGTTAATTGAACCATGTATGCTACCAAATGCGCAAAACCTTATGCATCTTGGTCGTCGAAAATTGGGTGAAATTTACAGTAGTAACCTTGCTGCACTTCTTCCTCTTGGGTTTCCTATTGAACCAATATTTTCCATTCCTTCCATGGGAAGTGGTTCATTTCCTGCAACAACAAACGAAAATCAAAATGAATCCCAAATACCAAGAGGGGGAACTTCGCAAAATATTCAACCAATTTCAAACATGACCCCTTCTAGCCAAGCTTATGATAACATGAACAGTGGCGGTGCTGATCCGAGGTCTAAACAGGTCGATTGGAAGTATATTTATATACTGCCGGTTGTGGCTTTTGTTCTATTAGTTGCCACTGCATTATTTTGTATGTTTCGAAACAAAGGAGTGACTACTATAGGTCCTTGGAAAACAGGATTAAGTGGGCAGTTGCAAAAAGCATTTGTAACAAGTAAATTTTTAATTTGGTCTAATTTATTTATCAAGTCACAAAATATACTGTGAACTAATTGCACCAAATTTTTTTTCCTTAAAAATTTTGTTGTATATGTTTTAAATTAGTTTGAGAAAAAAATTAGTTTTTAATTTTTAATTTTAAATGTTGGAAATATTTTATTTAACTTATTATTTGGTAATTTAAACAGGGGTACCTAAGTTAAATAGAACGGAACTGGAAACTGCTTGTGAGGACTTTAGTAATATCATTGCTACTATGCCTGAATGTAAAGTTTATAAAGGGACATTATCAAGTGGTGTTGAAATAGCTGTTTCATCTAGTTCAATTAAATCTAACAAAGATTGGTCAAAGCGTTCTGAACAACATTTTAGAAAAAAGGTTTGTCATTTTTTACCATTTGTAATATTTTTTTATTAAAAAAATATTTTATAAATATGACAAAAATCATATCTTTAAATCTTTGACTACTGAATCCAATAAGTTTGATTGTCTCTAATTTATTATATCTTTTGGATATTAGATTGATGTATTTTCACGGGTGAACCACAAGAACTTCATCAATCTTCTTGGCTATTGTGAAGAAGATGAACCTTTCATGAGGTTGATGGTGTTTGAGTATGCTCCAAATGGGACACTCTATGAACACTTGCATAGTGAGTAATTTCATTAACTAAGCTATTGATTTTTTCAAAGTTTATAACCATAATATCTTGATAATTTATTATTTACACATATAGTATTTTGATGATTTATTATTTATACTAGTATTTAATTGTTCATTTTAGTTATGCATTGATGATTTATTATTCTTTGATTATTGTATAGTTAAAGAAGTAGAACACCTAGATTGGGCTGCTCGGATGAGAATTATAATGGGAGTAGCTTACTGCCTCCAGTACATGCACCATGACTTGAATCCACCAGTTATTCATCCAAATTTACAATCAGATTGTGTCTTCTTGACGGATGATTATGCTGCCAAGGTATCTATTATTTTTTTATTATTTTAATTTATTATATATAAAATTTTTAACAATTATATTATTATATTTTTTTGATAGGTTACTGAAGTTACTTTCTGGAAAGACATGATGATAAAGGGTAAGATAACTGGTGATGAAGACAATGAAGTCTCTGAATTACCACAGGGAGATACAGAAAGCAATGTATACAATTTTGGAATACTATTGCTTGAGATTATATCAGGAAAACTTCCATATTCAGAAGAACAAGGTTCTTTAGTAAATTGGGTAAGATGTCTTGCTTCATTATAACTCTTTTTTAGGTAAAATTTATTGAAATTATGATTTCACAAGTTTAAATAAATATTTAATATATGTGTTGATAAATATTTTAATAAATATACAAGATAGTTAGAATTTTTATTTTATATTTTAATATATTTTTTTGTTTTTGTCAGGCGGTTGAATACTTGAATGACAAACGTAGCATTAGCTACATGATTGATCCTTCATTGCTATCATTCAAGAATACAGAGCTAGATGTCATTTGTGAGGTTATCCAAGAGTGCATACATCATGACCCAAGGCATAGACCGACCATGAGGGAAGTAACTTTAAAATTAAAAGAAGTCCTAGGCATTTCAGCAGAAGCAGCAACACCAAGACTATCACCACTTTGGTGGGCAGAACTAGAGATTCTCTCTGTGGAAGCTAGTTGAGGTTTGTCTTTGTAAGTCCCATGTGACATAGAAGATATTTGACTGATGTTAATTTTTGTGAGTCCTTACTCATGTAAAGTTTTACAAAGAACTTTCTCACATTTTAGTTTTCTAAGTTGTTAAATATTCTTGAATTTATCATTTACTGTCCATGCAAACTTAATGAAACTAGCTAATAGGTAAAAATAACATGCTCTTCTTTCCAACTCGATAACTGTATGAAATTTTTTCGTAATGATGCACATACAATGGACTGTAATGAAAATATTAGATTATATCCAAAAGCAAATATATTGTACCAGTAATATCACTATTGTGGGCATTAAATTTATTGTTAAGATAATATTCAATTTTAGTTGATTCCTCTTTTGATATATAAAATTTTTTTATATATTATATTATATATTACATATTTTTAATTATTTCATCCTATTACCATGTTATGTCTTTTTTTTTTAATCCTATATCTATATTCCTTGTAATTACTTCTTCGATTATAGAGGAAAATGTAACTATCTTTGTTTATTTAAAAATATTAAAATTTCCACTTCTGCCGCTACTAGGTTTACCATTGTTGTGGAGTGCACTTCAATCGACAACAAAGTGTAGGCGAGTTTTTACAATAATATATATTTTTTAAATGATGACTATATTTACAATGTATTGCTCTGCGGGCCCAGTTTTTCTAATAACTTATTCATATGAAATTTTACTATGAAATTTCTTAAGTTCTTGATTTAATTTTTTTTACCAATTATTGCTTTTAAATATCAATGATCACTAAAATCAAATATAGAAGTATCACGTTCCACTTTTGAAACATCATGATCATATACAATTTTTATATAAGACTGATCCACTAAATATACCATGTGAAACCCAAAAGTTCATAGCTTTACCAGTAGTTTTTGCAACAAAACAAATGTATAAACTCTGACAATTATAGTTAACAAATCTCTAGTAGATATTAAATAATTAGTGTTACCCTAAAGTAGTATCATTATATATGATGTAACATTACAATTTTCTTGTTATTAATTGATGTGTCGTTCACCTTTGACATATTTTTTAAAATTGTTTTAAAAAATGTATTTTTGTGATATTTTATTAGTATACTTTACTTTAATATTTTATTATTACTATTTTCTTAATTTTTTGGATGTTAATGCAAGTTGTTAACCAATATTTATACAATATAGGGAAAAGAATATTAAGTATGTAAATTTTAAGTTATTTTAAAATGTAGTTTATTGAATATTTAAAAAATATTGTGACTAAATCTATATATATTAAATGGGAACGGATTGAGTGCTTGAAGAGAAATGCATGTTCCCCTTTGGTTGTCATTGCTTACTTGGACAACTTCATTAGTCATATAACCTACTTCTCATTCATATAATTAAAATTAGATTTGAGTAAAAATTGGGGAGTGGGAATGGCAAGACTACAATGCAAGGACGTTTCCATTCGCGACTCTGCCTCCTCTTTCCCCATTCGTTGATGGTGAAATGAACTACTTGGCAGCTATCAGAAAATTGATGGCCTGTGGAGGGGTGTGTTGGGACGTGATGACTTTTATCCAGTTCCATCACCTATTAAGAAGAGAAAACAAGGGAGAAACACTTACACTGTTTAAAACTTATTTTTAAAAATGTCATATTCAACCTTTGACCAAGGTTGACCACCTTGGTCAAAGGCCACGTAGGCGACACGCTGGCGCGTTGCTTCAATGCCGCCTAAGTAAAAAAAAAAAAGGTGAGGCGGCATTTCGAAGCCGCTTCCTTAAAAAATCTAATTAGAAGCGGCTTCAAAAAGTCGCCACACTAGGAAAGGCCGAGGCAGCTTTTCGATGCCGCCTCTTACCAGACTTACAAAATTTAGGGCGAGGGAGCAGCGAGTCAGGGTGCGGCTGGACGAGCGGGCGACACGGGAGCGCGTGGAGGCTAGCGCGGCCTAGGTGGCCGTGAAGCGAGGGAAGGGTACCGACCGCGGAGCGGAGCTCCAGCGTGAGCTCGTCTGGTTCCTCAACGTCGGGATCGTCGTCGGGGACGGAAACGAGCTGCCGACGGAGGTCTCCTGGGCGGCGGTGCTGGTCCGCACCAACACCCTCCTCCTAGGCTACTTTGGCATCCGGTTTGAGGTCCTGGACGCCATGAGGCGCCTCCTGGACTCGGGCCTCGCGCCCTCGCTCCCCCTGCAGGGCACCATCACTGCCTCTGGCGGCCCAACTCCCTCGTCCGCGCGCGACGGGATGGTCTTGACGGGGACAGAGGCGCTGCGGGCGGTCGGAATAAGGCCCCGTTTGACCTGCAGCCCAAGGAAGGGTTGGCGAAGCGTGAAACAGGGACCTCCGTGCTGCCCTGCCCTCAAGGGCGATCGTGTGCTACAACATGAACGTGCTCGCAATGGCGTCGGAGATCACGTCCGCCATGTTCTGCGAGGTCATGCTCGGGAAGCCGGAGTTCGTTGACCCGCTGACCCACTCGCTGAAGCACCACCCGGGTCATATGGAAGCCGCCGCCGTCATGGAGTACGTGTTCGCGGGTACCCTGAAATTTTCAAAGTGCAAGGAGCCGACATTGAAAAGCCGCCTCACCCTTTGCTAGAGTGGCGCGCTTGCGTGGCCTTCAACCAAGGTGGACATCCTTGGTCAAAGGTTGAATATGATATTTTTAGAAATAAGTTTTAAACAGTGTCATAAGTGTAAATTTTTATTTTTTTATATTATTTAAAAAAAAACTTCGTAGAAAAGAAAGGGGAGAGGTGTTCTCTTGGTCCTTGTTTGCCTGAACTTTATCTATTATACTATTTATTATCCATATTTTTTGCCAGTTTCATACCATTAATATAATGTGAATGTAGATTAATGTGTATTGAATATGTATATAATTATTGAAGAAGTATGGGAAAGAAAAATGGATGTTTTGAATAGTGGAAATTCTTTTATGTGCTATACACTATAAGTGAATTAGTATAATTGAAATGTATCCGTGTGCAGGTGTGAGTACGATAGAAAGATATCGACCAAACTCGTCAATCCGCTGAGCCGAAGCTTATCGGCGTTTTAAGTATTTCTCGAAAGTGGGCGCGAGGGAATTCATGGTGAAGTCAACTTGGTCGTCCATGGTGGCGGCGGAGGCTGATGATGAGGAGGAGCCGCAACCGGCGGCGATGGTAATCAAGGGCTCGTCCACCACGTCCTTCTGGAGGGTAGCCATCCGATCGGGCAAGTTCTCTTTCTCTCTCACGGTCCACATGTGGAGCTCGTGGACCATGTTGAGCTGCACCGCGGAGAGCTTGGCCAAGTTCCCCTGCCTCGCCCGGCTCAGATGCTCCTCCAGTTGGACCTGGAGCTGGGAGCCGGAGCGGGCGTAGAGGAGTCGGATGCCCATGGAGGGCCTGCAGCCGGTGAGCCACGCGAAGGGAGTTCTCGTGGGAGCTGCACCAAATTGACGGGGCAAAACGGAGAAGTCGCGTCCTCCTCGGAGAGTCTAAACCGTTGGGCGGCTTAATTCCCGCAGTGTTCCACGCATTTGGAGACAACGAGGCGAGTTTGTGGTCGTCGTCGGCGTCGAGGAGGAGGGTCTGGGAGAGCTCATCGAGGTCCGCCCTCTGCTGCTCCAGCCAATTCCGGTAGCAAGTTCTGCACCTTGGGCCTCAGCAGCCGGGAGTTCTCTTAATGCATTTAAATCAATTATATAAGTCAGTATTCTTTTTACTAGTTTATTTATGTGAGACTAATCTCCTTAGCTCTTAAGGTCAGGGCCTCAACCTTTCCGACGCCAGCTCTTATGGTCAGCCATGTTTAAGCTTGTCTCTTCCTTCTGTCCGAAAGACTCCGGCCGCTCTTCGTTTTCCCAGGTACGGCGACGGAATCGATCGGGGAACACTCGCCAAGTTGTCGCCGGCGACTGGCGAGGGGAGCGAGACTGGATCGTTCGGATCAGAGTGCCGACTCCACCGGAGCCACGTCGGACCCGAGACTAGCTCCAACCAGATGAGCTCGATCGAAAAAGCCGAATCGATTCGGACACGACTTCATGATTTGGTTGATGTAAATGTAATTAAGCTAATATATATCTAATTTTATAAAAGAATATTCACTAGCTAGATGCATCACCATGTAAACAGAGTAGATTATAGGATTCTATAATATTATATAACGGCACGTGCACATAAGATCCGTTTTAATTTAATAGTTACTACTCCACTAAATAAATAAATAATTGCGTGAATTTAATTTAATTTCGTTTTTCAGTCGGTCGAAGATTTATCATCGTCGTCGTCGGGGGGACCTCGTGTCCCGTCTCTCTCTTCGCCCCACTCTCGGATGCCGATCTGCAACTCGGCGGCGGCCGTCAGGAAATCGACGGCCTGAAGCGGATTCAGGCTTTCGACAACCCGTCGGATGGTTCCTAATCTGAGTTGATCCGCTTCCTCCAGTATCGTCCGCAATTCCTCCTCCATATTCAGGTCCGAGTCATCGAGCGAGTGGGCGACGACCCGGTCCTCCTGCCAGTCGGCCATCCGGGCGGTGATCCTCTTCTCCTCCCTCACCGTCTCCAAGTGCAAGTCGCCGATTCGCGTGAGCTGCGTCGGGTGGAGGTCGCCCAAGTCCCCGGAGCCCCGGCCGTGGAGGATCTCCGTGAGCTGAGTCTCGAGTCGGAGGCTCGACTCGGAGTAGAAGAGGTGGAAGGCGACCGCGGGCCTCCACCCGGCGATCCACTGCAAGCCTCGCTCCAACGTGGTGGACCAGGTCGCGTCGAAGATGGCCAGCACGTCCCGCTTCGCGTACCGGGATTTGGAAACGAAGTAGGCGGCGTAGTGGGCGACGACGGCGTCGACGAGGGGCTGCAAGGTTTGGTGGTGGGTCGGTTCCCTGGGGGCGGTGAGGAGCCGCCGGAGGTGGCGACGGTGCTCCTGCAGCCATCTCCGGTAGAACCGGCCGTGATCATCATGAAAACCCATGATTTTCTGAATCCTCCGATCCTGTTCGATGGGAATTAATTTGAGCCAATGACAATATTGGAGGTGGATTTATAGGATGGATGAGCCAATGACTAGTTGTCTCGGTTACTTCCTGCTTCGTTCTTTCTTTACTCTTTTACATTTTGCTCGTGATCCGACTGAACTATTAAGAATACGCGACGTCCCTTCTCCGTTTCTTCTTCGTGGCATCCTCCGATTCCTTTTTCCGATCTTCTGTCATCTTCAGGAATCCAGAAATATCTGTAAAGTGTGTGTGTGTGTGTGTGTGTATGGAGCGATTCAATGTGTAGTATTGATTGAATGAAAGCCCAACTGTCCGGGGGTTGTCTTAATACACGCGAGTGAGACGAGGACGGCGACGTCGTGGAGGCATGCATGTGAAGCAAATGGCGGTGGCGGATTTGAAAGCAGATCGAGAGCGGAGCAGCACCGTCGCATGCAGACACCCACGCGTAAAGCTGCTCTCTTTTATTAATTTTATTACCATCTTCTTTTGTATATTCTCTTTTAATTACTTGGAAATTAATCAATGAGGTAGTCTCCGCTGGATGGAGAATTGGAGATCAATGGGAGTCTCTGAGAACTTTCATGTGGTTAGTAATTAATTAAACACGTACGGTTTTCAATGACTCCAATGCCGAAGGAGAGGCACCTCCGAAGGGGCCGGCCGGGTTCTCGATCTACTCCTGTGACATTTGATAGAAACAAGCTAAGATCACTGAATCTTTGAGGACTACACGAAAAAAGATCGTCTAGATCTCAACTCCAACGTCCTTTCTTAATCCTAAGATTAACAGTAATCGAACTGAACAGTACAACTATTGTTTGATTTACTGACAGATTAACTAATGTCTCTCATTAATTCACACTTTGAGTATCTGCGACATTACATATTTATCCTGCCTGCACCACTAATTCCCAACTCCTTAATTTTCTGCAATTCCACCTTCGATCAGCTTCTTCTCCATTTTCTTTCAAGCTTCTCGCTCATTCGATCCCGGACCTCCGCCTGATCTCTCCCGATCGACGACAGCAAACACTGTAGGGGGACAATAGCTAAGAGTACAGCCCGTCCGTCGGCGATCCGTCCGATCTGGAGGCGTGCCTACAAGGTCTCCTTAAATGGTCCATTGTATATACCATGCCACGATAGAGAGAAGAAGGATGGATGCTCAGAAAAAGTGAAAAAGTCCCAACGTACGGTTCCTCTCTACCGACCTGGCGCTGGTAATGCCTTATAAAAGTAACCCTCACTTAGTATGGATATAGGTTTTTGTCTCTACCATTAATATATATATATATTACACTATATGGTGATTATCCTACCTTAATTAGTCCCTTAATTTCTCGCTCAGCAATCACCCTTCATATATAAATATATATAGACACAGACAACTAATTACTCTCGGTGGTCCTTCCATGGCGGCTGTCCCTCCTCTTCCCCCACTCGTTGATGCTAATATGAAGCTGCATGGCTGCAATCAGAAAATCAACAGCCTGCCTGGGGGTGAAGATTTCCATCAATTTGGTCAAGGTGCTGAGGCGAAGCTTATCGGCCTCTTCGAGGAGCTTCCCCAGAGCGGAGGCGTGTGCGTTCATGGTGCTGTCGACTTCGTCCAAGGAGTGGGAGGCGCCTCTGTCTGCGCCGGCAATACTCACCAGGGGCTCCTCCACCACGTCTTCCTGAAGGGTCGCCATCCGATCGGTCAATTTCTCCTCCTCTTTCACGGTCCTCCGGTGGAGCTCGTCCACCATGTTGAGCTGCTCCGGGGAGAGCTCCGCCAAGTTCCCCCGCCTCAACCCGTTCAGATACTCCTCCAATTGGTCCTGGAGCTGGGAGCCGGAGAGGGTGTAGGCGAGCCGGATGCAGAGGGAGGGCCTGCAGCCGGCAAGCCACATGAAGGAGTTCTCGTAGGAGGTGCACCAAATGGGGCAAAACAGGGAAGGCGCGTCCTCCTCGCACAGCCTGAACCGCTGGGCGGTGTAGTCCTTGTACTGTTCCACGCATTTATCGACCACGTGGCGGAGTTTGTCCGGGTCGCGGCCGTCGCGGGCGAGGGCATGGGAGAGCTCCTCCAGATTAGTCCTCTGCTGCGCCATCCAGTTCTGGTAGCAACATCTCCCTTGGGCTTCCATCTCGACCGGGGGGTGTGGTTCGATTTTGGAGAGTATAAGCAAAAGAAACAGATGGGTTTGGAATTTGGAGTCGGAGCTGGGAATTTAAGGGGAGGCCGTCGAGGGGGCCGTGGGTGCGGACTCCTACACTCACCTGGTTGGACCGGAAAATTCAGGAATCACGGCGTGCCTGCATTGAGATTCGAGGTCCCATTGTAATTGTTCGCTTGCGACCTTAGTTTTTTTTTCTTTCTGTAAGCTTGCGGAAGCAAAATTGTTGCTCCTCTACTTCTCGATCGACGAACCCAACCATGGGAATTATTGGAGTGGTCGGCGGCTGCTCATATTTACAACCTTGTTTTTCTCCGTATTAAAGAGTACTTTATGAACGGATAAATACAAATCACTAGCGTCTCAACTCGATCTCAAGTCCCGCGTCCGCGTCCCCTTTTCCTCGGGTGGACATTTCCGTTGCTATCCATTGCTCTGGTTTCTTTCTTTCTCAAGTAGAGTCCAAAGCAGATATCTTCCGAGCTCGGGAAGATAAGGACATCCGGGGACGGCACATACTCATCCGCAATAACCCTAAACGCAAGGAATTCACCGGAGTAATACCGCCACCGATTCCCGTAGTTCACGCAGACGCGCTTGAGTAAGTAAACAATGATCAGAAGCAGCTATATGTTGCAGAGGAAAGGGTGGATGCGAAAGGGGAATAAAAAACGATCATCTAACAAAGGATTTTGGAGCGAACGCAGAGTACAGATTCGGGGATGAATTGAGGCTTGGAACATAATGGAGAGGCGTGATCAGTGGCCAACCTGCTTTCTTCTCGAGAAGACCAGGCGAGGACGGCTCAGACCACTTGGCACCGGAGCTTCTTCTGCACCTCCACGGCGGCTTAAAGAGGTCGGACTGCTCCTCCTCCGTCACGTGGCCGCCTAGGCATTGGCATTGGCACCTCCCTGCAGGGCGACGCAGATTTCTTAGCTTTCCGATGCCTGGGGACTGGGCCTCATTTCCGACATATATTTGATTCTCACGCGCCACAGCCGTTTGCGTTAAAATACTTAAAAGGTGCAAATTTTGCGGTCCATTCATCAGACTCCCTCTCCGCTGGTAATTGGGGGTGATCTCTTCTTCGTTCCGGAAGGACGGCGCCCGAATTTACTTACTCACGGGGCTTCGGAGGGACGGAGCAGTGATAAGGAAAACCCATAAAATAGTCTCTGCTTCATCGCTTTGTGAAGACGGCGGCACCGGGGGACGCGACACGGGGGAAGGCCGGCACCGAGGAAGGCGACACCGGGGGAGGCGGTAATGGAGTTCGGGGCCATCGCCTCCGAACTCCGAACTTATTTTTGAAAAAGCAGCAGGTTTTCCAGCGTGGAAAATTGCTTTTAGGAAAAAGTATTCTTTTTCTGAGCTGGCTAACAGAATGCCGCATCAGCCCTGATCCACGCCTCACGATATGATAAAACATCTTAAAATGATATAATAAAATACCTAAGTATTTTACATTATTCAATGGTATTTTGGGTGATGTGTATGTTGCTTGTTGTAGCAGCCCCCGGATGGTGCGTGCGATTAGCCCATCTCAACCCGCTCGACTGGGCACCGCTCGGGCCATACCGCACGGGAGGGCGCCACACACACGTAAGGCACCGCACCACAGAAGAGGGCACTCCGTGGGGTGAGCCGCTTGGTACTAATTAAGACTAATTAGATACCAAATGATAATTTGTCCACTATAATTAAAATTAATTAGCATTTAAGTTTATTATAATTAATTCAATTATTAATAAGTAAGCTATCTTTATGTTAAACTCCCATTCTTGTAACAGACTCTTATCCTTGGTACACATCAGCATGAGTTTAACCCCATCTTATTTCCGCATTCTCACCATTAAAACCCCTGAAAGCACGACGCAATGTAGTTTCTCTTTTTAACAAATACAAGTATATTTGAGACAATTAAGTAACCGATATCTGCTAAATCTCAATGTTTAATGTCGGTCGTCATTGGTAGCCATGATTGTACAACATTGCAAAGCAATACTTTGAGTCCTCACCCATTAGTGACTGTTAGGGGTGGCACTGAACTCGAACCTTTCCAGTTCGGCGCAACTAAAGTTGGCTCTTCTCCTTCCTCTTCTCCTTCTTTCTCTTCTTTTTCTTTCTTAGTTATTTATTTTTCTCTTCTTATTTCTCCTTCCTCCCCCCTTCCCCCCCCCTTCTCCCCTTTCTTCTCTTTTTTTTCCATCTTTCTTTTTTTTTTCTCTACCAGCTTGAACGGGTTCAAGCTCGAGCTCGAGCTCTCCACTTTTGGACGAGCACCACTTTTAAGTGAGCGCCACTTTTGGGCGAGCTCCACTTTCTGAGCTCGCATGTTCAGACTCGGCTCGCTTGCATGTTCAGACTGAGCTCGTTTGCATGTTCAGACTGAGCTCGCATGTTCAGACTCGGCTCGCTCGATTCCAGCCCTTAAACTGTCCTCCGTTCGGCTTCAACCAAATAAACCCAACTCAAAAGAAGACAGGCAAAGTAAAGCCTGCTTTTGACCAAATTTTAGAACAAGAAATTAGGAACATTAATTCTTCTTTTCATAATCTTTGTCACTACTATAGCAAACATTTTTGTAGATTACAAACGCGCGACTGTTTTCTGATCCTGCTGATTCCTAATCGTTGACTACCATGCACACACTCCCTTACCTAGGGTATACGTCTGACAAGCTCCTCCGGAATTGGTTCTGTCATGCTCATCGATATGTGTACTTATATAGGTGGTTATCTTCCCTTTCTCAATCAACAATGGCCCATACATAAGTTGGGGTTCGCCAGTTTGCGACTGTGCCTCCTCTTCCCCCATTCGCTGATGCTGAGGTGAAGCTTCTTGGATGCGATCAGAAAGTCGACGGCCTGTCGAGGGGTAAAGATACCCACCAAATTGGTCAAAGTGTTCAGCCGAAGCTTATCAGCATCTTCTAGTATCTTCCCGTAAGTGCAAGCGTGGGCATCCATGGCGCCGTCAAGTTCGTCCAAGGAGGAAGAGCCGCCGGCTCCGTCGGCAGTAATACTGACCAAGGGCTCGTCCGCCACGTCTTCCTGAAGGTTGGCCATTCGATCGGACAAGTTCTCTTCCTCTCTCACGGTCCTCATGTGGAGCTCATTCACCGTATTGAGCTGCCCCACTGAGAGCTCGCCCAAGTTCCCTCGCCTGACCCCGCTCAGATACTCCTCCAATTGGGCCTGGAGCTGGGTGCCGGAGAGGGCGTAGAGGAGTCGAATGCCCATGGAGGGCCTGCAACCGGCGAGCCACATGAAGGAGCTCTCGTAGGAGCTGCACCAAACGGGGCAAACCAAAGAAGGCGCATCCTCCTCGGAGAGTTCAAGCCTTTGGGCCGTGTAATCCCTGTAGTGTTCCAAGCATTTATCCACAACAAGGCGAAGTTTGTGTTCGTCGTCGGCGTCGCGGAGGAGGGCCTGCGAGAGTTCTTCCAGGTCCGCCCTCTGCTGCGCCACCCAGTTATGGTAGCAAGTTGTGCCTTGGACCTCAGCAGCCATTTTTGAACGGGGATCCATGTTCGCTGATAATTAAACTCGTAAAGGGAAAAGGAAATGTCGCGTTGGAAGGAAGTGAGGAGTTCGGATTCGGAACGGAGCTGGGGGATTTTATGGACGGTGTTGAGGGCAGTGGGTACAGACTACTAGGCTGTGCTTAGAGCGGAAAGTGATCAAAGGCGTCGGGGCGTGCGCTGAGACGGGAGGTCTTTTTGTTACCTAGCGGATTGTGGCTCTCGGAGAAGCCGAATAGATGGTCCGAGACTCCCGAGTGCGACCAAAGTTTTCTCTTTCCTTTTTGTAAGCTTCCGGTTACAAAATAGGTACCTCTTCAGTCATCCGCGTGGAGCTGGTTACTCTCGGCATTTGGCACTTCCCTGAAGCTTCTGACGGGGCCTCAGATTTCTCAATATTCCCAGTCCCATTTCTGGGACTGGGCCTCTTGCCGTTTACATTAAAAGATATAGGGGACTGTCTCTCTAGACTCTACTAATCGTCAGTCCGTGACCCACGCTGCTTTTGAAGTATTGGAGTTTGGAAGGACAGCCTGAAGTACACACAAAAATTGTCGCTAGTTCATCACCAGTTACATGGAAGGTAATAGTGTCCTTCATTTGGATTCTGAATAGTGTCCTTCATTTGGATTCTGAATCCAAATAAAATCCAAATGGGATATCTAATCTAACAAGGATCGATAATTAAAATATATATTTGATAATAAATAAAATTTTAAGAATTGCTAATTACTAAATTGTAGTTTACAATAATCGAAATCATAAACAATATAAAAAGAGATAAATATAGTGACCGTGATGAGAAATTAGAGAGAAATAAGAGATAGAAATTAGAGAAAGAAATTAGAGAGAAGGCATTAGAGAGGAATTAGATTCAAGAATTATGGAGATGAATTAAAGATAAATTATTCTATATTTTTGGGCTCTAACCCTGTCTGCCATGTAGGCCAGGGTCATCCCTCTCTCTACTCTATTTTGGCTATGAGTTAATTTCTTCTGAGCTCATTTTTTTACCCAATGCATGTTTACTAATGGATCTGTGGCGTTACAAACTTACGGTTTCCCATATCCGTTTTCTCCTTTATTGAGTTGGGGTGGCAAAAAGAGTAAAACGGTAATAACTTCCAGCTCCCCCACCCTGCACTCCCTTCCGATGAAAAGTACCCAATTTTCACTATTTCAAGCCTCTCACCCCCGCCTCCTCCGGTTAATTCATCCTGATACCCTTTGAGGATTTTTGGGGTCAAACAGAACAAAAGCCCCAGAAAAAACCTCCTCATTCCAGAGGGGATTGATTCACGTCACTTGCCATGGTTCGATTATTTCTGAATCTCCCTTCTACTCTGCAATCAAACAAACAAAATGCAAGCCCCAACTGAGTGCAATTCAAGCTTTGATTATCTGCATTCGCCTGGAAAGTGGAGACATGGACAAGAAGGGAACGATTCTGATGCAGCGGTACAAACTTGGCCGGCTGCTAGGTCAAGGAACCTTCGCCAAGGTCTACCATGCGAGGAACATCGACTCTGGCGACAGCGTCGCCATTAAAATTATCGACAAGGAGAAGATAATGAAGGTTGGTATGATCGAGCAGATCAAGAGAGAGATTTCTGTCATGAGACTGGTGAGCCACCCGAATATCGTCCAGCTCCACGAGGTCATGGCCACTAAAACCAAGATATATTTCATCATGGAATTTGTCACAGGTGGGGAGCTCTTCAACAAGGTCGCCAAAGGGAGGCTAAAGGAGGATGTGGCGCGCAAGTATTTCCAACAGTTAATTGGTGCCATTGACTTCTGCCATAGCCGAGGGGTCTACCACCGTGACCTTAAGCCAGAGAACCTGCTTCTGAATGAGGACAGCTGCCTCAAGGTGTCCGATTTTGGATTGAGTGCTCTCGGAGAGTCCTGCAGACAAGACGGCCTGCTCCACACAACCTGTGGTACCCCAGCATACGTGGCACCAGAGATCATCAATAAGAGGGGATACGATGGGGCCAAGGCGGACATCTGGTCCTGTGGAGTCGTTCTCTTTGTTCTAATGGCAGGTTATCTTCCCTTCCACGATTCAAATCTCATGGAGATGTACAGAAAGATTAGTAGAGGAGACTTCAAGTGTCCCCAGTGGTTCTCACCCGAGTTACGCAAGCTTGTATTCAGGGTCCTTGACCCCAACCCGACAACCAGGATTACCATAGCCAAGCTGACTGAAAATCCATGGTTCAAAAAGGGATTTAAGCCTGTTGTGGCTCAGGCTCAAGAATGTTCCTTGGGTTCCAAAGACATCTTCAATGAAGTAGGTGACACAATGGCTGCCAGCTCCAGCTCCATGAAACCCACGTGCATGAATGCGTTTGACATTATATCTCTCTCAGCAGGATTTAATCTCTCAGGCCTCTTTGAGAATCCAGAACATCACAAAGCTCAGGCGCGTTTCACATCCCAGAAGCCAGCCTCTGCAATCGTGTCAAAACTAGAGGAGATTGCTGAAATGGAAAGCTTCAAGGTTAAAAGGCAGGATGGAATGCTAAAGCTACAGGGGAGTAAAGAAGGCAGAAAAGGACAATTAGCCATTGACGCAGAGATATATGAGGTGACCCCCTCCTTTTACATGGTGGAGGTCAGCAAAAAGGCTGGAGACACCTTAGAATATAAGAAGTTTTGCGATCAAGACCTCAAGCCATCTCTGAAAGATATCGTTTGGACTTGGCAAGGCGGAGATCAACAACAAGACCAACTTGTTCCTTCAGGACAACTGTAATCACTGCAATTATTGGACTTACTCTCAACCACTATGATAAGTTCAGGCTTTCGTATGACTAGGGAAAATGGACAGCAGGCACAAGGCCTGTGTAATTAACTAAATCATTAGAAGCCTCACCATCTGGTCTTGTTTCAATTATTATGATCCATTGTAAATTGTTTTCCAGCTTGCACCACATGTACTTATGTTGTAAAGTTTGGGCATTTAGGATTTCTCTATAGTAAGGATCTCATCAATCTCAGGACTCAGTAAAGAGATACATGTAACAAAAGTACGGTCCCCAGGAAACAGAACCAGGGTTCCCACGCCACCCTTCTAGCTTAAATACATTGATGGCTAAGTACAGGGATACGTAGCCAATATATAATATTTTCAGATCATATTGCAGACCTATCAACACGATCAATGACCTACCCTAAGCAACAGGGATGCTAAGGGAAAAGCTACCATTTAAGATAGAAGGGCGAGATAAGCCACTCTTATACTCAAGTAAATCTGCTGGAGTTGAATGTACAACATGAAGAGCGTTCTAAAATCAGAAGGCTTTTACTCTGGGACAGAGGAGAGTATAACTTTTTTGCCCAGGCTCCAGGTAATATTATATTTCAGTTCTGACTGGGCAAACGTTGCAGCTCGAGTCTGATGAAAAGATTCTCTACAGCAAACTTTCAGTCTTTAAAGTGAGGAACGAGCTGAAACTCCCTTATTTAGTTGTTTTAAAATTTATCTCATATAGACCACCTATACACATAGAAAATCATGAATTTTTTACTCGGGAAGATATTGTGTCTCACATGTCGTTCTTCCATTTACTTCAATTTTTCATCCTAAACACTTCTGAAATTCAACAGTTTGAAGTGCTGAGAACACAAGCTGACTTCACCAGAATATCTCTAGCTCAAGATTGCCATGAACTTCCCATCCCAACTCCTGACAAGATGCTCTCTCTTTTCTTTGCCTTTTCTTTGAAAACTGCAGAATCTTTATTGAAGAGGAATGAAATCAGAGTACAGCACAGGATACAGTTGAGTAAAGGAAGTTGAGAGCTGGGGCACAAGCATACCCACAGCAATACAATCCCTAAAAACACCGGGTTTTGTTCTGGGCTCCACTACGGCAAGTTGTATTTGGGGCTATGTATTCACCGGTTAAAAAAAAAAAAGATTGGCTCAAGCAACCATGTGGGAAGGGAAAACTTGCTCATCCGCTTGACTAATGCCAAGTCTCCTTCTATGACAACGGGCCATTCAAAGTGATGCTTGAATAGCTTTAGACTGGCTAATCTTTACCTTAGTTCAGCTTCATTGGAATTACAGCAGTCAGTTTGACCAGAGAATAAGCAGGGTTGTGCTGGAGCTGTTCCAAATAGTCCCTCCTATCCTAGCAAGACCAGCGTTCCTCAAAGATAAGCCATCAAAATTTAGCCTAGTCCAGCTAGAGTAGAGGGCAGAAATTTCACTAAAACTGGAAAACAGTCATTCACTTCAGCTCCCACAAGCCTCTAGTAATAGAACTCTGGAACCCTGCCCCTCCGAACTGGGGCAAACTCAACAATAGTTCTTCTAACCCAGGTTCAACCAATATTGGAGTCATTTTAGAGATGGCCTTGGCCAAATTATCCAGGCCATCTCTGGGTCAGACAGCTGTTGCTCTTCAAATTAGGTGCTATCAGAAGCTCCTCTGGTTGGAGCTATGCTCTTCAACCAGCATCCTAGCTTTACTTTGGTGATTGAAGGCTACTTGCCTCTTGTTGTTAGTTGAACCAGCAACGCCTTCCTTCCCCTTTGGAAGCTCAGGTCCCTCTTTGATGAGTTTTTTAATCTCTCCTCTAAGTGTCTTATAGCCTGGTAAAAAAGTCCCCAAGTCAGCCAACCTTGGCATACAATTTGGCAAAAGAATAGCGACTCAAGAGCTTGTCTCTCATCTGGTTCTTCACTGCCCATATGCTACCTGTCCTTCTCTTCTTTAATATAGTTATCACCAGTTCCCTAAAAAATTACAGTGATACTTGGACAAGGAGGTTGATAAAAATGTAATATTGTTATTATAATTTCACAGAACCATAGGATATTTGCCTTCTTCTTTCTTTTTCCAAAAAAAGTACTCCTTAACCTCCTATTTCATGCTTCCAATTAGTTTATTTTCAAAGGATCCAAGGTATCCAATGATTGATTCTATAAAGGAAAATTTGAAATGCACCTGAGAAATAAGGTCATACCACTCAACTAGTCGTAGTTTACATCTTACATTATAGAATGACAAAGCTCGAGGACCTACTACTCATAGGCACAGTTTAAACTAACAAAAATTTACATTCTTATTTTTATTTAGATACAGATCACTTAAAGCTTTAAATGAGTACTTTAATGTTTAATACTTCTAGCAACTTACCTTTCAGACTAAAGAGCAAAAGATCTTCACAGGAAAGAGCAAGAACAAAGCAATATCCATGTAAAGAAGAATGAAAATATAGAGTACGGGCAAAAAAAAGGGAGTAATAACTATCAGACTTGAATCTTTCACATCCATTTGTCTAAAACCACGAAAAACAAAAGTAAAGCACATATCTGTATCTAATATGAGATGATGACTTGAAGAGAAGATCCGTCACAGCTTACCAGATTGGATTATAGGAAAACTTCTAGCACAGCACACAATGCATGTTGCTCTCTAAGAAACCCTTTACGTAATCACAGGAAAACAAAAAAACAGGACAATCACAGTAAGCGAAATTTCCTATGAGAAAACATACTCTCCCTTCTCTTCACTATCCATTTATTAGAAGTATTAGTATTCTAAATCTTTTATGGACAAGTCAAGATGAATCAGCGTAAAAGTCTTTCCTTCCCTTAAAACCAGCGGAGACAAATGGAAATTATTTCTTTTGCACTTTTGTCATATGGTTGGCACAAACACACCCTATATCAGAAGTTTTGGCCCAGGTAGACCACAATTTTAGTTCTATAGCGGCACAAAAAATTGTCTATCAGGACAATTCGATCAACAGATAATACAACTCGTCCTTGATATCTTTGTGAAACTACAACCAGACTGAAAACTTTTGAGATCTAAGCGGCGTGCTGCCTAATGATAGCTGAAATAAACCCATAATACTAACATTCCGATGAGAAAATCGGAAAAAATATCGGCTTGTCAAGCCATTCGATAGACCTGATCAGCATCGCCTTTCAGAAAATTGAATTCGTGTAGAAGCTTTATCTATCCACACAAAAGCCTAGTTTTTCGAATTGGTAGACATAAAGCAGCAGCAATTACATTCCAAAATATGAATTGAAGAAGATTCCTCAAAAAACAAAGTCAGTCTATAGTAGAAGGATAACCTCGTTACGATCTAACAGCTTCATTCATAACAGTTGGATTTTCTGGAACTTGAGCAGCTTCCCGCGCGGCTTTCCGCTCGTAGTCTCGGTAAAGATTAATTGCAGCGGTACAAATGACTGCGGAAGCGTACAAAAGCATTTAGAACGTGTAATCAAACAGGAAAAGAAGAGAATTAGACCAGAAGCTCAGAGAACATAGAGGTACGATGTACCTCCTGCACCGACAAAAGAGAAGAATCGAACGAGCTTGCTTCCAACTTCTTCCCCCACCATGACTTCGCAGACCTAGCTTCCTTTCACCAGATCAAAACTAAGGCCAACCGCTAACCGCGACCTTTCGAAGGATTACGGCATTACGCAGCAAAACGTGGCAGATGATGTGGCACTCGAGATCTTTAATTACGTAGTCCAGAAGAAACCAAAGGAACCTAAGGAATAAGAGTCATGTAATATTCTATTTATTACTCATTTATTGTTCTACTATGGGGTAAATAAACAAATAAAAAATTTATAGATGAATTATTTCGATACACCATAATGATCCATATTAACTTCGTGCAATATACAACATATATAAAAGAATGTTATACAGGATAACTTACACCTATACTTTCTATACATGATTTACACCCCTAGAAATAGCTTGCTGAATTGAACTCTTTCCTCCTGTTCGTAGTCATAAGACCGTTCGGGCTCCGACCAGGTCGGGGTCAGGTGGGATTCAGGTTTCGGCTAGTATATGTGGGGTTGGATTTGGTTTTCAAGAACCCGACCCACGCTCGATTTGTAGTACCTTTGTCAGAGTTTTTTCTATACCATTCTGGTAAAATAAAAGAGACAAAAAGGTCATATGAAGCAGATATTTGGCTCGAGCGTGACAAAAACAAAAACTTTCCGAACAAACAGAATATTGTGTTTCGTCGTATTATTCAGAAAAACCGAGAAGCGTCCTTCCATCTGTAACTAATACTAGTCTATGATTCTGAAAGCCACATGATTTATTACCAGGATCAAAGAAATGATTGGTTATCATATCACTAACGCCGAAAACCATCGATAATTAAGGCGGAGTCTTGGCGAGATTCCTTGTTTTTAGTTAGAAATCGGTTCCCACAAGTTGCCTGATTTTTCTCCTGCCTCGTAGACAGGGGAAGCAAATAAATGAATTTAAAAAGGTGCGCACGGCCCCGCTGGAGACTTTGGTGAGAAAGGTGCCACTTCCTTCCCCATTGAAGGAATCAGGGTTTAGACTGGTGCAGCAGAAGATAGCTGCAGAAATTTAAAATATTTGCCGGCTTTTCTTCTAATACCAGTGCGTGGGAAGACACGGTAATGTCTTTATGCAGACTCCGCACCCGTGGCCATGGCCCATGCCGCCTATAAGAGTCAGAAATGCAAAAACTGGTCAGCCTTTCTTGCACTAACTAGGTCGGCTAAGCTTCTCGGAAATGTTTGGCAGAAAAAAATGGGTCAACTTTTGTACTGTGTCACCGTGACTCTGTCGTCTTCCGAAATCTAAATTAAACAAAAGCCCCAGTAGGAGGGAGCAGAACCTGGTTCTGCTTTCATTCCTATAACCGAATTGCTTGCAGATCAATGCCCATCAACCGATCTCAAGTTTTCTCAACAAGCCCTCAACGACTTGCACGGTATTAGTACAATGGACATCAATTCGTACCTCCAATCATTCAGCAACGATATGAGAAAAAAGAATTACAAGATTTGTATTTCTCTCTTTGAAAAAAGAAAATTCTTGTATCAAAAGACGAAGATACAAATTCATGGAAGAGAAGCAAGCTCGTTTGTGTACCGATTCAGACGACCAGAACTTTGATTTCAAGGCTCTATAAGAAAAGAACTGGGCAAGGAGAAACCGAATTAAGGAAAAAGAAAAGAAAAGAGAAAACTCGCTAGATATGATACAAACTAGGGAGATTCTAAGAATTAGTTTTTAGAAAAAAAACATATATTTACGGAGAAGAACATACTTTTCCCGGTTCGGTCTCTCTACTCGGTGTCAGAAGCCAAGGATGGAGCCTCATCGTAAGAAGCCAAGGATGGAGCCTCGTCGTAAGAAGCCACGGATGATCGAGCCTCGTCGTAAGAACACAAGGACGGAGACCCATCGCAAGAAGCCAAAGATGGAGGCTTATCGTATACAAGATTCTGTAATCCGGGCTTCAGCTCACGATTGCAGAAGTCTTCGTATTCGCCTTTATCCCCTGCTTTCTTCTTAACTTCTACGACCACCAGCGATGGCGTGAGCTCGAATATCTCTGCGGCGATGGTCAAAGGCCCCTTCTCCCCTTCTCTGGAACCTTCCAAGCTCACCCTGCAATCCTTCTTCCTGACAGTGAAGCTCACCACCTTCGCAATCTCCTCCAATTTGGATATAATTTTGGGAACAGGGGCCCCGGAGAGGAATCTTGCTTCATCCCCGCCCTCCTCGAACAAACCGGACAAGTCGAATCCCCGGGAGAAGGATATTATGTCGAAGGCGTTGAGGCTCGCAGGCCTCGGAAGGCCTAATCGCGGCCGTTCCGGAACGGATTCCGGCTCCGATTCGGCTTCCGAGAGTTCCGACCTGACGGATCCCTCCGTGTCCTCCTCATCAACTGTGCAGAATCGATCGTCCTCTATGTAGAATTTGATGTGCTTGAACCCCTTCTTGAACCATCTGTACTCCATAATCTCCGGGATGGTGATCCTCGTCTCCGGATTCGTATCAAGAAGACGAGTAAGGAGACGAGAGAGGTCGGAGGAAAACCACCGGGGGCACCGAAATTCGCCCTTGTAGATCTTACGGTACATGGCCATGACGTTCTGGTCGTGGAAGGGAAGATAACCGGCCATGAGAACAAACAAGATGACGCCGCAGGACCAGATATCGACCTTGGCCGCGTCGTACCCCTTCCTCGCCAGAACCTCCGGCGCGACATACGCCGGCGTGCCGCAGAAGGTGTGAAACAGGCCGTCCTGACGGATCTGGTCAGAAACGGCGCTCAATCCGAAATCGGAGACCTTTAAATCACCGTTCTCGTCCAACAAGAGGTTCTCCGGCTTGAGGTCCCTGTGATAGACGCCCCGTGCGTGACAGAAGGTGACAGCGGAGATCAATTGCTGGAAATACTTCCGAGCGGTCTCCTCCCTCAATCTGCCCTTGGCGACCCTGTTAAAGAGCTCGCCCCCTTTGACGTACTCCATCACGAAATAGATTTTGGATTTGGTGGCCATGACCTCGAAGAGCTGCACGATGTTTGGGTGCCTGACGCGGCGGAGGATGGAGATCTCCCGCTTGATGTGCGCGATGAGCCCCCCCTTGAGGATCTTCTCCTTGTCGAGCACCTTGATCGCGACGCTCTCCCCGGTCTTGACATTCCGCGCGTGATAAACCTTGGCAAAGGTCCCGTGCCCTAGGAGTTTCCCGAGCTCGAACCTGCCGAGGAGGAGAGATTGATTTCCCTTGCTCTTCGATTCCGCCATCCTAGTCCTCGTCGCCGCCGCCGCGTCGTCTTCGCCTCCTCAAGCCACAGAAAGGGAACCCTCCATCAACCCTCACCTTCCGCTTCCAAATGCAACGACGATATCGCTGCGTCCTCCCCCTTTTTTCTCTCTCTCCCGTTTTGCCGTTTTCGAATCCGACCTATCGTTCGCAAGGCCAAAGCGAGGCCCTTTTATGTCCTTCCGAGAGGCCGGGGACGCAAGGCAGTCCTGAGAAGAGTCGGAGACTCCGAGACGGAGAGTCGTTACGGAGACGGAGAGAAAACGGTAAATAAAGAGGACAACGTTCTGCCAGCTCACGCATGGGGGAAACGCGAAGTAACGGCCGTTTGGGAAAAAATGCGGACGGAGATTGGAGGATGATCTGGACATCGACGAGCGACAGCAAGTGTTACCACATAAACGAGGAGACGTGGCGTCATCGGGAATGCTGACTTGTCGCCGGGTCGGTGCCAGAGCCACCGGTCCAACCTTCATGACCGACACGTAGAGCGCCAGCCACAGAACCACCTCCTCACACGGAATCGCTAGTTTTTGGTCAAACAATTCGCTTTCTCATTTCTCAACACACACCTTCTCCCGAGCGGACCCGATCGATTCGGTCCAGTAATCCCGTACAACTCGACCCGGTTCGACCCAAAAACCACACGAAATTGACGAATTTTAGTGGAATCCGGATCGAGTTGCGAAACATTTTGTCAATACCGGATTATCGTTGTTTTATAAAAATCCGCCGGTCCGCGAAGAGGCGTGACCCAGAGAATATTTCAATTACTTTAGAATAATTTGTGTTACAGGGTGTGTTTTGTATCAGGAAAAAGCGAGTTCACTCTCCTACGCTTCCTCTGATTCGATCTCCGTATGAATTTGGTGAAGTTTAAGCTTCTGGCGAGTCGTTGTCGAGACTCGAGTTACAGAAATGAGTGTGCACGATCTGGTGTGCCTTTGGTCGGTCGGACGGAGGTATTTGTGCTCCGCATGTATCGACTTGTGACGTTGCCGACGATCGAGTAGAGCCGCTCCCGGTCGAATTGTTGAACGATGAACGGGAGGTGGCTTGACTTCTCTGGTTCGAAAGTTTTTGCGAGAGGAGTTTCTTCTCGATGAAGGGATTTTCAGACCTTCGTTTTTTAGAGAGAGCTTCTGATGGTTTTTCTCGATGAAGGATTTTTCAGACCTTCGTCTCGAGAGAGAGCTTCTGTGCGTGAATGAGCACTTCGACTTCTGTTTTTCGAACCTTATTTCTCCCACCCCTGCAATAAGGGGACTCTCTGGCTTTTTGTAGTCGGTCCTCTGCAGTGGTTGTGGATTCTTGCTTGGGAAAGGGGATCGCGATCCCCTTTTTGCTGAGGGAGTTGAGGAAGAAGAGGGGAGGAGGAAGACCAGGATCGTGGTCCCCCTTTTTCTCCTTTGGTTTACGACCTGGCATTGGTCTTTTGACCGTTTGAGGAGGCTGATGTGTACTCCGGTTGCTGACTGGTGCTGACTTGATGACTTCCTGCTGATTGTGTTGTCGACTGTGCCGATGACGTGACGACGCGGCTGGACTTCGTGATGGGCTGCAGCGACGAACTTCAAAAATCGATAGAGCCTGCCCATGATCGTTGTTTGATGGATCGGTGGGTTGTTGGACTCGTCAAAATTGGGCTATGCACATTTTGGTGCATACAATCGTCTTGATTAATCTTCATTAGAATCTGATTCAATTGGTTTTTAATCAAAAAATTACAAGGCCTAATAAACTTAAAAAATCATTACAGGCCTTGTTGCCTACCTGGAACCTTATTCCTTCCTCACTTCCGTTTAAATTATTCAAAATTGATAAATGATAAGCCATACTTTGTTTCAAATAATAATTAAGAATGAAAAAAAATTCCAATATGAAAATAATTCTTCCACTTATCTCAAGTTTGAATTTCCATGGCAGTGATAGAAGTCACACGACAAGGAGTCACAGAGCAGCAAAGCTAAAAGCTCTATTTTATAACAAAGAATCGTAGAGTAAACGAGATATATATATATATATCTATAAACATTGTCAATTTTTTTAAGGAGAAAAAGGCCATCTATTGGCGTTCCATGTACCAAACTAAATGCATTAACCTAACTGATACCACAACTTCATGCAATGAGTTGGTTCACCAAACACGCTAAATACAAAGAAAATGACATGTTTTAGTGCATTTGTAAATCACTTCTCCGTGAGCATGACTAAAAATTTTAATCTTAAATGCATCTTCATCATTGTATGCACCAAAATGTGACCAACCCAATTCTGACGAGCCCAAGCGACCATCAATCCAGCAAACAATTGTCGTGGGTAGGCTATGTCGATTTTCAAAGTCACTCGTCGTAACCCATCGCCAGGTCTATTCGCGTCGCTGCATCATCAATACAGTCGTCGCCCCAGTCAGCAATAAATCGCCGCGTCAGCACCAGTCAGCAGACAACCATGAGTCACCCACTTCAACAGTTAAACGACCAAGCCTGGTCGCCAACCGAAGAAGCCAAGAAAAGACACCGAGATCCTCATTCGAGGGATCCAACAAAGGAACTCCCCAGTCTTCCTCCCATCTCAACAACAACAGCAAAAAGGGGATCATGATCCCCATTCCAAGGAAAGAGCTCTAACAACTTTACAGAACCGGCTACAAATAGCCAGAAAAGTTCTGTCGTAGGTGTTGAAAAACCTTGGTTCGAAAACCTTTTGTCGAGAAGAACTCTCACACACAGAAGCTCTCTCGAGCCAAAGAAGTTAAGCGACTCGCAGTTCGTCGGAGCTCAACAGTTCGATCGGAGCAGCTCTACAGGTTTGCCGGCAATTGATACACACAAAACACTAATAATTCCGTCCGACCAACAAAAGCCATCACCGTTCGTGCACACTCGTTCCAGAACTCATATTTTGACGTTCTCGCCAGAAGCCAAAATTTCATCAATTCACACGAAGATCGAATCAGATGGATACTAGGAGATTGCACTCGCATTCCTTAATATTCAAATACAAATTGTAACACAAATATTCTGTCGCAGATCGAATTACTCTCTCGGTCGCGCCTCTTCGCGGACTGGCGAATTTTCGGTGAAACAATCATTTTTTCTTCTAATTTACAGTTTCACAAATCAAACCGGATTGAGCCGACCCACTTGAATGAGAATTAGAGGTCGGTTCCATTCTTATTGGCTCGGCCCAATTTAATATTTATTTTGTATGCACCAAAATGTGCATGGCCCACATTCGACAGATCCAGGAGTCCAACGACCCAGTAAACAAAGTTCGTGGACAGGCCGCGACAATTCTCGATGTAATTCGACGCAGCCCACCGCCGGGATCCCGTCTCGTCGCATTATCAACACAGTGAGTCATCTTACAACCAACAACAACTCAGTGAGTCATCGTCTAGTCAGCAACGACTCGATGAGTCATCGCCACATCAGCATGAGTCAGCTACCTCAAAAGTGAGGATAAAAACCTGGAAAGAGGTCACGATCCTCATTCGGGGGGATCTCAACGGGGGAGTTCCTGGTCTCCCTCCTTCCCTCTTCTTCCTCAACTTCACGGCGCGAAAAGGGGATCGTGATCCCCTTTCCCGTGCAAAATCCTTCAACAACCACCACGTAATGGCTACAAAAGGCCAGAAGTTCCCTGTTCGAGGGGTTGGAGAAATTAACCTCAAAAGACCTCTCGACAAGTGAAGAACTTTTTCTCTCCTTCTCCCAAACCGAAGGACACAAATTCCTTCCCAGAGGAGAAGCTCTCACGCACAGAGGTTGGAAAAAATCGAGTTTGACAGCCTTCTTGCCGAGAAGAAAATACACTCGCGGAAGCTCTCGAACCAGAGAAGTTCAGCCACTGCAGTTCGTCGTTCAACAGTTCAACCGGAGCAGCTCTACACGTTCGCCGGCAACATCACAAGTCGAAACACACGGAACACAAATACTTCCGTCCGACCGACCAAAGCTACACCAGATCGTGCACACTCGTTCCCAGAACTCAAACTTCGACGTTCTCGCCAGAAGCCGAAACTTCAACAATTCACACGGAGATCGAATCAGAGGAAACCTAGGAGAGTGAACTCGCATTCCTTGATACAAAACACACCCTGTCACACAGATTATTCTAAAGTAATTGAAAACTTCTCTCGGTCGCGACTCTTCGCGGACGGCGGATTTTCGGTGAAACAATTTTTATATTTTTTATAAAAATATTAAATATATATAACATGTGGTGTATAATATTCAGCGGTCCAACCCAGTCTAACCAGGTTCAACCCAATTTCTTGCTTGCTTGCGAATTTGGAGAATGCTGCTTTATCAAAGACCGGGCTGGACATACCACCGAATGGATGGTAGTTTAGTTTTTTAAACATTGGTTGAACTTACTATTTTTTTAATGAATATTACGAATACTCTCTCTCTTTTTTTTTTAAAAAAACTTTTATATGGATTGAATGACACTTTTGTAGGAAATCGTTATAGAAGATAATGATATATAAAGTAAATTCAATATGTTACGTATTATAATTAATCACGTGGAATAAATATTTTTAAGTCTAACTTTTAATGATAAGATAAAATTAATATGTTAAATGTATATTATAATATAAATATATATCTATATATATTATAGGAATGGGGGTTGAGAAAAAATAGGGGCTAAAAAGTGACTTCTCCTTTAACCTCCCTCGAATTTAATAAAAATAAATTCCTAAAGATAAAAAAAACTTCGCAGAAAAAAGCACTACAAAATTAAATGTTCATAACACTACAAAATAGAAGTGTAAAATAAAATTAGATATTAACATTAATAAGGGTTAATTTATATACTATTTTGTTAAATATAAAATTTGAGGAAGATTAGAGTAATACATATGTTTGATTCATATTAGGATTGGCTTTAAGTTGGGTCTCTAAAGAAATCAACCTGACCCAAAAAATAAAATTTTTACTTTTACTACCTTCTATTTGTAATGTTCAAAATAATAAACATTTAAAGTTTTATATTTTGTGTTACTCAAAATTTTATTTTTAATTATTTGATTTTTTAATTTCAATTATTTTTTATCTTTTTAAGCTTTCAAAATACTGCTTTATAATTGTAATAAGTTCATGTTAGGTTATTATTTTTTATAACAAAAATTATTTGCATTTCAATTTAATGTGCTCATTAAGTTGGGTCATTAGTTGGGGATCTCGAGTTGAGACGTCGTGGCTTCACAAGGTTGCGGGGTGGGTTGTGGTTCAAGGTTGGGAGTGGGGATGGGGTAGGGTTTTGTGTTGGGGTCGTGGGATGGGAAAGTATATTTATGTCATAATGGTGTTGAAGTGGATCAAGATAAAATTTGTGGTAAATTTAATAATAGTGGGGATGAGTTTGATGGTCATACACTAAGGTTGTAGAGGAGTTGAGGTAGCGCAAGGGTTGGATCAGGGTGGTATAACAATAGAGTCATGAGGTGGGTTCATGGGGGGGTCGTAGGATGGGGTAACAGGGTAAGGTTTTCTGTTGGGTTTGTCGTGGGATCGAGGTGGCACCTACTATGCAATGTGTCCCTCTTTGAAGTTTCTAAATTATATAAGCAATATCAAGTAGTATATAAGATCGGGGTGACACCTACTACTTTATCAATTAAAAAACTATTTTAAATTTATTCTTAAACATGAATGTCAATCATATTAGTATCTACAACAAATAGCAATATATAACAAGAATAATTTTTAGGTTTTACACGTGACCATCGGTTACCTCTTACTTGGTATAATAAATATATATCAAATAAATTATATTTTACAATATGCATTGATCTGAAAACTTACATTAACATTAAAACAAAAGGTTCATTAAGACACTAAAAATAGTTTTTATATAATGTATTTATGTTAAATATTATCATGTAAAGCTTACTATTGGATTGGGTTTATAAAGTGGTGGTGGGTCAAACATTAAATTATTGTTCAGGTTTATTTGTAAGGTAATTAAGTTTTTATGGTGATATTGTGATAAGTAGGATGGGGACAAGCCTATTTTTAGGGCTAGGTACGATTTGTGGGTTATAGTTGGGTTATTAAAGTGGGTTTGGATAGTTGAGTTTTCAAGGTATAGACTAATTTGTAGAGAGTAGGGGTTTATAGGTTAGGGTCTCACAAAAGTGTCGTTAAGGTCATGAGTTGAGATCATGTTGGGCAGGCAGTCGGGCAGGAATGTCAAGGTGGAATGTTGAGTTGGTTCATCGTGTAGGGTCACGAAATTATGAGATGGGATCATGGGGTGGACATTGAGTTGGTTCATCGTGTATGGTCACGCGGTTGTGGGATGAGATCATGGGGTGAAATCGTAGGGTAAGATAATGGGGTAAGGGCATGGGGAGGAACGTTACGCAGACTCTAAAGATGGGGTCAAGGGTGTGGGGCATGTATTAGGGCATTGGGCAGGCTCAAGGGATGGGGTCCAGTTGGGGGCAAGTGTTGGGGCCATACGAGTGAAGTTGTATGTCGGAGTCACCACGGTGTAAAAGTGGGTCAAAGTATGATAGAGGCGGGCGTGGAGTTGGGGTTAGAGTTGGGTGAGGAATCAATCATGGTAGGGTAATGCACTAGGGTTGCAGTGGGGTTGGGGTGGGTCCGAGTTGCGGTGATGGGATGGGATTGAGTTGGGTTCATGGGGTGGGATCCGAGTTGCGGTGATGGGATGGGATCGAGTTGGCTTCATGGAGTGGGATCCGCGATTGAGGTAGGGTCATACATTGGGCTTGCAGTGAGGTTGGGGTGGGATCTGAGTTGGCGTGATGGGATGAGATCTAATTTGGCGTGATGAGATGAAATCTGATATAGGTCATGGGGTGGGATCAAGTTGGAATTAACAGGGTGGGATCGAAGTTTGGGTAATTAGGGAATGGGGATGGGGATAGGGGACGAGGGTGGAAGTGTGTGTTTGTTAAAAATAATCCTATATATATGCACTATTCAAATTGATGTTTTGAAAACCGAACCGGTCATCGAACCGGTGGGAAGTCCGATTTTGGTTTAACCGGTTCAATCGGGTTCAACCTGTGGTTAGACCGGATATGCATCATTTTAAAGAGATTTAAGAGATTCAAGAGATTCAAAAGAAATCTATTCTGTGTAGGGGTGGCCTAGTAATGTCTTTAATTTAACAACTTTTTATTTAATATTTTAATATATAAAACAACATCGAAAAGACAGGCTTTTATTACCTGTTCAACTTTTCTTCTTCCTCCGACCCTCCGTCTTCTCCTTTCGTTGGACCAACGGTAACCAAACCGGTTGAACTGGTTCGGTCGATTCAACGGTTTAGTGGTTGAACCAATCAAACCGGCCGGGTCATCCGGTTTTTCACTCTCTTGCGGTTTTCAATTTAAACCAACAGTTTTAAGTCCCGGTTCCGCTTGAATCGGGTCGAACCGGCCCGACCGGTTCGGTTTTTAAAACACTGATTCAAATACTATAATTTATTTAATATTAAATTTTAAAATTATTTTTTATTTATTTTTGCTTGACTTAAATTATTAATATATTATACATTAACATTTATAAATATAGTCTTCCTTATAAAATATTTTATACAATCTAAATTTTTTTTTGAAAAATATTTATAAAATAAATATTATTTAAAACTAAATTTAAATTCTTTTTCACCGAAAAATCAAGATGGCGAGCTTAAGAGGCGATCGAGAGAGTCATTCGATTTGTGACATAATATTTGTGTTACAATGTGTGTTTGAATATCAAGGAATGCAAGTACAATCTCCTAGTCTTCCTCTTATTCGATCTTCGTGTAAATTTGATAAAGTTTAAGCTTCTGGCGAGTGACGACGTAATTCGAGTTTCGTAACGAGTGTGCACGAACGATGACGGCTTTGGCCGGTTGGACGAAAGTATTTGTGTTCCGCGTGTATCGACTTGTTGACGTTAGAGCTGCTCCGATCGAACTGGGGAATTACGACGGACTGTAAGTTGCTAAACTTCTTTGGCTCGAAAGAGTTTTGTGCGTGAGAGTTTCTTGATGAAGGATTTTCGAACCAAGGTTTTCCAACGCTTGTGACAGAGCTTTTCTGGCTATTTGTAGCCGACTCTGTGCAATTGTTGAGGGTCTATTTCTGGAATGGGGATCGTGATCCTTTTTTGCTGTTGTTGTTGAGATGGGAGGAAGACTGGGAGCCTCTGGATCCCAAGAATGAGGATCGAAGTTGTCTTTTCATGGCTTCTTCGGTTGGAGACCAGACTTGGTCGTTTAACTGTAGAAGTGGCTGATTTGTAACTTGGCTGCTCACTGTTGCTGACGCGACAGTTTATTGCTGACTGGGGCGTCGACTGTATCGATGACGCGGCAGAATGAATGAGTCTGGCGATGGGCTGCGACAAGTGACATTGAATATCGGCAGAGCCTACTCACGACCATCATTTGATGGATTGATGGGCGTCTGGGCTCGTCAAAATTGGGCTCGTCGCATTTCAATGCATACAAATTCATATATTGTAAATATTTAATTGTTTAATTCTTTTAAAAAAATATTTTTTTGGTATTTATAAATAATTTAATTAAAATTTTATACATGAATTTTTTATGTCGCTTGATATTTTTATAATTATTTATCTTTTTCTCATTTATTTGGTGTCTTCCGGCATTCCCTTATATGGCCCGCCATACTTTATCTGCCAACTTGGCTGCGCGATTGGAGTAGTTTGGGACCCGATCCACCCCAACAAGTGCATCCCATTGGCTGGACAGGGATGGTGGATGTGCCTGTCTGTGGGCCCACGTCTCTCGCTTGTGAATTGTGATTGGGGTCGCGGCAAATGCCCGTTCCTGAATTCCTGACCCGGCTGTGCGTCTCGAAGTGCGGTGCTAGAGTTCGCAGCCGGTCCGACTCCCAAAAGTCGGTCACATGTGCGCTTAACTATAAAAGTCGTTTAGTCGGTTTGTTGTCGCATTTGAATTTTGATGGGGGGAGTCCCCGGCGCCGGGAGGAACGCTTCCGGTGTCCTGTTTCGTTCGTTTGATTTGTTGGGTTTCTGATCCTCGAGACCTGACTCCTGACTTCGAGACGAAGACTCAATGTATATACTTAATAATTTAACAGTACAGTTCTTCGTGGTCGGTTGGGGCTTGCCAGTTTGGCACTGGGATGGCGCAGAGGCGGTTGTGCGAAGGATGCGGAAGGCGGTGGCGCGAAGGTCGATTCCGCCGTGAATCTCTTTGCGTCATCCGGGATCACATCACCGATCTTCATTCGCTCCTCCTTGAACCATCCCAAGTTCAATTTTTGTCATTAACCTGCAGCTCCTGCCAGGCAGAGCGCCGCAGAGAGCCTTACCCACTAACCAAACGGAAGATTCCGGCAGCGATGGCTATTTATAACCCTCTCCCCACCCACTTCCTCCTCCGCCTACGCCTCCCCCCCCCCCCCCCCCCCCCCCGGTTGGGTCTTTTATCCGCTCTACCACCATGGCGATCGATTTGAATCACAACATGACCAACAACCCTCCCTTCGACGCTTTCTTCCGCCAATGGCTCCGGGATCAAGAGGACTATCTCAGGCAGCTGCTCCGCCACGACGGGCTGGAGCCGCGCGAGACCGAGAACCTCCTCTCTCGCGTCCTCCGCCACTACGAGAGCTACTACGACGAGAAATCCCGATTCGCCCGCGCGGACGCCCTGCAGTTCTTCTCGCCCCCCTGGCTCACCGCGCTGGAAAAGACTTTCCTCTGGATCGGGGGCTGGAAACCGTCGCTGGCGTTCCGGATCATGAACTCGGTGGGGTCCCTGTCGGTTGAGCAGCAGCTGTGGATGGAGCGGTCGAGGGCGGAGACGCGGGTGCGGGAGGCGGAGCTGGCGGAGGAGCAGGCGAAGATACAGGAGAGCCTGGGCGGGCCGACGGTGCTGGAGCAGGCGAGGAGGGCGCGGCAGAGGGCCAGGGACGGAGAGAGGAGGGAGGCGGAGGAGGTGCTGGAGGCGCTCGACCTCGCGATCCGGGCCCTCTTGGAGGAAGCCGATCTCCTCAGGGTGGACACCGTTAGGAAGATTGTCGAGATTCTGAGGCCCCCCCAGTCGGTCCATTTTCTGGCCGCCGCAACCCAGCTTCACCTGAGGATAAGGAGGAAGGGGTTGCAGAGGGAGACAGGGAGAAGGGAGCAACAACCCCGTTAAACGACGACCCGCTAAGTGACAGTAACAGCAGCAGCTGCTGCAGCAATAACTATATGTATCAGGATCCGTGTCATGTTAGTAACTCTGTCGCGAAGAAGCTCCTTAGTATTCCTAGTATTGTCATCTGTTCTGTACTAGCAGTGTCACTGTGTCAGTGTGGAGAGGTTGGTAGGGGAACTAGAGCAGGCTTCCCTCCGTTGCTCTGCTCTAGTGAGTAGTGAATCCACACTTTCAGTAGGTAATTAATGTTATTAAATAAGTGTTACTACTTTAGTATGGAAAACTTGCGCTCAAGTCTCCATGGACCATGATCTCATTAAACCGATTAACTGGTTCGACATTGACCCACTTAAGCAATGATTTTATTACTCATTAATTAACCCTCACTACATCCTAATTAGCTAACACAAACCCCTCCCCTATTTGAGAACCATGGTCTTCAACCATGGTCTTCAGTCGGTCAGTCTTCTGCTTTGAAGGGCAAATAGAACACAGAAGCAGAAGAGGACGAATTCGTGGTAGTTTCCGGGCTGAAAATTTGACCCGTCCATTTGGACCATTTCCCTCGAAACTGCCCCTTGGCCCCTAGGGGGCTGAACCATCTCGAAGAAAGGCGCGCTACGGGTTGGTTTACGTTAAAACATGTAGTGATACTCGATGGGTTTTAGGGTCTTGGGTGGGTTAGGTTTGATAATTCGCTACATTGTTTAATAATGCATTTTCAAGTATTCGCCTACTAATTTAAATTCTGCGATGCATTGAATGCCCATCTGCTGCAATTAACTCTATATGCATTGAATTTAAAAAATGACATTATAACATAATGTAAAGTGGAATATGTGGACATACGAATTACGAAGTATAGCTTAAATGTTTATCGGCGCATTATATAAATACAATGTTACTGTTATGTTACAAGATGGACTCAGGACTCAGGAGTGCGTTAGACACTATTAATTTTATTTTTTTTAAAGTGGATAAATTTTTAAAATAAAATTAAAGGTCCCACCGAGATTTGAACTCGGGTTACTGGATTCAGAGTCCAATGTCCTGACCACTAGACCATGGGACCTTACTTTGGACATCATTTAATTTAATACATGAGACGTTAAATGTTGAGACGATAATGATTATAACATCGCCACGATTCTATGCGCGAACCAACTGAGCGCTGCACAGGGGTCCTATGTGTTTGGGGCCCCGTGATTCGCTTTGGCTACCTACAATTTGGCCACCGGATCCGGACTCTTAATTTGGATCCTCTAATGTCAATATTACTTATGTACTGAAATTTGAGGTTTACATGCATAAAGTCTACTACTTTCTCTGCCCATGTCGGCCGTTATCGAGAAATTTCCAGGTCCCTTCGCCGACTACGTATGTAATTCAGAGAATTCAGATAAGGCCATAATGAGTTTGGTCAATCTCAAAAGGTTATGTCGCAAGTTCTGCAAAGCGAACGCCGCCGGAAAAAGCTAGCCCGCGGCGGCTCTGTGACTCTTTTTAGTCGAAAACCGAGGGGGCACGAAAGGACTCACACGAGAAAGGGCTCGATTTTTTAAAAAGAATTTTATTTATTTACAAAACGCGACTCTAAAATACTAAAATGTAAATAATTGTGAGTTTGTACTTTTTTTCAAATCCACAAAAAAAAAACCAAAAAAAAAACCAAAAAAAAAACGAAGAAGCGAAGATATATGGGGAAACGTCGTCACCTTCCCACCAGGATGACATCCGAGCTGGACAGAGACGCCGAGGTGTTAAGCGACTCTCTAAGTTCATCAAAAGTCGGGTGGGCCCGCTTTCGGGAGCCGTAATACTTTGACCACGTCTCCAGCAGGGACGCCTCCATCCCTTCCTCCATCTCCTCCACGTACTTCCTCTCCCCCGAGGGTCCCTCCAGGACCCGCACCACCTGCCTCGTGTCCGGTCGGGCCTCCGGGTCAGGGTACGTGCACATCAAACCCAACCGGATCACCCGGCCCGCCTCCTCCTCCGTGAAACCCCCCCGCCGCCGCACCCGCTCGTCCAACGCCGCCGTCATCTGGTTCGTCTCCACCAGCTCCCACACCCACTCCACCAGCGGCGGCTTCCCGGTCTCCACCGGCCTCCTGCCGCAGGCCACCTCCAGGACCAGGACCCCGAACCCGAACACGTCCGTCTTCGGACCGGCTTTCCCGGTCTGGACCACCTCCGGGGCCATGTACCCGACCGTGCCGACGACGCGCGTGGTGCTCGCGACCTGGGATCCGCCCTGCATCCTCGCGAGGCCGAAGTCGCCGAGTCGGCCGTTCATGTCTCCGTCCAGGAGCACGTTGCTGGCCTTGATGTCCCTGTGCAGGACCCGGGATTCCCAGCCCTCGTGGAGGTAGAGGACGGCCGAGGCCACGTCGCGGAGGATTCGCACCCGGGTTTCCCAGCTAAGGACCGCCTCCTCCGGGCAGTCGAAGATCCATTTGTCCAAGCTCCCCTTCTCCATGTAATCGTAGACGAGGATGAGGCTGCCCCGCCCCCTCTTGCACCACCCACGGAGTGCCACCAGGTTCCGGTGCTTCAGCCGCCCCAGGCTCGACACTTCCGACAGAAACTCCCGGACACCTTCTTCGCTTCCGTGGTTGATGCATTTGATGGCCACTTGGGTGCCCCCGGCGAGGACCCCCCTGTACACCTTCCCGTTCCCGCCGATCCCGACCAGGTTGTCTTCCGAGAAGCCCTTGGTCGCGGAGTGGATCTCCTCGTAACTGATGCGGTGCGGCCAGTACTCCACTTCCCATTCTTCCGCCGATTCTTCGTCTCCCCCTTTTCGCGACTTTCGGCACATTCGGGACCAAATTAGGGCGACGGCTACGCTGAATGCGACGAAGAGGATTACCGCGACCGAGATTCCGGCGACGAAACCCCCCGATTTGAGGAGCGATGTCTTCTCCCGAGGGAGGAAAGAGGGCAAATTGGAGGTAATCAGAGCCTCGTGGGCCGAAAAATTGGTGTTGCTGAAGCTCCAAGCCAGAATCCTGTGGCTTTCCACCAACATTCCCGTTGCGGCGCAAAATCCCACATACATTTCTTCGAAGAAGATGTCGGAGAGATCTAAGGGGATGGAGATTAGGGGAATTTTGGGCTTGCGAACGCCGGCAGGGGCCATGGTGACCGTGAGCGTGAGATTGGCGTAGTCGATCCAAGCCTGGTAATTGGCGCCGCTGTTGAGAGTGAGATTGACGAATGAGGAGGGATCGGGATCGGCGCCGTCCGGGTAGTAGCCTGCGGTGTGGGCATTGACGGAGGTCAAGGAATTGATGTCGACGCCGACGTGGTTCGCGTCTATGTCGCCGAATTCCGGGTTCGCGAACACATCGAACTCGACGGCGAAGACGTGGTTCCTGGGGCTGCCGTCGTTGGTCCGGTTGAAGAGGCCGAGGTGCTGCGCCTGATTCGCGTGGTGGGTGCCCGGCGACGGCGCGAACAGGAACGCGAGGCCGTGGCCCGGGCGGTAGTTCCTCACGGGGAGAATGGCGAAAACGAAGGAGGCGGAGAAGGGGAAAGCAGGGGAAGTGGAGGAATTAGTGAGTTTTGTTCGGATTTTGTCCCTGTACAGAGCTCGACCCAGGGAGAAGGTGGAGTCGTTGGTGATGACGAGGTGGCGCGATCGGATGGAGGCGTCGGCGTACAAGAGCAGAGGCGACGACGACCTCCCCCCGTCGAAGCCATTGAAGACGAACTCCGCCGCTGAAGCCAATCGCGCAAGCAAGACGAATCGAACCACTGTTAGACAGATAAACACGAGGTTCTTCGTCATGGGGGGAGGAGAAGAGACTCAAGAGACCCAAGAGGCTCGAGAGACTCAAGAGAGAGAGAGAGGCTCAGTCCCTGCTTCGACCGAGATCTTTCTGTGATCTGTACACGAAGATAAACCCAAATTCTTTTAGCGAGATCAAGGATGGTTCTGGTCAAACCAGGGAGCACGAGGAAGAAGCCCCGGCCTTTCATATATTTACGTCAATAAATCAATAAATCTATCAAATGTCAAATCCCGATTCCCTCTTTCAAGACGTAAACATGTTTTACATCTCTTTCCAGCCCGCTGCACGTCCTCTTCATCCAACAAATAACAAATACATAACTAAAGACAAGTTGGTTTTCCGTAGCTTATATAAATTTTCTGTTCGGAATTTCGCGAAAGGGCATTCTCGTAGTTAAAACGAAATGTACGGGTTGATAAGAGGGCGGTCGTTGACTGGGGAGACTCAGGAGGGAGTACGGATGTTTTGAAGTTTTGTTTGGTGAAGTGAATGAAAGAGGAACGCAGTCTTTTCTCTCCTTGTCCTCCTTTTCGTTATCAAGCTTTCAATTATCGGAGGATTCAAACCGGGGGCGGCCGCCGGGAACGAAGTCAGTCAACAAGAACGTGAAGATTTACCCAGGCGGTTTCGGGTTTCGGGTTTCTGATTTCGAGTTTCGACATAATTAATTAATTACTTTCATCTCGCTTTTGCTCCGATCCGTGGAGAGCTTCCGTAAAATGGTGTAAACGGGCGATGGGAGAGACGGATTGAGTGGCTCACGGAGGGTGGTCGTTGTTGCCGATCGTCGTAGGCCATGGCTGCCGTCGTGGCAGTGGAAAATGGGAAAATCTGGAAATTCTATCTCCGGAGGCTTTCCAACTTTAATTGAAGCCGGAGAGGCGGCCGCGGCGCGCGGAGCCACCTAACCTTCTCTTTTTGTTTCCTAGTAGAGTCGAAGCAGTGACGTTTAACAGATTTCTTTGGTTCCGTCGTGCTTGCACGTTTCACACTCCGTGAAAATGCTTTGCTGTGCAGATTGTACAGAAACGAGTCATTTCGTCGATAGGTAATTGGTCTGAAACGGTAGTGGGCGGCACGTCCCTGCTCCGGCCTCCAGGAAGACTGGAAAAGCGGGAAAGCTGCTGCATTAATCCCGTAGGCCAGAGCTTTCAAACCCAATATGTATCGTAAACCTTTTCAATTTGTCTTCACTAGGTAATCAGACTGCGATTTGAATCGTAATGGTGACGAAGGGCTTCGTGCAAGCACCGCGTGACTTCTTTCCCTATCCAGTAACAGTGGCGATGTCCCCTCATCGGAATTCAAGCAGGTGAAAATGCTTTGCTGTGCAGATTGTACAGAAACGAGTCATTTCGTCGATAGGTAATTGGTCTGAAACGGTAGTGGGCGGCACGTCCCTGCTCCGGCCTCCAGGAAGACTGGAAAAGCGGGAAAGCTGCTGCATTAATCCCGTAGGCCAGAGCTTTCAAACCCAATATGTATCGTAAACCTTTTCAATTTGTCTTCACTAGGTAATCAGACTGCGATTTGAATCGTAATGGTGACGAAGGGCTTCGTGCAAGCACCGCGTGACTTCTTTCCCTATCCAGTAACAGTGGCGATGTCCCCTCATCGGAATTCAAGCAGCACGAGTGCTCGAGAACGCAGTACCAGGCAAGAAGCAGGCTCAAAATCAAAGTCAGTCTTCGTTGTTTTCTGAGTCTGTGACTTCGTTTATCGAACACCTGACGGCTCTCGATTGAAAAGAAAAGCCGCGTAGAAAAACTCGAAAAGGAAAAAGCCCACAATCAAAGTTCAGACCTCCACAATATTTAATGATTAATGGTGAATAATGACCCCTATTAAAGATAACCAACTTGCATATTTTGATGTTTCGTATAAGGTATACTTTAGTGGTGAACAATAGCTTCTATTATACATAGCGATGGATATGTTTCATCATGGTCCACAGGAATTATGTTGTAAATGCTATTTAGATAAAATAATAAATAAAAACCCTTCTGATCGAACCCATTTCGAAACCTTTTAGTTCCAGGTTTCGTGTTGGGATCGGATTAGTCGGTGCTAGCTCCACCTTTTACGGTGGTGGAGCTCACGGGGTCCAGTGATTAGTGCGCTCCACTGTAAATGGTAACACTAATTGATCCGAACCCGGCAGGGTTACTTTGACTTATTTGACTTTGGGTTGGAGTCATTCTGTATGTTCATGGCGGGTAGCCCAGTCTCTAAGTTCGGCCCATTGAAAAGTTTTTCAAAATAGGTCCTAGACCTATACAAGTAAGAGGATGGTCTCATTTTATAGTGGAAGGCTAGACCGGATCCCAAATTTTATACAAAGGAATTGACTAAAAGATTGAAAACCGTGGGTGATACCTCCAGTGGTTTTCCGAAAACAATGGGCAGAGAGGTGGAAAGTGATTCCTCCTTATCTGTAGTGAGGTCATCAGGCCTCAAAAGTCTTCCAGTGAATAGTAGTTCACTGTTGAGGATAAGAACAAAGTGTCTTTTGTCTTATCAGGTCACATCAGGCTTGTCGTCATTCTTCCATCGGGTGGATGACTCCGTGGTGGGCAAGCAAGAAGTGGGCTCGCCAGTCTTTGGCTCGGGCCAATATTCTTTTGACGAAGAGATAACGCTCTTTCATGTAATGTGGTGGATAATCCCAGTGATTAATCACCTCCAAAGGATACGGGTCCTCGTCTTCAGGTATACTGTCTGTGATGTGAGCCCATTGAGGGAAATCGTGCCTGATTTCTCTCTTGGTCTGTCTGAGTTTATGTAAATACCTTTTGTCTTGGTATTTTTGCTCGAAAATGTCTCGAGGTGGCGGTCTAGGCCTCATGTTCATCTTCGTGGGCTTCTGTTTCGGCGTCAGTCTCGCCGAGTCGAACACTTCCTTCTGACTCATCGTCGCCTGTAGAAGAGGCTGAAAGCACAGGCTGGTGAGACGAAATGTTGTTGCAAAGAACTGTTGTATGATCTTTGCGCAATGAGCAGCTGCTTCAGCTTCTGTTGCTGAGGGGAACTTTCGGAAATATCGTTCGCGAAGTTCTTTTGGGTCTGTGCTGGAGATGTCTTCCACTTCGTCTGGGAGTGGCAATTTTCCCCAGTCTTCTAAATCAGCCTTGATGGCTGTGACTGCTGCGTGGCAGATTTCGGTAGCATAGTAGTTAAGCCATCTCTGGACTTCATATGTTCGCCAGAGAGCAGGGATGTTTGTGTTGTCTGTATCAACTTCCCATTTTACCTGCCAAATCCATGGGATGCCGTAAGTAATGAAAAATGTAGCTTCCATCTGTGTTGTATACAGATCGGTGCTTTTGGCTGTTCGGAGCTGTGGATGTAAGCGACACCAGTCTCGGAACAGGCATGTGAAGGGAGGTTGTGGAGCTTGTGGGTCGGTGAAGCTTCCACAGAAGATCATGATCTCCCCACCCATCGAAGACCACCAGCGGAAGAACCAAGGCGGAATGGGCTGAGAGAGTAAGGCAGCTCGGGGCTGAAAATAGTATGTGTGCGTACGAGAGGGGTTATTGTACATAAATGCAAAAAAGAAAGCATCTATGTAGTCCCAATAGGTGGCTTGGTATGTGGCAGTAATGGCAAAAGGAGTATTCAGGCTAGTAGGCCAGTCAAATGGGTTGAGCAGGCGTTCGATCGTTACTTGTGTTCGTACGATCTCGCCAGTTGGGGTTTTTCCCGGTGGTTTGACTTTAACGCTACCGGTGACAGAAAGAATCTGCTGGTAGTAGTCAAGGGTTTTCCCCGTATGTTGGGGAAACAAATGGGAACCACCCAAGGTTTGGTGTGCCAGGAGCCAAGGGGGTTGATGGGCATTAAGTCATTCGGGAAGAAACTGGACAAAATCCCGTGTTGGTTTGCGGTGCTAGGGTAGTGGTTCTTGCACCGCTCGAGAGTAAGTAGTCGGAGTGGCGGTAGTAGCCGCTTGACTCCGTTGGTTAAGTACTGCCTGTAGCTCTTCTGTAGTGCAGAAGGCGAGAGGTTTAGTAATGGTCGGGGGATTTGTATGCCCACTCGAGCCACTAATAGTATTGCCAGTGCGTGAAGCTTGGCTAAAAGTAGTTTGAGTTTTTCTGGCGTGTCTACCAGAATTAGTTTGCCACTGTTGTGGCAATGGGCCTTTTCCCTTTGCAGGGAAAGGAGGAGGGTCGCCGCCTCTTCCTCCCCAAGAGGAGCTCATAGGGCACCTGTAAGGAATTCCCCGGTAAGAAAATCAGGTAAAGAGTTAGCGCTTCTGCAATATACTCAATATCGAAATCATAAACAGAGAGTTCGGATTGCGATCGGCAAAAATTTGTTTAGAAACCAGATTTTGCACATCCTTGTAAATGATATGTTTACAGGCCTGGCAGTCAACCCGTAACAGAAAGTGTTGATTGAGCAAATCGTCTTGAAATTTGGAAATGCATTTTATGATAGAAAGCATTTCTTTCTTGACGGTAGAATAGTTCTTTTGTGTAGGGTTCCAGAATCCTGAGTAGTAACGGACTAACACTTCTTTGTTGTCTAGTGTTTTCTGTTTCAGGATTCCTCCAAAGCCATGATCCGAAACATCGGTTTCCACTATCTTGGATAATCGTGGATCAGCTAGGGCAAGGCAAGGCAGGTGTTTGACCTTTGCCTTTATAGTCTGGACAACTGTTGTATGAGCTGGAGTCCAGGGGGATGCTTTCTTCTTTAACCTGGCGTAAAGAAGAACCGTATCTGCAGCCAGATTTTTGTAATAATCTGCCACATAATTGAGTGCTCCCAAAAATCTCTGTAACTGTTTTGTATCAGTTAACTCATCGGGAAATTTCGAAGCAAACTCGATAGTGCGTTGAAACGGTGTGTGTGTGTGCTGGGCTATGGTGTGCCCAAGAAACCTGATTACAGTTTGAAATAGTTTCATCTTTGGTTCAGATAGTACTAAACCGTTTTTCAAAATCAAAGTTTTGAAAATACGAAGATGTTTAAAGTGTTGGTCAATCGTGTGTGAGAAAACCAAAACATCATCGATATAAGAAATGATAAACTCGGAGTAAGGCGAGAAAATATCATTCATAATATGCTGAAATTCAGAAGGGGCATTCTTAAGTCCGAAGGGCATAACTGTCCATTCGTAATGTCCAAAAGGTACTACAAAAGCAGTTTTGTACCTATCTTCTGGTTTTATCTGAATCTGCCAGTAGCCAAATTTCAGATCGAACTTAGAGAATATTTCTGCTTGAACTAGTCGGTTGAGCAGATCTCTTTTGTTCGGAATGGGATAGCGAATCCACTGTAGAACGCTGTTGAGAGGTTTATAATTAATTACTAACCTCGGTCTTCCTCTTTCCTTCTCGGCTGCATTGTTGACATAGAAAGCCGTGCAGCTCCAAGGTGATTGAGAAGGCTTAATGAGTCCTTTGCTTAGGAGATCATTAATTTCCTTTTGGCACATGGCCAGATATTCTGAGTTCATTTGGCATGGTCGTGCCTTTGTCGGGATATCTTGTTCCGAGAACTCAGGTTCATAGGGTAAAGAGACAATATGTTGTTTTCGATGCCAGAAGGCATTCGGCACATTACTACATACGTCTCGCAGTAACTCTTTCTGAAAGGCTTGTTTTCTTTCTAGAAAGGGAGGGTGTTCCAGAGCTACTTCTATTTGTTTAGAATGTAGGTCTACCCTTAAGGAACAGAGGTATTGTTCCTTTTCATTGAGCAGTTCAGAGGTAATACTGCTCAAGTCCCTAGAGGTAGGGGCAGATAGGAAAACAAAATGGTAAGGCTCTCCTAGGTTGATGGTGATAATAGCTTCCTTTGTTACTGAAAAGGGTAAGATGTTCAGCAAAAAGGGAGTGCCAAGAATAACTTTGTTTGATAAATTCTTGACTACCACCATGGGAGTGTGAACGAACATTTGTCCGTTCATCTTGTTGCAGACGAATAGTTCGTCTACTTTGCCTTTAATGGTTAAGGCATTTCAACAGGCTGAGTTAAGAGTCTCTGTGGAGGGTTGCAGAAAGTGTAAAGGTAAAACACCTTCGCGAATGCAATTTAGGTCTACACCACTGTCTACTAGGGCAACTACGTTCCTGAGAACTAGTTTCCCTTGTATGAAAACAGAAATGAGTACATACCATTTTTGCTGAATGATGCTTTGTAGCATCTGATGGAGATTTTGTTCAGTTGCCTTCTGAACTGGGATTATCTCTGGTTGAAGTTCTCGGTGAGAACTTTCTCCTTTAGGAGAGGATTGAAGCACCGGAGAGGCTGGTTGTTCCAAGGCTTCGATTCTGGCAGACAGCTGGTAGTAGGCTGTCTTTAACTCCTGTATCTCCTGTTTACAAACTTTGATTTCCTTTTGTAAGTCAGGAGGAGTAGGGGATGCCGTCTGCTTCTGTAGTCGTTTGTACAGAGCTGGCATAGTGTAATGATTGTCACAGTACTTGGAGCTTTCTGTCTTAGGCTCTCGGCAATCTGTCTCAAGCGATAGTTGCTTGTCCTTCGATCTGTTAACCTGGAAAATAGCTCGACAGGATCATCGATTAGAAAGCATGTTTAAAGAAGTAGTCATCCTACACATGGCTTCTAATTGCTCTAGTTGGTCACTGTCTTCGTTGTCTGAAGACATCAGAGCAGATGTGTCAGAGGACTCAATGAGTTCGAGTTCCTGTTCTGACCCAGTAGAAGAATAGTGTTCTTCTTCCTCTAGCATTTGTAATACTAGGGCTTTCGACTGGTCGTCGATTGCCAGTTCTTTGACCTTTTGCTTTTGTCTTGCAAAACAGTCTCTGGCAAAGTGGCCTTGTCTGCCACACTTGTAGCAACTGGGCTTCGAGCCTGAAGCCCTGGGCTTTGCAGTAAAAGCCCTTTTGCTTGGAGTTTCGGCCAACTTTTCTTTTGGCCGTCGGCTTTTGGAAAAGGGAAGACGCCGCTTTCACCCCCCCTGCGAAAAGGGCTTAGGGGGCCGTTTCGCAACGCAGGTCCCGCAAGGGTTCACGGGAACAGGGTCGAATGCAAATTGTTTGCAGAATTCGCCCAAAGTTTTGGCAGAGATATGATCTTGCTTAAGTTGTTTCTTAAGGCGAAGATCATTGCACAGAGCTAAGCCTTGCTGAGTGCATGCTGCCTGTAGGTGTCCGTAATGAAGAGCATTCCAGTTAACCTCTTCATTCGGGTTTTGCCTAAGGCCTTCTTTGACCTTAGTGGCAAACTGGGTTGGCAACCCTTCTATAAACCTTTGTTTCCAGTACGGGTTGGCCGCATCTGGTAAGGTCATAACCGTACTTCTGAATGTGGTTATATACCAATTCAGATCGGTCAGAGTTCTACACCTGATATTGTGTAACAGGTACTTCGTAGTCTCTGTTTGCCGAGAGGGATCCCATGAGAAGTTGGACACTATGCTGACCAGTAAGGACATCACAGCATCGGAGATGGGTTTCTCCTCTGAGTCAAGGAGAGGTGCTCTTGACACGTCGGTTTTGACGGCATAGAGGATATGGTTGCGGTAAGGTTCATCGAGGTAATTGTACCACCATCCATATAAGTCACCAGAGAGTCCTGCGACGATCTGATTGACCACTATGGGTTAGGTCATTCCTCTGGACCTGCACACATTCGAATAGATTAGCATTCGGTGTATAGTGTCCTGAACCTTCTTCGGGGTAGGATTATCTATGTTCCACTCATAGATAACCTTAGCGTCGTAGCTGTTGGCGTAAACAAGAGGGTTTTCTTCTGTATTCAAGTCGAAAGGTTGAAGTCGACTTGGAGAAACCCGGCTATGTTCTTGTTTAACATGAACAGCTTGACTGGAGGAGGGAAGAGTCTGCTGATAGGCTGGCTTCTCAGGCAGAGTGTTTATCTGTCTGGAACCTATTTTCTCGAGAAACTTTTCGAGAAGGTCAGCAGTTCTGTCCTCAGGAAGCATTTCGAGCTTCATAGGTGGGTGTATCAAGGGAGACTTGATTACCTGTTTGGAAGTAGAAGCCTCAGAGTAGGTTGGCTTTGCAGCCTTCTGGGCTAGCAACTGGTTAATCTTACCTTCCATTTGTTGGAGTTGTTTTCCAACGGCTTCCAAGGTAAGGTTGGCGAAGTTGCCTTGTTTAACCAGCTGGTTGACGGCTTGAAGTAACTCCGTCGTGGTTGGAGTACTAGTCGTTTCCACTGGGTGAACGATAGCCATCGAAGCTCCTTTAACACCTTGTATGGTGAGAGCCTCTTTTGGAGGAAAGACTGACTTGATGACGGCTCCTGTGTTAAGCTGCCAGTGCTGTTCTAAAGTCAAAACATACTGAGAACAGTGGTCAGTCATTTTCTCAAAAAACCAAGGAATAAAGAATATAACATATTCTCTTCCTACCAAATCGGTGTAGTACCAATCTTTTATGTATAAAAGATCAGCACTCTTGAAAGTAGCAAAATACCAGTCTCTAAACCATTTGTTGACTGGTCGTTCGAACTCATCTGCCAGAAGAGTCCGAAGTGGGGCATACTTCACCAATTCTTCAGCCTTAATCATTAAAGGATTGGTGAGTCACTTGCCTATTGTATATAGGCTGGAAGTTCCCGAAAGAGTCGGTGGTTAACCCTTCCATTTCGGGTTGCGAGGTTGTCTCGCTAGGGATAGATCCAGTTGATCTTCTCCCGGCAGTAATCAAAGGTATTTTTCGTCTTAAATTAGGTGCAAAGGTAATCTCTACATTACCGTCTGCATCCTGGACGATCTGTTCTACTTCCCTGTTGTCTAGGGGTTGTGGAACAGTTGCTTCCGCCATCTGCCAAGTAGACGGAAACTCGATCTCATCCCATCGGAGTGTCCTAGGGATGGCCGTTTTGGTAGAGAGGATGTTTGACTCTACCAGGGTGGTTTTACCCTTCTCGGATGCTATCTTCACATGTGAAGCTAGGGTATTGAGGACCCTATAATAGATCCGATAGACTATAGCAATAGTCTCTGATCCCCGTTGAAACTCATAGTTATGGGTGATCAGGTTTAAACTTAGCGCTTTCAATAAGTGGGGGTCAGTCATAGACAACGCTAAGTCTGGATAGATGTTAAAGTAAACCGGGCCATTAGTAAGGCTGGTTTCCATAACACCCATCAGCGAGTTTGCCCAGTTAAGGCATCTCGCGTCTCGTAAAAGACATCATCGAGAGGTGTTCAAGCCTTTGAGAGTAAGGGGCTTGAGCGCAATTTGCACGCATCCTATGTGTAGGAATTTGTACTTCTCTCTGAAGGGTTGGATGTCGAACTTCGGAGAACAACTCTAGAGCCTGCTTACGTGTCTCTTCGACCGTAATGGTCTGTTCTAGGGTCTTGACCAGGTGTGACCAGGCCAAAGTAAAGGACCCTAAATCGTAGATATGTTTCGATGGTACCTTTGGAAGAGACCATCGGGTAAGGTCACGTACGTCGACGGTGTATTCGTCGAGCGACGCATTCTTGCTGGTAGTTCCAGCAGAGGAGAACAGGGACCGGGGCATCTAAGCACCAAGAGCCGGCGAGAGTAGTTCGTATAAGCTGTAGTAGTTGATACTGCTACTATATAGTATACATGGAATTCGAAAAGCAACTTTGATCTTATGCTATAAGAGGTATATGGAATTCTAGAAGTAAATAGGCAACAAAATATCCTCAGATACAATCAGTTTATACATCAAGAGAACCCCGTTGGCAAGCCAACTCACTACCATCGCAGTAGCTTCAATAGCAGCCCAAAACCTCAGCCTCGCCTCACCTTGGGACTTACAGGGCTTACGAGCAACAAGGCTGCCAGGGTACTTACTAAATAAGTCCACGATACTCTTGAGGCATAAACTAGCCATACCTTAATGGTACATCATCACATATTTACGAACAGAATAACATATATATAACATAAGCTGCTGCATTAATCCCGTAGGCCAGAGCTTTCAAACCCAATATGTATCGTAAACCTTTTCAATTTGTCTTCACTAGGTAATCAGACTGCGATTTGAATCGTAATGGTGACGAAGGGCTTCGTGCAAGCACCGCGCGTGACTTCTTTCCCTATCCATAATAATGGCGATGTCCCCTCATCGAATTCAAGCAAAGACGAGTGCTCGAGAAAGCAATACCGTGCAAGAAGCGGGCTCAAAATCAAAGTCGGTCTTCGTTGTTTTACGAAATCAGGACTTCGTTTATCGAACACCGGCGGCTCTCGATTGAAAAGAAAAGCCGCGTAGAAAAACTTCGAAAAGGAAAAAAAGCCCACAATCAAAGTTCAGACCTCCACAATATTTAATGATTAATGGTGAATAATGACCCCTATTAAAGATAACCAACTTGCATATTTTGATGTTTCAGTATAAGGTATACTTTAGTGGTGAACAATAGCTTCTATTATACATAGCGATGGATATGTTTCATCATGGTCCACAGGAATTATGTTGTAAATGCTATTTAGATAAAATAATAAATAAAAACCCTTCTGATCGAACCCATTTCGAAACCTTTTAGTTCCAGGTTTCGTGTTGGGATCGGATTAGTCGGTGCTAGCTCCACCTTTTACGGTGGTGGAGCACACGGGTCCAGTGATTAGTGCGCTCCACTGTAAACGGTAACACTAATTGATCCGAACCCGGCAGGGTTACTTTGACTTATTTGACTTTGGGTTGGAGTCATTCTGTATGTTCATGGCGGGTAGCCCAGTCTCTAAGTTCGGCCCATTGAAAAGTTTTTCAAAATAGGTCCTAGACCTAAAGGGTCTGGCCCAAATCCAACCATATTCCAAGCCCAATGAAATCACTTCAATATTCTAACACCATCTAATGTTTACGGGGGTTTAATACATATAAAATTCGAAGTTTACATAGAATTTGAAGTCATAGACAATAATTTCTTTAAAAGTGAACTTTTAAGAAAAACTTTCTCTTGTTAGTGGTTGACATCGAGAATTTCAAGTCTACCATTAGTTTAAAATATTAAGAATTTGGAGTAATTGTATAAACATTTAAAACTATTTTAAAATTTTAAATAAATAAGTTTTTGACAAGTTTGAGAATTAGTAGTTGTTTCACCGTAAATTCGTCGGTCTGCGAAGAGGCGCGACCGAGAGAATATGTCGATTACTTTATAATAAATTTGTGTTACAGGGTGTGGTGTAAATATCAGAAATTGTGCGTACAATCTCCTTGTAATTCTCTTATTCGATCTCCGTGTGAATTTGGTGAAGTTTAAGCTTCCGTGAACGAACGTCGAACTTGAGTTACTGGAACGAGTGTGCACGAACTGTTTTGGCTTCGGTCGGTCGGACGAAGGTATTTGTGCTCTGCGTATATCGACTTATGACGCTGCCGGTGGTCGTGTAGAGCTGCTCCGAGTTAGAACGACAAATGGCGACTGCTTGGCCTCGATGATTCGACAGATCCTCTGTGAGTGAGAGCTTCTCCTCTGAGAAGGAATTTGGGTCCTTTGGTTAGAGAGAGGGGGAGAGTTCTTTACTTGTTGGGATGTCTTTTTGAAATCGATTCCTCCTCCCAGTAGACAGGGATCTTCTGGCTATTTGTAGCCAGTCTATGTGGCTATTGAGAGATGTTGCCTGGGAACGGGGATCACGATCCTCATTCTACTATGAAGTTGAGGAAGACGATGGGAGGAGGAAGACCAGGCTTACGCCCCTTTTCCCCTCTTGCTGTTGACGACTGAGTTTAGTCGTTTGAAGGTTACGTATACTCTGATTGCTGGCTGGCGCTAACTCTTCGGTTTTGCTGATGATGAGGATGTTGATTGTGTTGCTGACGCGGCACTGCGATTGGACTTCACCGTGGACGGTGGTAGGTGGTCTTGAGGTAGGTTGAAGCCTGTCCACGAGCCTCGGTTGATGGGTTGATGGGTTCTTGGACTTGCTGAATTTAGGCCACGTACATTTTGGTGCGTACAGTAATCATGTTTTTTTAAAAATAATAAAAAGACAAAAAAGACAATTTCAAATTTGCAAGAAGATATTTTTTATTTTTGTGTCTGCTCCCTTAATTTTTTAAGGTTGTCCACCACTTCACTGCCACTTCATTGCCACTTCATTGTTAAGAGAAAACTCTTGATCCAGAAATTCTCATATTCACACTTGACCTACTTAAGATCCTCCAGTCGCATCACACTCAATTTGTCAAGAAGCTACACACGAGCTCGTAAATGTCATCAAACTGATCATATGAAATTCTTCGTCCAACTGATTAAATTCGTCGTCTCAGAGTTCGTCCACAAAATTCATTTATCAAAAACGCACCCGCAAGATTTTCCAATTCCTAACTTGTAAAATCATCTCTGTAATTTCAGTCCATCGATTTCAATCATCTTCACGGACCGAACGTGTTTTGAGGAATGCAAACACAAAAGAAGTATTTTGTATCTCCTCTCTAGTATATATAATTTTTGCGTAGTCATTCCCTTTTCGAACCTATTATAGTACTAAACCAAACCGAGTTAGTAAAAACAGGATTGGTCTCCATTTTGGTTCGTTGGAAAACACTGGTTTGAAGATAATAACAAGATTATTTTATCAATAAGATAAGAATTAATTTGTTACTTAATTGATCATCTGGAAATTCTCGGGTTATTAACATGACTCATCGACTAGGACTACCTCTCTTATCCAAAATGAAATTCTCATGACATAAAATCCCTCTTTGTTTTTGTCAGTGGGGGAACTAATTAAGAAATAACCCATCTTACACGTAACGTTGATGTACTGGAAACGACCTTATTGTTATTGTTTTCGTGCTAATGTGCTATTACTTTAATATCAAAATCTGTCCGATAACTTCATTCATTCAAACATATGATAAGGTTTAATATCTTTTAATTTTGTAATTCTACCTCACGAGTTCGTCACTTCCCATTCTGAGTCATGGACGGGTTTTGTCTCGGTTGGTTGACTGACTCCGGGGTGGGTCAGAAGACCCCGAGACGTAAACACAATCCACCCACTCTTAAGGAAGTCGTTTGTTTAAGCATCTCTGCAGCTGTTTATTCTTTAAGCAGAAGTGTTAAACGGATAGAACCAGAGTGTGGCCAGGTGGGGTGGTATTTCAATGGAGGTATGGACTCATCTTGCTTGGAACATTCGCTTTTGGGTGAAGAGTGGGTCAGGGGGAATTTCAGTCTTCTTCCAGATTCGCTATCTCACTCGTCCTTCTGAAATCCAACTAAAACGACGGAATCTCGGCGGGTTGCATGTGGATTAGGTAAGAAAACCCATTATGCTTTCTTGATTTCTTCCCCCGCCCCCCATTTTTCAATATTCACCGCAGGTTTTTTTTGCTTTCCAGTACTGGCCGACGACGATGTATTCGCCGTGTGGAAAATGGAAATTGAACTTCACGGGCGACGGCTTTTGACGACCCAGCGCAGTAGTACTTCTGTTCCGCTGCCACAGTCCAGGATTTGGGAGGGCTGTGGCCTGTGGACGTATGCGTTGTCTGGTGGGTGTCGGATTAAGGCATGTGAGACGAAATTCTGAGACTCGAGGACGAAGGTCTTGAACCGTGGCAGACAATTTAATTCAAACTTTTGCCCCTTCTTTTCTCTTACTCTGGTATCTGAATCAAGGTGGTGTTTTTGTTTTTGTTTTTGTTTCAGTTCAGTTCAACCACCCGATTTTGCGAACTCTGAAACGGGGGAGATACAGATTTTACGAGTTTCAGTGGTCTCTTTTTGTCTTTGAGAGATGGAAGCCCAAAGGGGTAACATTAACACACTAACACTCCCTCTCGCCTTCTCTTTCTGTTTCTCTCTCTGTTTCTCTCTCTCGCCTGTCGACGCCTATTAATTACTACAAGTCAGAAGCACTGTTGCGAGACCAGAGAGTACACGGATCTCGGGTTTTTCGCCGTCAACCCACGCAGCCTCTCTTCGGATTACCTACTTGCCTGCATTGGCTTCCGAGTGTGCAGTAAAAGCAGAAGGCGAAGGAGACCAGCGCGACTTGATTGAAGCTAGGACTGGACGCCGGCCGGAGGAAGGAGACGACACGGGAGAGAAGACCCAGAAGAAGCGAGAGCAGAGGAGCGAGGAGGACCCCTGTTTTTTACCTAAAATACACTGGTGGATATCAGGTTCAGCCGTCCAGGTGAGGCGAGCAAGGTTGTTCACATATTTTTCGATTTCTCTTCCCTCTCTTTTTCTTCTTCGGTAACCGCGCGCTCGGGGGACTTTAAACTTGCCTCCAGAGTCCAGATTCTGCTTTTCGCGGCAGTTTCTGCAAACCGGCCGTGATTCGATGGGAGCGGAGTAGTTTAGTAGCTGCGCCTTGTTCCGAATCGGAATACAAATGGGGGGTCTTTACGGACTGGTGTTCTTTCTCTGTCTTCTTCCTCTCGCGGCGGCGGCGGCGGCGGAGGCGGAGGATTCCGGTGATGGTGTGGTTTCCGACTGGGAGCTCGTTTCCAGGGCATTCGGCTCGGTGTCGGGATTCGATTCTTCCATTATTTCGGATAAGAAGGCGCGGAACTTTTCCGTGAGGGAGATAAAGTTACCGGGGAAGAATCTCAGCGGCGTCGTTTCGTGGATGTTTCTGACGAATTTGACGGAGCTGGAGACCGTCGATCTCTCCACGAACTCCCTGCGAGGCTCCGTGCCCGGGAGATTTTGGTCGATGCCGAGTCTCGTTCACGTCAATCTCGCCGCAAATCGCCTCGGAGGAAGCGTCCGGTTCGAACCCGGCTCCGGCGTCTCCAATTCCTCGTCCTCCCTTCGAACGCTTAATCTGTCTACGAATCGGTTTACCAACTCGTTCCATCCTTCGGGTTTCGTCAATCTTCGGGTTCTCGATCTCTCCCACAACGACCTCCGGTCGTTGCCTTCTGGGCTGGAGCATCTCAACGACCTCCGGCATCTCGACCTCTCCGACTGTAACATCTCGGCGAGCTCCAAACCCATCGCGAAGCTCCGCTCTCTGGAGTACCTGGACCTGTCGAATAACGCCATGGAAGGTTCTTTTCCGGCGGACTTCCCTCCGCTCGGTCGCGTGAAATTCTTGAACATTTCTGCGAACAAATTTACCGGACTTGTTGGGTCGGAGAAGCGGCGGTTCGGAAGCTCGGCGTTCGCGAAGACGGGTATATTCGACTCGATGAAGACCCACAAACTCAATCACACAATCCGTTCACCGCCGCCCCGCATCAAGCACAAACCTGAATCCACGTCGAAAGGGAAGAGACGAAAATCGAGGAAGACGGTCCTTGTCGCTTCGGTCTCCTCTGCAACTTGCGTTATCGCAGCAGTTATTCTTTTGGGGTCCTGTCTGTATCGTCGTCGTCGTCGTCGTCGGAGCGTGCGGAGAGGGAGGAAATGGGCGATCTCGAAGCCGCAGCTTCCTTTCGTGGCATCGACGTCGGCGGCGTCGGGACCCTTCTCGTTCGAGACGGAATCGAGGACATGGGTCGCGGACATCAAAGAGCCGTCGTCGGCTCCGGTGGTGATGTTCGAGAAGCCGTTGATGAAACTGACGTTTTCTGATCTCATGGCGGCCACGTCCGGTTTCGGAAGGGAGTCTCAGTTGGCGGAAGGGCCGTTGTACCGAGCGGTGCTGCCCGGAGACATTCACGTCGTGATCAAAGTCCTGGAAAAGACGAAGGGTTTGGAAACAGAGGAGGCCGTGGGCTTGTTCGAAGAGCTTGCACGGATAAAGCATCCCAACCTCCTGCCTCCCTCGGGCTACTGCATTGCAGGTACAAATCATAATCAGATTGAGCTTTCTTTCTTTTTCTTTCTCTACACAGTCCATTAATTTCGATTTTTGGTTTCTTATTTCCATGTAATTGGAAGGGAAATTCTTGCTCGAAGGTTGGTGAAGAAATAAATTACTTGGGTCTCTTTAATTTTGATAGAGATGACCGACTGGTTGGTGCCGTAGATATGTACCGGGAACGTGAGAGAGAGAGAGAGAGAGAAAACGAAAGTGAGAATTCAGAGTTCCGGCATTAATGCATTTACAGATACTTAGCTTTGAATTTTTTTCCATCCCGGACTCTGTGTTCTTGCGTTCTGCTCTGCCAAATTTGAAGTATGGGCACGCGGCCCAGAAAAATCTTAACAATTCAATGCAGCAGAGTGCAGGGGAGTGGAGTGTATTCTTTATTGTTTTCGCCTTCTCCGAGCGCGCGGCGTTAATGGCAATGTTGGGTGTTTTGATTTGATCTTCATCTTCTTTAAGAGAAAGAAAAGTAAAAATAAATAAAAGTTGTTTAATTTGCAGGGAAGGAGAAGCTGCTTCTGTACGAGTTCATGTCGAACGGGGACCTGAACCAGTGGCTCCACGAGCTTCCCCCGGGTCGCACCGACGTGGAGGACTGGAGCACGGACACGTGGGAGAGCCAAGCCCCGGGCGGCGCCGCACTCGCCGAGAAGACCGGGTGGGCGACCCGGCACCGGATCGCGCTCGGGATCGCGCGCGGCCTCGCCTTCCTCCACCACGCCGGCTCGAAGCCCGTCGTCCACGGCCACGTGGTCCCCACCAACATCCTCCTCGACGACGACCTCGAGCCTCGGATCGTGGACTTCGGTCTCGCCCCGGGGGGAAGCGCGGGCGGCGACTCCTCGTCGGACGTTTACGCCTTCGGGGTCGTGCTGCTGGAGCTCTTGACCGGGCAGAGGGGGTCGGAGGAGGCCGTCGTCGCCCGGGTCCGCCGGCTCGTGAAGGACAAACTCGGGTTCAAGGCGGTGGACCCGAGGGTGAGGGCCGGAGAAGAAGACCTGCCCGTGACTCTGGCGGAGGCGCTCAGGGTCGGGTACCTTTGCACGGCGGAGACGCCGGAGAAGCGGCCGACGATGCAGCAGGTTGTCGGGATGCTTAAGGACATACACGTTCGCCTATGAGAGAGAGAAATCATTTGTGGACAAAGGGTTGACGTTGACGGAAGAGGAGGGAATTAAGGGACGGAAAATCATGATTGAGAGTTTTGCAGAGGGGTGTTCGGATTCGAGAAGGACGGAGGCCGGAAAACGATGGACGGGGGACCACGCCGGCGTCTCCTCTACTGTTATCTCTTCCCTGTCTTTCTGAATTTTTGATTTTGGGTACCTGTTTCGTATTTATACAATTGTACGTATATCAACCTATGTCCCAAGGCCGAATTGACTACACAACTAACTCCGTTCGTGTATGGGTTTTGGTAGTGAAAATTAAGTAACTTCCATAACATTATTAATTCTTAATTCTCTTTTCGTTTTAATTATAACATTATTAATTCTTAATTCTCTTTTCGTTTTAATTATATTTTCATTGAAAATCGAAAGTTTTAACATGTATAAGTTTATCTAAAAACTATTATTTTAATTATAACGTTTTAATATTATTCTAGTTATATTATATTTATACACGTGTAATCAAAGATTAAAATTAAAGATCTATAAAATGTATTGTATTTATTTTATTCAATGTAAGGATTTCTAAGAACTCGTTTTTATTATAATCTATGCCTAAATATTTTTCTAGAACTTGTGTGCCATCACTCATGGTACTACATATAGTTGTATATCATGAGATATGGGCCTTATGCCAAGCTATGGGCCAATTGGACCGAGTTCCGGTCTAAACCTTCGGTGTTAATAGGGTTGCGTGAATTGCGGGTCATTGGTCCAGCGGATCTAACCGCATGGTTCCCGTTCCCGGCCCATAAGGATCGGACTTAACTGTTCCCTGGGCGTGGCAATGGATGAATATTCAAATCAAATACAAAAAATTTAAATCAAATCGTTAAAAAATGAATATCCGATAAGCTGCTTATCGGATATTCATTTGTTAATGATTTAATTATAAATTTTATTCATAAATGGTAATGGATATCCACCGGACCCGAAGCCTTACCGGACCCGCGCTCCCTCTATTCCTCCCGACTCCCCCTCCCAACTCCCCCTCCCCACTTCCCTCCCGACTTCCCCTCCCGACTCCCCTCCCAAATCCCCCTCCCAAATGCCCCTCCCAAATTCCCCTCCCGACACCCCCTACCGACTCCCCTTACCGAATCGGAACTGAAGAAAGACCAAAGTTTCTCGGTGGGAATCGAAATCTCTCTCGGTTGGAATCGTTATCCGTAGCGTCTACTTCGCTCTCTCCTCCTTCACGGCAAGGGATTCGTTCTCCCGGTATGCTTCTGTAAATTTTTTTTTGGTTATTATTCAGCTTTTATACGACGGTTTGAGATTCTGTCTCGTTATAGCTTCTTCCCCCACCGTTTTGTTGATTTAAGAGAGAGAGTAGCTTCTTCCCCCTTCTGTCTCGTTATAGCTTCTTCCCGGCCGACAGACCCACTTGTGATTTCCCTCGGAAGTTCCAGGGACCCGATCCTTTCCTGGGGGACTTGAGAGGTGGCTGACTGTCCGTCCGCCTTTTCGTCCACACGGGGGGGTTCTGAGTTCAAGGATCATGGTGTTCACGAAAATGATAGATTTGCCTCAGCCCTCAACTGTCTCTCTCTATCTTACAAACCAACTGCAGTCGTGTTGAATTGTTCTGATAATGGTGCTACTGTTTGCAACAGTTACCATGTAAATTTCTCAGACATTGCTTATGTTCCTCTGTTAATTGCTAATGAAATGTAACTTGTCATTCCCTTGTTATTTCTTGAAGACTAATTAAAACTGGAACCCGCGAGTTTTACAATGTTAATGAAATAAACAAAAGGGCTTCCATTTAACCTTAAGAGACTGTTGTAAAGAAAACAGGTTAGCATCCAATTAATACATTCTTGTACTGCTCTGGCACTTTATTTTCCCTTTCTTGATATGTTACTCAAAGTCTCATCTCAAGGTTGTACTTGGTTTAAAATGCATCATTTCATCTGTCCTTCTATTTCTAGTGAAATTAAAATGTCTGGCTTGTCGATCATGCAGGAAATAAACCAAGGGGCATTTTATTTGAATGAGTGTTTGCATTTTCTCTTTAAGTTAATATCCATCCTAGCTTTTGATTGTTTGTGCTTGTTTGTGAAAAATTTTATCTTTATCTTTCTATGTTTGATTTGCACTTGCTTTCTATTTGCTTAGACACATGTTCATCTCTAGAAACTGGTAGATGTATAGATTAGGTGCATAACATTATCAGGTCCTTGGAAGCAGCAGAAATCTCTAAAATTGTTCAAATTTTAGAGATTTCTGCTGCTTCCAAGGACTGAAATTTTTTATGCACCTAATCTATACATATCAATGATATGGGAACTGAAATTTGAACAGAATAATGCCAGGTATATTTGTTACTGTGCAGTACTTCTGTTTTTGTTAGGTTCTGGTAAGATCATTGATGAGAAGGATTAAACAAAAATGTCGAATGATTTGGATTTTTTGTAGGTGCCTTTTTATGTCGCTTTTATCAAGTAATGTTAAGTTGGTTTTACTTATAACTATTGTCTTCTCAGTTGTTTCTGTGGGTACTAAGTACTTCTCAAGAAGTGCCCTTATGACGAGCTGTGCTTTACGCACTGGTTTTTAGGGTTTTTCCCAAGCCAATTTATTTTAACTTTGTTGTGATTTGGCTAGAGTCTATGAGGTAATTTCCTTTTTTCTCTTGCATTCTTATTGTTCAGAGAGAACTATCTAGCAGGTGTTGGCCTTTGGTGAGAAATAGCAAAAGTGGTTGGTATTGCTTGAGAGGCATTTCACATCGTCAGTTTATGGGTATGGGTGATCTTCTGGTGGTCATCAGTTTATTGTGCATATCACCAGTTAGTATCAGAATTCTATATTTTATCATGACTTATGGGTTCTTCCTAGTAATTTCATTTGCTTTTGAAAAAATGTTATAGTCGTCAATTGATTAAAGAATGGGTTCTTCCTTCAAGCCCAGGTGGAAAGGATGAAAATGAATTTGATGCTTTTTGTATTTGTGCATTCACATCCTTATTAGTTACAATTCAGTCGACATAAAGCAGAATTAGTCAAAGGAATGAAGTGGGCATAACCTTAGATTCAGCAAGCTGTATAAAAAAGCAGACGGTAACCATGCTTAGGTCCTCCCTTGTACAATGTACATCTTCTCCTAACTCTCCCGTGTCATTCTGGTTTGTTCCAGTTATGGAATCCTCTTTGGTAAAACTCTTTTTGTTGATTTAATTTTTCAGTTTCCAACCTGATTTGTTGAAAGAATAGATACTTTGGACAGGGGTAGGCATCAGTACAATTTGTGAGACCCTACAAGGTGATTTTTTTTAGTGTTAAATTTTCTCTTTTCTCTTTCTCTTTTAAATTTTCTCTCTAGGTTTTTCTCTCTTTCTCTCTCTAGGTTTTTTGCTCTCTTTTCTCTCTCTAGGTTTTTCTCTTTTCTCTCTCTCTTTTTTTTTTCTCTTTCTCTCTCTAGGTTTTCTCTCTCTCTCTCTAGGTTTTTTTCTCTCTCTCTCTCTTTTCTCTTTCTCTCTCTGGGTTTTCTCTTTTTCTCTCTAGGTTTTTTTTCTCTCTCTCTGGGTTTTCTCTTTCTCTCTCTGGTTTTCTCTTCTCTCTTTCTTTCTTTCTCTCTTTTTCTCTCTTTCTCTCTGGGTTTTTTCTTTTTTCTGGGGTTTTCTCTCTTTCTCTCTCTGGGTTTTCTCTTTCTCTCTCTGGGTCTTGCTTTTTCTCTTTGGGTTTTCTCTCTTCTCTCTTTTGGTTTTTTATCTCTTTCTCTCTCTGGGTTTTTCTTTTTCTCTTTCTTTCTCTTTCTCTTTTTCTCTCTAGGTTTTCTTTCTTCTCTAAGTTTTCTCTCTTTCTCTTCTCTTTCTCTCTCTCTTCTTTCTAACATATATTTCTCTCTTTCTCTCTCTCTAGGTCTTTCTCTCTTTCTCTCTCTCTCTCTAGGTCTTTCTCTCTTTCTCTCTCTCTCTAGGTCTTTCTCTCTTTCTCTCTCTAGGTCTTTCTCTCTTTCTCTCTCTAGGTCTTGCTCTCTTTCTCTCTCTAGGTCTTGCTCTCTTTCTCTCTCTAGGTCTTGCTCTTTTCTCTCTCTCTAGGTTTTTTCATTCTCTCTCTGGTTTTTTTAATTTAAATATAATTTTTTTATAATTTTTTTTTAAATTTAAATTTAAATTTAATTTTGACAGGTTCTTTTCTTAACGGATCTCATGGATATCCAATACGGATCCAATAAGCTTATTGGATTCTTATTGGATATCCGGTAAGAGTCCAATAAGCTTATTGGTAATGGAGATCCAATAACAAAATTATAGATTTGATTTGGATATTGAATATATCCAAATCATTGCCACCCCTACTGTTCCCGATCGGCGATCACTGTCCCGATCATAAACTTCTGTTAGCTCGTGTCTTCGTTGCCGGGCCACGTGCTTCGGAGTTCAGACCCGAGAAATTGCGCTCTCCCATCTGCTCCTTGCCGAGAGAAAGTCTTTCCCGCGGGAAAAATTTGAGCTTCCTTCTTCACTCTTTTGTTACCGAGCTGTCGCTGAGGTGAGTAATTGCTACTCGTTTAATATTCTGAATAGATACATTTTGGTATGTTTTCCGGTGATTGCGCCGCTGCACGTTTTGCTCACGTTTTGGTTATTTTGCCTCAATGTGAGTTTATTTTTTTGGTTCAATTAGGTATTTGTATTGTAGTTTATGCGTTGCTGCAAATTCTTTTGAATATTGCCACGGTTGTAGTAAAAAACATTGTTAGGGTTTCATTCGGACCTTGTTTGATTTAGGTAGCTAAATGATCAGTAGAATGACTTTTTAGACTAACTTTTAAAGTTGCTAACTTGAAATCCATGTAATTACTAATTTCGAGGGTAATAGTAAAACAAAAAAAGGTCATCTATTGCACTTTCCGTAGGTTTTAGCGACACAATGCCCATTATCTTTATTTAATTTTCTCTTCTTAATACTTATAAACCCTTACAAGCTATACCCTTCCGGAGGTTTTTCCCGAGTCAGTCGCCCTTCTCTGTCGGTCGCTGCTTGAGCTCCCCTCTTATGGACATTAGAGTTGGTTTCGACTTCCTTGGCTTCTTATTTCTATTTATTAAGGTACATAAACCTGGTCGTGTAACTTGTGCTTTACTTGAATGGTATTCTGCAGAAAAAAACGTACCCTTTTTTGTTGTTTCCTGTCTGTTACTTGTTTTTGGACATAGGCTCTGAGATGGTAGTTCTCTATGTTCATTTGTTAATTCTGTGGATTGATTGTCTTGAAATGGTGGGGTCGAATCCAGGTTCCTCACTGAAATAATCATAGCTTTATCTTGTCAGTAGTCGGTAACTTCAATGACTGCTACATAATGTTTGGCTGAGTATATGACACTACCAGCTTACCTTTTTACTGAAATTCTGTAGCTTTTTGAACTTTTCCATGTAACACTTGACCCCATTTTGAAAGATGTTTTGTCTTTCCGGGTTTCTCGTTGTCCTATTTGACATTCCCATGCTTTTCCCTTTTGTATTGTGTTTATTATTTTTTAAAATATTCACCATTTGAATAAAACAATTACAAAATTTTGTGATGAGTGGAAAGGCTAAGAATGTCTAATCAACTTAAACAGCAATATAATTTTTTGAGGTGCTTTTCATGGTTATCAAGATACAGAAGTCACTGTCCAAATGCAGCTATGAGCCCAGTGTAGCATATTATGTCACATTGAGTTTGTTTACCTACCTGTGTAGTCTATCTCCACACTATGTGGTGACGATGTACAATTCATATTCCAGAGCCAAATGTTCTCTATCCTACTAGAATGCATGCAGTTTTTATTGATACTTGTGTTATGACTACTGTCTTTAATCATGTAGTAGCAACCTAGTGGTGCTGCAAAGGATGTAACCCCCGGATGTACTTGAGTTTCTTTTTTTAAGCAGTGAGGATTGCCTTAGAAAAAACTGAGCCACATTTGGTTTTGCTCTTTTTGATGTCTAGCTTTGATATAATGAGCATGAAATTGCTTTTGAATGAAAAATCAACCAAGAGCTAGTTGCATAAGTGCCTCTTGAAATCTATAGTCAATACATTCTTCTATATAATCTATGGTGAATTCATTCTTCTGCATAATCCATGATCAATACATTCTTCTACATAATATATGGTGAATTCATTCTTCTGCATAATCCATGATCAATACATTCTTCTACATACTCTATGGTCAATACATTCTTCTACATACTCTATGGTCAATACATTCTTCTACATACTCTATGGTCAATACATTCTTCTACATACTCTATGGTCAATACATTCTTCTACATACTCTATGGTCAATACATTCTTCTACATACTCTATGGTCAATACATTCTTCTACATACTCTATGGTCAATACATTCTTCTACATACTCTATGGTCAATACATTCTTCTACATACTCTATGGTCAATACTTTCTTCTACATACTCTATGGCCAATAAATTCTTCTACATACTCTATGGCCAATAAATTCCTCTACATACTCTATGTTCAATACATTCTTCTACATACTCTATGGTCAATACATTCTTCTACATACTCTATGGTCAATAAATTCTTCTACATACTCTATGGTCAATAAATTCTTCTACATACTCTATGGTCAATAAATTCTTCTACATACTCTATGGTCAATAAATTCTTCTACATACTCTATGGTCAATAAATTCTTCTACATACTCTATGGTCAATACATTCTTCTACATAAACTATGGTCAATACATTCTTCTACGTAATCTATGGTCAATACATTCTTCTGTGTTGCTGGTAATTGTGTGTGGCTGGAAAAGAGGGACTGGTTTGGGTGACATGGTCTCTCTAGCAAAGTGCTACTCCTGATATCACTACCTTTTCACTTTATGGAGAAATTGTGGAATGTGATTTTGATATTTGGATGTTAGAATGGGCCTCTGCTGCCCCTTGGGTAATTTTCCGTGTGAAGCCTGTAAAAAACAAAAAAATGATTGGAGGTTGGAAACATTGCAACTAATCAGCCTGATGAAAGTCATTTTGAGCATGAGCTACTCATTGGGAAGAATGTTTGCGCAACCCCTTTCTGAAACAAAATCATATGCTATTTTATTTCTAAAAATGATTTTGTATTAGATATAAATATGATACTGTACTTTCAAGAGGCATCCACCAGGCTCAATACTTTCTTCAAAGTTGATCTCGTTTTCTCTTTCATTGTGGACAGATTTTCTTTGTTGGCTTTTCTCAAAAAATGTTGACTATACGTTGTATTTTCCCATTCCTTCAGAGTCTACATATGTCCATTATTTTACTCCTATTTTCTTGTTTTATCCTTGTCAGAGTTTAAACTTATGGCTGGCAAGAGTAAAGGGGCTGAAGGAATTGCCCTTCTATCTATGTACAATGATGAAGAAGATGTAGACATGGAGGATGAAGACTTGGAACCGGAGATTGGTAATTCTGGTGAAGTGGAGGATATAAAAAGTAGGAATAATAAAAGTTCCAATGAGAATACTCCCTCTATGATCCCATCTCAAACTTCTCAAACTCCTGTTCCTGAATCTGATCCATCTTTGAAAAGCCCAACACCACTGACACCCCCACTCCAAGTAATTGAAGCTTCACCTCAGATGCCTTCAAATCTTAGTTCAGAAGCTTTTGAAGTGCAGACGTCAAGGAAAAGCGCTCTTGGTATTGTTGATTATGCTCACGATGAAACTGCAATGTCTCCTGAACCTGAGGTTATTTCTTTTCTTAATCCTGAACCTGGTGAAACTTCATGTGCTATTTGAGTCTAGTAAGGAGACATTACAGTCTCATGGCTGAAACTCTGAATTAAGTTCTTTTGATAAGAGTTATCTTCATTAAATTTTTCTTACTTTATTTTTTATCTACAGGAGGTAGATGTCATGGATACAGGACGGGTGGTACTAAAGAATGAGCTCAATGTTGCTAATGGTATATTTACCTGGGATTAATGATCTTTATTCTCTAAAGGTGCTTTTGCGAATCCTTATGAACTTTTACATACTACTTTGCTCACATTTACAGGGTATTCTCTAGAAAAAACTTCTCCAGAAATGATCCAAACTTCAATGGCGAGTGCTCAAGCAGCCTCACCACAGCCCTCTGATCCGGTAGATCCACACAACAATGAAGCTTCTATCCCAATGGATTTTTCTGTAACTGAGTCTGAAGCTGCTGACCTTGATAAGCCTGCAGCTGGTCCCTTAGAACCATCAAAAGAAGTAGATCCTCTGGAGAAGTTTCTGCCTCCACCTCCAGTGATCAAGTGTTCTGAGGAGCTGCAAGTGAGTAATTTCATCTTTGTCTTTAGAACTTGCAAGAAAAGCTGTGCTGTAGTTGAAATATTGTAGTATCCACTAATAAAAAAAATGAAATATGGTAGCTGTATTGGGAAGAAACATCTTTTTCTAGATATCATCATCCCTTGTTTCTTTTTTTGCTCCCACTGTTGAGTCCTTTTCTAGACTGTCATCCATTTCAATGGGCCATATCTTTATCTGTAAGCTATGTTTGCATTTTTTTTTAATTTGTTTTCCTGATTGCCTTCATGCAGGAAAAGATTAACAAGTTTCTTGCTTATAAGAGAGCTGGGAAGAGCTTCAATGCAGATTTACGCAACAGGAAGGATTATAGGAACCCTGACTTCTTACTGCATGCAGTCACATACCAAGAAATAGATCAGATAGGAACCTGCTTCAGTAAAGATGTTTTTGACCCATATGGGTATGACCCAAGCGACTACTATGACAAAATAGGTAAGCTGACAATTCCATTTTTGCTTTTACTCTGAAATATTTTGGAAATTTCTTACTTGTTTTTGTTCGTTCATTGCCATTTTTACTTTTTCATTTGCGTACTCGTTATGTCCATTACAAATAATTGTGAAAAACTGGCATGTCTTATCCCTGCAATGTTATGTAGTTCATACAAGACTAGTGATTACTAAAGCTTTACTCTCGGTGTACACAATATGACACTTTTTTTTTTTTTTTTTTTTTTTTTTGAAATGGTGAAACTTTTTATTCCTGAGAAGATGATGGTACAATAATAGTAATACAGCAGTAGAAGCAGTAAAGCAGATCAAGCTTACAACATTTAGCCTACTTCAATTCAATTTGTTCCTAATCTAATACCCATGGCTTCCAATGAGTCACCTACTTCTAGTAGGTTTCTTTCAACCCCAGCCTTAGCTAGGGAGTCAGCAATCGATTTGGCTGATCTGGGAATAGCCGTCCATGCGATTCTGCATTCGATACTTGTATCTATTATTTCATCAAAAATGGTTTTCAGCTGCCATGGTGGGTTGCCTTTGCTTGCCATCCAATGACCAACTGAGAGTCTCCTTCCGCCACTACTGGCCCATGGTAGAACTGCTTCACAATCTTTATTCCTGCTAACAAGGCCTTGGAGAGTTTTACACAATGTGACACTTCAGTAATTAGTACAGAGAAATGGAGAAATTTCTTCCTCTGAGCTACAGGTCTTGAATTGTCTGATATAATTTTACCTAATCTGCAGCTACAGGTTTAGAATTGCCTGATAGAGTTTCATCTAAGTGTTAGATGTTTACAACTTTAAACTGATGTGCAATTTGTGAATATTCCATATGTTAGCAGTAGTTTCTTCTATGACAAAATCTTGATATTGATTTTAGATTTGTTCAAATAAACTGATGAAAATCTAGATTGAAAATAACAAAAGGGAAAAACAACTAAATTTATAGAATACATCTTTGTTTTCTTAGCAGAAGCAAACTTTTTCTCATAGCCTAGTCTTCTGCTAGCCAATTCGCATGAGGTTATAGGTCCTGATAAAACTAAAAGACTACTAAAAATTCTTAAAATATCTTTTTTATGGTATATGGTGAGAAAGAAAATGATCCCATTGTTAAAAAAAGGAAGAGGGGCTGATTGTGATGTAACCATATTTTGGTTCAGGAATTGAGTGCTGCATCTGTACTAATCTACTATGTCAGCTTCACAAACTGGCAAGAAACTATATTTCAAATTGAAGACTCCTGAAAGATTTTGTTATTCTTAGTAATTTAGTTGATGGACAATGATTTTTTTTTTGGCATTGTTTCTGGTGTACAGCATTCTTTGTATATGCGGAAGTTGCTAGCTATCGAATAAGTGATCTAGAAGTTTTTCATCAATTTTCTTTCTTGTGTCAACTTAATATGCCTATATGTGAAATTTGTAATTTTTCAACTTGACATCTTCATACCCACTTTACTGCATCTGTTTTTTCTTTTTGGGTTAAAGAGGCTGATATGAAACGGGAGATGGAAAAGAAAGAGCAAGAAAGGAAACAGAGTCAAAAGGTTGAATTTGTTCAAGGAGCTGTGCAACCTGGGACGGTCATTTCAGCAACAAAGATCAGCACACAAGTTGCAGGTATGGAAGAGTTTTCATTAGTTGCCTTAGGTGAACACAATCTGAAACATGCATTTAGCATATTGTATTTTCTTGTTTCTGGTGTTTCAGCTGTTGCCGCAAGTGGTTTGCTTTCAGCTCCTACTGTTCCTGATACTGCAACAAGAGAAGGTCGCCAGAACAAGAAAACCAAGTGGGACAAGGTTTCTCACTTTGGCCAATAGTTTGAAGGTGAGTAATTTGTGAAAGAAAAAGAAAACCTAACTTTATATCTTTTGCGCTTGATTGCAGGTGGATGGCGATAGGAGGATCCCACTGCATCCTGGCACTCAAGATAACATAGCTACAACAGGTGCCCATGCAGCCATTCTGTCTGCTGCTAATGCGGGTACTGGATATACTGCCTTTGCGTAAGTTTCAGAATTGAGATAATTTATTTTCCCCCTGTAGACTTGTTGGGTTCTGTTGCGTGATTGACCGTAGAATCCTACTGGCGTTGCCCAATTTTCAAGTGTTTATGATGTGTGACCATTCTCTTTTCAGACAACAAAAGAGAAGAGAAGCTGAAGAGAGAAGATCAAGCGAGCGGAAATTGGATAAAAGATCATGAACCAGGCTATTTTAGAAGGTCAGTAGTTTTGTCTGTACATGTAACATAGCAAAGACAGAAAGCTAGTTGCTTCTAGTAACATTTTGTAGAAAAGCAATATCTTGTATGTATTGGGATGAGAAATTCACAATACAAAAATATAATTGCATAAAAAGTGTCCTAGCAAGTATAAGTGATACCTTTTAATGTCTAATATTCACTGTGAAGTTTTCCTTTGACCATGGTTGAGCAATGGAGGTCGAGTTGGCCAGTTGGCAGTGGGTCCAAGGGAATTTCCATTCCTGAGAGTACTGTTATTCACCTTCAAGTCATCAGGTTCTCCAGTTTCTGTCACTGTATCCATAATCGTTGTGGTACCTATACTGGCCTCTCATGTTGTGGTGCTCATTCGTAGTTGCACGCAGCTGTTCGTCGTCTGTATACGGTGGCAATGATATATAGAAGAAAAGACACTCCTGAAGAGCGACGTTTTGATCAGTTGCTTACTTTATTTGCACTTTCCCCTTTATTTCGAAGTCAAATCACCACATCCTCCAACCCACAGCCGAAAGGAATCTGATCTTTCCAAAAGCAGAGGCTTACGTCTTGTTTCATTCGTCGTGCCCTCCCCCTCAATCATTTTTTGTCCTACGGTGCCTACCTTTTCTTTTTCCTGTAAAACTAAAAGGCCGAATAAAGCTTTGCAACCCTCTTTAAAGTAGCTGTGCATTTGTCTCTCAATTAATGAAAAAAGCTCTTAAAAGTAAGTTTAGGGAAAGGATGATAATGAAGTTTTTTCTTTTGACCAAACTCCACTGTCATTTATCCTGAAGAGAGCTCGCTGGGTCTGTTTGTTTACAGTTTACAGCTTATTCTTTCTTTCTTTCACATTGTGGCTTGGACCCATTTCTCATAACTCCTTTCTCAGTCAAGGTTTCACTGTCGTAAGGCAAAAGGAAACAAAATGATCGTAGTCGGCCACATTCATGGCCGTTTATGGCCGCCCTTTCCACTAGAAAACAACGCCCTGAAATTATTCCATGTGGAGATTGATGATGATAATGATGTTGGTGTCTAACTTTGGCTTCTTTAATCTCTTTAAAGATGCATACTTATTATTGGTCCTTTTCCTTTCTTATTTCTTCATTTTCCCTTGTTAGTTCAGTTCCATTCCAAATGCCTGGCCAAAAGACTACTGAGTTCTCTGCTCGACTCTTAGTTACAATGACAGCAGCAGAACTCAAATTCCTCTTTGATAGGGAACGCACTCTGTAAAGGATTATTAATGCTGCTTAACCGTCCCAACCGGTCTTATCTCCAAGTGTTTAATCTGAGATTCACACGAAGTGTTTGGAAAGGAAGAGAAGCTCCTGCTGTTAACAGGTTTGTTTTGATCGACGTGTAAAATGATCAAAACCGTCATGGTCTCTGCTACACTTTAGTAGACACCATGATATCAGTCTTCGAAGAAAAAGAAAAGGCAGAGCATCCTCTCGCCCCCTAAAGTTTGCTACGTGGGGAAGTTAACACGGGTTTTAAAGAATTTAAGTTCATTGAGAAATACTATAACTGGTATAGATAAATAGTTCATTGAGAAATCAAAATGTGCGTGTTTTGATACAAAAGTCACCAAGATCCCAATATTATATGCGTCTTCTGTGGATTTTTGTTAGTCATTTTCAGCCATGGAAGTGCTACAAGTGTAAGAATCTGAGTACTTCAGTGAGATTCAAATTTGAGAAGCAGATTAGCACAAAAAGTTCATAAATTTCCTCCGCTGCTTTCTTTCTTGCTGGTTGTTCTTTTCACAAGATAAACATCACAGTGGCCCCCAAATTGCCAATCAAAATCGGTCGTAATTGAGAACGACACCACACTGCACGAAGGGTTTAGAAATTGATGAACCTTAGTGAAATGGGTCTGCATCCTGCAGTGGCCACTCTTTTTCTTTGCCAGGCTGAGCTTTTAAAAAGCTTGGGGATATAAATCTCTCGCGTTTTGCGAAGCGATCAGAAATCCGGGGAACTCCATGGTTAAAAGTAGCATTAATTTCGCTGCATCTCTGGCCCCTGCAACGCTAAAAGCAAAGAAAGCGAGATTTATTTTATCATCCATTGGGCTCAGTTATCGATGTTGCCTGTCCATGAAAATATATACGTTGGATAGATTCGGCAATCGGCACGACTGCTCCATAGGGACGGCTCAGGCCACTAAACAACAGTGCCCAGAACTCCTCCATGGCCCCTTTTTAAACCTTACGACAGACAGAAACCATCAAACCCGGGAACAGAAACTACAGAGATATTTACAGAGATTACAGAGCTCCATTCACCGTTCGGAAAAATCAGAAGAAAAAAACTGCTCAGACGTTTCTGGGTCGGAATACAGAAGCCAGATACAGCGATGCAATTTTAATTTCCGAAACTGTCTTCCCCCGAAAGGCGGCCTCTGTGTATTCCGGTATTTTAATCAGCCAACGGTAACTTTGGGTTTGGAAGTTTGTATCTGGAAGCATGGGCATTTTAGGGATGAAAATACCAACGGAACATTTGTAAGCAGGTGAGAGAGGAGAAAGGGATGAAAGTTAAAATGACGGAGGAAGTGGGTGGAGAAGGACTGTATTTTTCCTTCCTTCTTTGTATCTATTTTCCATGTGAGTGACACTTCTCCCTTCTCTTGAACCTCTTTTCTTTCCTCGGCTTCCTTTTTCCCTTCCTCTCTCCCCGTCATTCCTTTCAGCTTTTCACTTTCGCCTTTGCTTGTTCTCCCTTATCTCTCTCTCCCTCTTTCTCCATCTCTCTGATCCTGCCCCTGACACTTCTTTATGTGATTCATGCAAATTGCAGATACAATCAGTTCATTTGGTTGCTTTATCGATTCTTTCATTTATTTGTGAGATACCCATTTGAGGTCGTTGGAGCTTGTGAGTTTTCTAGTATTGGTTTGCCATGGCTGCTCCCAAGCCGGAAGAGATTTCCCATCAGCCCATGGATCAACTCCAGGGGTTCGAGTACTGTATCGACTCCAATCCGTCGTGGGGTACGTTGATGAACGATGAGGCTCAAATTTGTTCGAGTCCGTTGCACAAAATTTCCACTTTCTGTGTGTGTGACCGAGTAGTTCTTCTGTTGTTTGACAGGCGAAGCAATCGCGTTGGGCTTTCAGCACTACATTCTCGCATTGGGGACCTCCGTGATGATTCCGTCGCTGCTGGTTCCGGTCATGGGAGGGACGGATGTGAGAGCTTCTTCTTCATCGAAAAGGCATGGTTTTTAGGATCAGTGATCAATTTTTGCATGTCCGCTGACATTGTTTTAATGGATTGGAATAATCAGGACGACAAAGTGAGAGTGGTTCAGACGTTACTCTTCGTTGGGGGGATTAACACGTTATTGCAGACCCTCTTCGGGACGCGACTGCCGACCGTCATAGGAGGCTCCTATGCCTTCGTAGTTCCGATAATGTCGATAATCCGCGATTCCTCGCTGATGCGGATCTCAGATCCTCACACGGTAAGCCACTCCTGCATTTCCCTTTCAGCCTCCACATGGAACGGAATCGGAAACAGAGGAAGTTGATCTCAGGAAGAAAAATCGCCTTCCTGAGAAAAGGAACCCAGAGAGCCAAATGATTAAATTGACAAACTTTACGGTGGGTGCAGAGATTTCTACAGAGCATGAGAGCGATCCAAGGAGCTCTGATAGTCTCTTCAAGCGTGCAGATTATTCTGGGGTACAGCCAATTATGGGGTATCTGCTCCAGGTACCGCTTCTTATTTCTCCTCACTGAATTTCTCTGATTCTGCTTTTGATCTTCATTTCCAAACAAACCAGAACAACCCAGCTGCCCAGCCAAAGCTTGGTGTATGATAGTCTTCTCCGTTTTGTCGCGCCCAACTTTATTTCATCTTTTTGACTTGTGAGGAAGAATCTAACTTTCCGGCGCCCACGATGAGAGCTACAGGGAGGTTGGGCCATTAATGACGGGTTAAATGCAGATTCCTTGGTCGGACCCACGTATTATATCGACCAAGCTGCTTCTCCATTAATGGCGTCTATTCACCGTTGTAAATCGTAATTGAATTGAGTGAGAAATTCGACCCACAGGAAGTCTGGTCGGCTCATATAGAGTCAGTAATCGTGCAAGCATTCAATTTCTTGGAAATATTTCAGAAGGTCTCGAGTCTAGAGACAGAGGCTAAATTTTCGGTGAAATGTTGCAGGTTTTTCAGTCCTCTGGGGATGGTTCCCGTAATAGCATTGGTGGGTTTTGGCCTCTTCGATCGAGGTTTCCCTGTGGTAAGCGCGTCGTTTTCTTCATACAGAGGATCCACTAGCCTGCATACTTATTCATTATCTCTGTTTCTTTTTCTTATTTGATACTCTGTTGATGTCAGGTCGGGAAATGTGTAGAGATCGGCGTTCCGATGCTCATCCTATTTGTGGCATTTTCACAGGTTCGTAGTGAAGAGGGAGAGAGAGAGAGAGAGAGAGAGGGAGAAAGAATTCCGTATCTGTATGTTTATGACTAAAATTGCGTTGTTCTTGGTGGTGGTGCAGTACTTGAAGCGTTTCCAGGCGAGGAACTTACCGATATTGGAGAGATTCGCTCTTCTGCTAGCAGTAACGATCATTTGGGCTTACGCGCACTTGCTGACTGCAAGCGGGGCTTACAGGCACCGCCCGGAGAGGACCCAAAACAACTGCCGAACCGATAGAGCCAATCTCATCTCCTCCGCGCCCTGGTTCGTGCCCAAATCGATCCCATAAAGCTTCTAAAAACGATTCTGGTTTATTAAACTGATCAATTCCTCGTCCTTGCCTTTACAGGATCAAGATTCCTTACCCGCTTCAATGGGGAGCACCCACCTTCGACGCCGGCCATGCCTTCGGAATGATGGCTGCCGTCCTCGTCTCCCTCATCGAGGTCTGCTGAGATTCCGATTCTGAATTTTTTTCGCAAAATTTTCAGTTTTTTTTCTTTTTTCACGTTTTGAAGTGACACCGTACTGGATTTTGCCCGTTGCAGTCAACTGGGGCGTACAAGGCAGCATCTAGACTGGCGAGCGCTACGCCACCTCCAGCTCATGTTCTCAGTCGAGGCATCGGTTGGCAGGTTGCTGCTGCCCTTTCTCTGTCTCATGATCTCATCTTTCATGACTTGTATAAATGCTGATCAATTAATAAAGTCAATGTCTTGACTTTTGAGAGCAGGGAATTGGGATTTTACTGGATGGGCTCTTCGGAACAGGGACTGGCTCAACCGTCTCTGTGTAAGTTCTCATAGCTCTCTTCTTCTTGGGTCTGATTCACATTGACTGTGTCCTCAAGAATGTCTAACTCTGCTTTGCTTGTGACAGAGAGAATGTGGGTCTTCTTGGGTCTACCAGAGTCGGAAGCCGTAGAGTGATACAGATATCAGCTGGTTTCATGATATTCTTCTCCATATTAGGTATGTATAATCTTCTGACCATCGCAAGGTTGTGGATGTGGCAGAATCATTTACTAAATATTTGGGCAAATGTGCAGGGAAATTTGGGGCGCTGTTTGCTTCAATCCCGTTCACCATTTTTGCTGCTGTGTACTGTATTTTGTTTGGACTTGTTGGTGAGTAAACAGTGAGTTGAAGTGATCTTTCATAATTCATTCTACGCGTGCCTGTGCTGAAAATACTGATACAAATTAACCTGTTGGACCAGCTTCGGTGGGGCTATCTTTCTTGCAGTTCACGAATATGAACTCGATGAGGAACCTGTTCATCACAGGGGTTTCACTGTTCCTGGGGTTATCGATTCCGCAATACTTCTACGAGTACACTGCGTCCGCTGGTCATGGCCCTGCTCACACCGGGGCAGGCTGGGTAGGAATTATTTCCATCGATCACAGTTCACTGTATAACTGTCTTTTTGTTTGTGCTGTGACTGACTTCGGTTCTCTCTCCTTTGGTGTTGGTGAGCAGTTCAATGATTTCTTGAACACCATCTTCTTCTCTCCGCCGACTGTTGCTCTTATCGTGGCTGTTTTTCTTGATAATACCCTCGATTACAAAGACACAGCTTTGGACAGAGGAATGCCATGGTGGGCTCGCTTCAGGACGTTCAAGGGGGATAGTCGGAACGAGGAGTTTTACACACTCCCTTTCAATCTCAATCGCTTCTTCCCTCCGTCATGAACAGCATCATCTAGAAGTGAATGAAGATGACGACTTGACAGATGCAGATCAAGGACGTTGTTGTCCTACTGCATTCATATTTTGGTTAGCAATTGTACCTATAAGGTTGTGTTTTTTTAGGGGTTAAATTAATTTAATAAAACTAAATTTTTGATTGCTCATCCATTTGGTGGAAATTTCATAAGAAAACCAGAACATGGAAAAACACGCTCGAGAAAAAGCCACATGAAAGTGCAAGCGAGTTGTCCATATATATCAAAGATTATTTGACTCTAAAAAACAGGAATTAAAGACAGCTGAACCCTGACAATGCAGGCAAAGTTCTTTTATACAAATCCTGAATATACAGAACTCCAAAATTGATTTCCATTGACTAAATGAATTTGTATAAGGCGGCACAAAGACAGAAGGTAGTACTTAGTCTGCTATAAAATCATAAATAAAAAAATTTGAAAATTACCAGCACAAAGACTTTTGAGGTATGATTATTGGCCAGACAGTCCAACAAGATCACCAAGTTTATGAGGCTTTACACATGCACTCTGGACACCTTGGTTGTCTGTAAATGCTTCGACCTACACGCCTCACTTGCACCCTTTGAGTCTCTTCGATCATCTTTGTTACTCTGCCTTTGAAATCATTCCAGCTTATGGTGCTATTTTCTGACAAAATCTTCGCAAATCTCTTTTTATTGGGCCTTAAAGTTGGAGCCCCTCCGGCACCATAGTAGGTTCGATAACCAGTTACAAGAGATGAAAGCTGGCTCCCCGAATCAGTCATGGCAAATACATCAGCAGTAGCGCAGGCAATGAAATCTAGAGCTGCCAACTGGATCCATAATACTAGGTTAAAGAGATTGAGACAGTAGAAAATTACTCAGAAAACTAATTGACTACAGACTGCTATTACCTGAGAAGAGAAATTCTTAAAAGGTGCTAGTTCACTTGCTGTGAGCAGATTGTCCTTGGTGACCAAGTTTGGATAGAGATCTGTGAGCGCAAGCATTCTGGATTCCTCACCATATATATGTGAGCCAGCCAAGTAGATGTATGTGTCACGTTTGTATCCAATAGCAGAAAGTAAAAGAGCTGCCTCTTCGGGTGTTAATGGGCATCGTCCTAGTTTCCTTAACTTAGTAGAAGAAATTAATCTGCAATAAATTTCCAAGTAACACAGTAAGACAAGCACTCTTGGCACCCATTTCTCAAAACCATAAAGGTAAAATGTTAAACATACTTTGTAGCTTTCATTCTCATGACAAGAGTAGGAAAATGGATTTCCCTGTAGGCTTGCAACTCCTTCCTTTCATTTTCTCCTCCACCAAATTCACACATAGAATACGCCACCATGTCCACTTCAAATCTCAAATGTAAAGCAATATATTTTGACAAACTTCGTGTAGAGTTATGTGGTCTGGAGGGAACATCAGGCATGTATTTACCAAGCAATTGTTTATCCAACAAACTGCTTCTGGCATCATACTTTCTAATTCTTTTAACCAATAAAGCACCAGCTTCTTGAATTTTCAGCACAAACTTCAGAGCATGAAAATTACATTTGCATCTTAATCTCTGCATAATCAATTTCACTCACAATAAGACATAAGAAGTGGCCAATAATATTAAAATAAGTTATATACATTTTCTTTCTATTGAAAATATGGAAAATAAGTAATATTAGAAGGCTCCAACCTGCATATCAGAAGGCAGAGGATCGAAAGCAAGTCGATTGCCAAAGCCAAGGAAGTGAACAACTTCATTTTTTAGAAGGAGTGGGAGCACCTTCTCAACAAAATCAGAGGGTTTTGACTCTTTCATTATATCCATGTCAGTAACCTTGAAAGGATAAAACAAATTAGATTAAAAGCTTTTTTGTGCTAAAAAATATTCAATACAAGCCTCAATTCAACAAGGAGAAGAACCTACCAAGCTACCAATTGCCTCCAAATTTAGTGATTGCAGGTGAGATGGTAGCTCTTTCACTATACTAACATCATCCCTTAAAACCTTCACGAAATACTCTTCCTGATAAATATCACCAAATTGGCTGTGGAACAGTCATACTTAATTGTCAGAAAGGAGTTCACATGAGTTGAAGAAGAAAATATAAATAGTTACACAGAAAAAAAGTTCAGTGACATTATTAATTGAATAGAAAAATGTTTGAAGGACAGGCAAGTTTTCCAGAAACAATAAACATTACACTGTTCAAATCAGCTTCTATCTTCCTCATTTTATCCACTTGAAAAAGTTGGGTAAAACCAAGGAAAAAATCATAATTTAGTTCTGAGTGCCTCTGCCAAAGCAACAATTATAGTTCCAGTAAACAACAATCTAATGTAACAAATATTGTGAGGCTAACCTATTATCCTTCCAAACGCTGCTGTACAAAAACTTCGGAAGAACCAGGGTAGCATTAAGCAATGAAGCCACAGCAACAGCATTGCACACCTACAATAATCACATCTACATGAGTTCATTGCCTCTCTAAAGGAAATAAATAAAATAAATGGTGTCAACTGTCAAGTACAGTTATCATTAATCTGAGCATCAAATGCCAATCCAAGAAAAAGTAAACATAGTTTTCTGGATTTGATTGTCCAAATTAAAGAAGGTGCCAGCAGAGCAGAGTCTTACAGCAACCCTTTGTTGGTTCAGACCGCCATTTGCGCTGACCACTATAAAACCGGTCCTGTTTGCAGCACGCCCTGTTTCAAAATATTCCTATGAAATTCAAAAAGATCATTTTTTGCAGCAACAAATCACTCATAAAGTGATCAAGGGGAGGTGGTTGCTTAGGAGGGGTAGGGGGAAGAGAGACAAATCATAAGCTCTGACTAAAGATAACAGTAAGTTACCTTGGTGTTTTTTAATACGTTTATTGGCACAAGGTCTCCATGCTGATGCAGCTTTTTGATAGGGTTCCTCCCACAGCATTGAAGAATCATGTTCAAAATGATTCTGTTTTGTCAAAGAATTAGAATTCCTAAAAAAGTAGCATTAAGATGGTCTAGCTAAGTTTGCTGTAAAACATACTGCTGAAAGAGCCATGGAAGCCATGTGTAAAAGACGTTTATACATCACTCTTGAAGTCTTCTCCTCCTTTGGGTATCCAACTTTCCCGTGCTTATTCAAGTCCTGCAGCAAATAAAATACAATTCCATCGAACATTTACTTTTTTATGAAATGACAGGTTATAATCATACTGAGTGATATTTGACACTCATGCATGGTGCATCACAAATAGCACAGCATCACAAGCCAAATGGAAATTTCAGTTTTTCCATGAGTAGAGAGTGGCCCTCAGACAACCATGCAGGAACATCAGAAAATACCTCTGAGACATTTAATTTTCTCTGACTCAAACCATTATGAAGGTTCATACAATGTACTATTGAAAGCATCAATGAATCCATCAGAAAGAAGCAGGCGACAAGTCCAAATGTCCAAATAACCAATCTTGCGTGCTTGCTCAATGTTGTTTGTCTTCTACTGTTTGGGATATTCTTCGAAAAATTGGCATAGGCGCCTTCATTCTTCAACCCCGTAGGCCAAACACTATAGCATTTCTTTACAGAAAATTGATTATTATCTAAAGATTTACCAATGCAAGGGGGGGGAGGACTCTTAGGAGAATTTTGTTTCCCCATTGAGAGAAGACTACCTCTGTTTAGAGCATTCACTCTTGTCAAATCCTCAAACTATACTCCTATTTTTGGAGTCCCCCAAGCACTTCTTCTACAGTTCTCCTCGGAACCAAATTCTGCAACCAGTCAACCTCAAACTCCCAAGAATTGATGCATATCTCCTGCGATCTCGAGACAATGAGCCTGAAACACTGTTATTTAGAAGCCTCCTTGCAGATACTTAGCCAAACCTCAGACGGCCAGTTCAATTAGCTCCACAAACCACAAACCACCTGTGCTCTGAATTACAGCTCCATCTTTCTCATAGTTCAAAGAGACGAAAACAAAGCAATAGTTTGGGGAAAAGTTATATATACATATTTTTTATGCTGCTTCATTGAAGATATCATAAAACGACCTGATGTGGACTTCACAACTTCAGAAAACGATATTTGTTTGATCAAAATACAATAGAGATGGAATGATTTTTAATGTAAGTTGCGAACCATCAGGAGCTCCAGGAAATGCAACGATTAATTAAAAATGAAGCGAAGTTGCGGTTGAGCAGAGGAGTAAACACAAAGTGAGACTTACGAACAATCATAAATAAAGACCGACCTTCCGTGAGCAGAAAAGAATCGCTGTCAACAACCACTGACTGCCACCAACCAGATCCAGAAGTCCTCCATCTGTACTTCCAATGGCGAACGGAAGCGTGAGGAGCAAGGTGAGATAGAATGCCGATAGATTTTCCGAAGAACGAACTGCGGCTCTCACAATGCACGAAGCTGGAAGCCATGGCGGGACGAGGGGTTCTTCGTTTTCGTTGTCACCGATCCTGAGATCCGCGACATCAACAACCTGAGAAGGCGCGAAATAGAAGCGTTTTCATTTTCGCGTGCTTCTTTATTTATTTTCGAGTTACGTACGCCGTACCCACCTCGGACTACCGAAGATGGAGTTTCGGACCTTTCGGTATCGAGAGTTCGCTTTCTTTACAAAATAAATAGGTAAACGGGAAAATGGGTAACGTGTAAATCGGTAAAAGGATATACAGGTAAACAGTTAAACGGGTAAACGGTTGATATTAAACCTACTCGGGTCCGAGGTCTACCCACATACGCTAAAGATACTGGGCCGGCGTCGTCACAGAACCTGTAGGTCTGCACCTGGGTGGCTCCGCTCGTTAAACCCCCCAAAACCCCAGGGCACTTACTTCGAACAGTTTCCCTGTAACAATGGCGGCCCTTGAGATCTTCCTCTCTCAATCGCGCCGCATTTGCAAGCCTTCGTGTTCGCAAGTGTCTCTCCTCCTCCGCTTATCATCGTCAGGGTCTCTTTTTTCAGGCACTGGATCTTGTTCACGTTCAATCGCTAACCTGTGTCGCAGATATTCATCTACAGGGTGTTCGAGATCCTTCTCTACTTCTTCTTCCGGCGCCGAATCGGAAACTCGTAGCGTCGCCTCTTCTAAAGAACCGGCAGTAACACCATCAATTAAACCGGTTTCTTACGCCGCTAGACCGGTTGATCCATCTTCCGTCGAAGAGACAGAGAGCTCTCCTTCGGTGCAGCGGACACCACGGAGGCAGCGGGGTCCCGATCAAGCGGTCTCCCGGACGCCAGAAGCCAGTTCAGAGCCGGCTGGTGTCTCGGAGCCGCGTTCGTTTACTCGAGAAGATATTCGTTACGTAAAGGACACACCTTCTATATCTCCCGTCTCCTATCCGGCGCGAGTAGCTCCACTTCCGGAAGACAGGGTATCTGAAGGGGCATCTGCGGAGGCATCACGAGAACAGGAGAAGAGGGAGAACGAGCAACTAGAAAGAGAGCGGAGGAAAATTGAAGCGCAAGCTCGAATTAGTCGGGCTCTCAAGGGTGAAGATGAGAATGTTCCTTTCCCCACACTCATTAAGGTCGAGAAGAAGAAACAAAAGACTGTTCTTGATTTGCAGGAGGCTATTCAGGAAGTGAAGGTCATCCTATACTCTTCTTGTGGTTTCTCTTTACAAATCTAATAATTTTATATCATAAAAAATAGTGCGTTAGCAGCTAATAGGATCTCCTGCCCCAGTTGATAAAGATATTAGAAGAAAATTGAAGTTGATCCTAATTTCTCCTTATACTTTCTAGTTATTATTCAGGCTAATGCGAAGAGGAATTTTGATGAAACTGTTGAAGCGCACGTGAATTTGGGAGTAGACCCTCGTCGAGGAGACCAGGTGCGCTAGCTTCCGCCATCTTAGCTATATGCCTTAGTATCTCAAAATGGTCTAATGAGATCATGAAGTCTCCGGTACTTAAATATTTTATTTTGATTTCACCTGTTTGGTTGCATTTCAGATGGTGCGGGGTGCTACAACACTTCCTCATGGCACTGGCAAGGTAATTCTTTATATGGTTCTGGGAACCATAACATATCTGCTGGTAATATTCTGACTTCTGAGTAATTGCCTATTCAGAGTGTAAGGGTGGCTGTGTTTGCCGAAGGGAAAACAGCAGAGGAAGCCAAAGCTGCAGGAGCCGATGTGGTTGGAGGAGATGACCTTATTGAAGAAATCAAGAATGGTACTTCTGGCCTGTTGCATTGCTCTTAAGACCTCTGTGTTATTCTCAAAAAAATAAAAAAATAAAAAATAAAAAATATCTCGTCTACATAAAGAATAATGATTATAGTGATTGCTACCATAAATTCTGGAAAATGTTTCTGTGAAGTACTTCCATTTTCTCGAAGTTACATTTGAATATCGTTTTTAAGGATGGTAGTGGGACAGGTTTTAAGAAACCCACTCTTGCCCCCCATCCTCCTCTCATAACCCTTTTCCGCCTTGCTGATGAGATTAGTTTTTCAACACCATCCCCTCATTTCATATCCGTCTTGCAACTTCATGCATGCCTTGCCCTGCCACAAAAAAACCTGATGTCTTCTTGGATCCATGTGGTTTATAGTGTTAAGCTGAAGCTATGTGTTCCAACTTGAGGGAGAGTGTTGGAAGGAATAATTAGGTTTTATGTATTTTTTAAGAAAGTGTTTTCTCTCATAAACTAGCTACCAAGGGTTTATGGAGATTAGGGACATGGATGAACTATTTTATTATTTATACAATAAATAGAAGAGAGAGAGAGAGGAGGGGATTCATTTAGCTTTGAATATAAAAAATTTAATGAAGTTCTCTATTTCAAAATTTGCGGAAGTATAAGAAAAATAAAACTATTATGTTTGTGTAGATATGCACTGAATTTGCTGTTATTATGTGACTCCTGATATGAATATCTCTGCAGGAGGGGGCAAACTCAATTTTGACAAGTGTATATCAACTCCCACTTTCATGCCTCGCCTTGGAAAGGTTTGGCCTGAGCTATGAATTCAACCTTCTTTTTGCAATAAAATACTTTTTGCAGCTTGACTCAAGTATTTACCTTGGTCAGATTGCAAGAATTCTTGGCCCTCGTGGTATGATGCCTAATCCCAAAGTAAATCCCATCTCTCATCTTTTGAGTTATTAAATCCTGCTAACGTGACATGATGGTTATTTTATTTATTTTTACAATTTCTCCTGATAGCTAGGATCTGTGACGAGTGATGTTGCTACAGCAGTGAAAGAAGCAAAACGTGGGCGTGTCGATTTTAAAATTGACAAGACTGCTATCGTACATGCAGGCCTTGGAAAGGTATGGCATGATGTGTTTTTGTTAGATTAACATGTATATGATTAAAATTTTTGAATGCTGATGGAGTAGTTGCTGAGGAAGTGTTGTGATTTGGTGCTCTAGTAGGATCTACTGAAAAAAACACTTCATTTAGAGTCAAATATGGTTGGATAAAGTACTCAATTGTAAAACTTAATATCAAAAGTATATATTTAATATCAGTCACTGTATGAGGCACTTACACCCGAACCAATTCTCGTTTTACCGGATAATATATGCAAACTGGATTAAGCACTCAATTGTAGAACTTAATCTAAATTCTATATTATATCTCACGTAGATGCCCATTAAGAATATGATACATGATCACTCTAGGCTCTTCTCAAGTTGTGAGTAAAGAGGTAAACAAACTACGAAGTGGGCATGATATTGTTGGACACATACCAAAGGCTTGAAATTAACGTAGTTGGTTTAGACACCAGTAGTTGACAAAATTCCTCTTATGTACTATTGAAGTGATGAGTACCAACATTGCTAACACTAGTCTATGTTCTAACAATTGGTTCTTCATCTTCCTCTATCAATGTCTTATCTGGCTATTGTAGCTTAAGGATCTTTACGCGGTTGTACTTGAGACACTTTACAAACTTCCTATCATTGTTATGCTCTTTGCACCATTGTTAGTTTCTTATGTCTTCTACGGTGCTGTCCTTTTTATTGAGTTGAAATGATGTCTTCCCTGGGGTCTTGGGCATTAGCTCAGTGGTCCCATGGGAGTTATTGCTGCGGGAGGTCTTGGGTTCGGGTCTCCACTGCAGCATTGGGAGTAAAACTTGTAATTGGGAGTAAAAAATGTATTCACTTTCCTCAAAAAAAAAAAAATGATGTCTTCCCTAAAAAGAAGTACAAGACAAAAGTAAAGCATGATAGAATAAAGAAGAAAAAGTACAAATAAAAAATGTGAGGTTGAGGAGCTGTCAGGTTTAATTTGGGTGTGAATAACCCTTTTTTGCTAGAGAATCAGTAGTTATCCGAGTTCCTAACTTCATGGCCAATTGTGCTTTATTTTCTGTGAGAGGTTCTTCTAAGAGGTTCAAGCGTCATTTCATCTGTTGCTATGATATTTGTAAACCTGAGTGACTAGGGTGTTCATTCGGCATCTCGAGGATAGGATTTAGCATTTGGGGGAACTTTTTATCTAACAGTATGGCTGCTAGAAACCTTTTTTTTTTTCCCTTTCTTTTAAAGGGTGAATTTTTCTTTATTAATTACAATATAACTCAGGGATCCAGAGTGGTTCTTCACTTCGATGTCTTCCTTTCATCCTTTTCAATTAGTTTTGTCAAAATAAACTCTCAAATTTCTTCTTGGGGTGCTTAAGTAATGCACAGATAAGGAGAATGGATTGACTTGTTTGATTTGAGCTTTTAATTCTGTCTATTTTTATAGTTAGATTTGAGTGTTTTCAGTTGTTTTGGTAGTCCATCAGATATTTGATCACTGTACTTTACTCTTCCATGCAGCTGTCTATTTAAGCTTTTGTCTGACCTAGAGCTTCTATTTAGTGACAGTTATCCTTCTGAAACTATATTCTGTTGCATTTTCTTATTTATATATATCTTTTTTTGTCTTGTTAGAATTATCAGACTGCTTTCCTCATGAGATCATGTTTAACAGGTGAGTTTTTCGGATGAAGCTCTACGTGAAAATATTGGAGCATTCGTCAATGCTCTTTTGCTTGCGAAGCCTGTTGGTCTGAAGAAGAGTAAGTTATACTGATCTTTATTATATATTTAATCTTTTTTATTTGCATTTGCTACTGATCATGAAAATTTGGTGGGGTATTGCTTAGAAATAAAACCGGGCTTCCTTAAATTGCGTTTTACATCTCAGTACCACATCCTATGATACCAATCCCTTACTGACAGCCTGCAGTGTTTAGTTCACTTGCTATTGTATTGATCTTTCTTTCTTTGTTTTTTTTTTTTTTTTCTTTCCATATCCATGGTAATCATCATCAGCAGCAGAGTGAACTACATTCATTTAGAGCAAGTGCATTTTGCAAATTGAGAGCATGTTTTAAGTTGCCGTTCAACTTTTCTTGATTTCACTCTTGATAAACTTTATGGCTTCTTTTACTTCAATATGCAGCATCTAAATATGCTGGCTACGTGAACAACTTCACATTGAGCAGCACTGTAAGTTTGCAAAGCTTTCTGTGTTATTTTCTTCCACTGTCATTTTTTGCGAAATGAGTTGAAGAAGGGTCTAAAAATATAAGTGACATTATGACAAATAGTATAATTTTTCTTACGAAGCTAAAATTGGGCTCAGACCAAGTTGGCCCTGGCTATTAGGAAAAATAGTAATCAAAATTTTCAAAGATGTTTTTCCGTTGTACTTGTTGCTAAGCTTTCAATAAATGATGACACTATGCAGATGGGCCCTGGATTCCCTGTTTCTATCCAGTCGTTGTCGATTGCCGCAGATCAGTACAACAGACAGCAGCAGCTTAAATAATAGCACGGTCTATTGCACCGTTGTGCACGGAGCATAAGCAGAAGTGGCAGATTAGCTTTATTAACTGAAGGCTGCAGATAAATGAGCGCTCAGCATTGAAGCATGATGCTTAGGTTAGAAGGAACAAGCTATAACTTGCCAATGTTCGAATTTGCCAAACCTCATTGGTCAAAACAATTCTAGCAATGCGTCAAATTGGCCGTGGCAAGATGCCCGGAGGTTGATGGATGGCGATGCCTCAGTGTTCTGTTTTGGAAGGGTGGACCAGGGCTGAAGCCAATTTTTTCCCTCCAGTTTTGGTCGTTAGGACTTTCATTACTTCACCTGTCAGCAGTTACTCGGTCCAACTTCATATATTTAAGCTTCTTGATCTCTTCAACGGTTTGTTCATCTTTAAAAATTAACTTAAGAGAACGTTTCTCAGCAGCAAAGGAGCATCAGAAACTTTCTCAAATCATTTGCTGTTCAACTTCAAACTCAAAGAAGTTTCCGTTGCATCTGAGATATATTTGTACTGCTTGACACTCATTATCAAGTGATTATACCCATCGAACTCGTGTGATTGATATCACTGCTCAGTGCAGAAAGGCAATGTTAGAAATCGGAGTTTTGAGACGATACCAGGTGAAAGAAACTCCCCTGTTTTTCTGTAGAAATCTTATAGAATTCTATTCGGCCATGTTCTTATTTTTTTTCCAATTATAACGTGATAACGTTAAATATGACGAGACTGCCGGCTCTTCGCAGTTTACACTGAACTGTGAGTAGTAGCGATTAGCGACAGAGAAAGAAGCGGCGGAAGAATCTCTGAAATTTTTCTCGACGTCGGGATTTTAATGTCCGCTTACCCGATCTATCTGCCCTTGAATATCGTATGTATATTCAGTCCAGATGCGAGCTGTTTGATTTGAACTGTTCGTGTTCGCACAAAAATAAACCGAACAGAACAAGATTTTATGCTTGATTTCATTCACCTCGAAAGCTATGAACAGTTTCTTTGCCGATCTAAGGTCTTAAACTCAGGTCGGGTCACTGTAGCGGAAAAAACCCTGAAAGTGAGAAGACAGAGACGGAGTCTCTCAGTTTTCCCTGATTCGGTCCAAAGATGAAAATTTTTCTTTGTCCGTGTCTACTGCTTTCCGTGCATGTTTCACTCAGTCGACACAGCCTCTTCCCAGTCCCCCACTCAGTGCTTGGGAGAATGGGACCCTTTTGTCTTCTTCTTCTCTCGCTCTTCCCTCTATAATTTTAGACCCCTCCCCCTTGGCTCTTCCTCCCACCACTTTCCCCAAAGCTGCTCTCCTGCGTATTCCGAGTTCCGACATAACGTGATGTTCTCGGGGAAAGTATACGCAAACGGCAAGTGACTTTCAGCTTCTCCGCTCCAGCAACGTTTTCGCCCCTCCGGAAATGGCATTTGTTACTACTTAGTCTTCCGGGGCGTTCGAGGAGTGGGTTTTTGTGCTGAGGTGAAATGGCGACTGTAGCTCCGGATGATAGAAGGGCAGCGATCATTCTCGTTGTGATTGTTGTTTTCGCTGTCTTGGCCGTGGCTTCGTTGCTCGTTGCTTTTAGTTACTACTGCTATATCAGGAACAAGGTCTCGAGGCGGGTGAAGAGTCTGAAAGGTTGGTGCTCTCTTTTTCCGTCCTTCTTTCGGCTGTGTCATTCTGTGGTTCCTTCTCTTTACATGAGCATTAGTACATTTTCTCTTCTGTTTCAGCTAGTCCGTGTTTCCGACGGGAAAATATTTGTACTTTTGTAATTTTAAAGCGAGTTTGGTACTCGTTGTGTAGTTTTCACTGGTTTGGCAATGGAAAGGTGCAGTCTTTCGCGCTTCCCTGGCTGCAGTTCCGCTGCTTTAAATGTTTCTGCTGCCAATGCATTTGCTTTATTCTGTTTTTGAGACTTGATCATGCCCAAACCTTGCCTTTTTCCCTTTTTCTTCCTTCCCCTCTCCTCCCCACCTCCCCCTTTGTTCCCCCTTTTATTGGGTCAATCATGGTTCATTATTTTGCTTTCTCATTTCTTTTAAAGGGAATGGCAGCAGCAGAGATAAATCCGAAAGTCTCCAAGTTACCGTCGACAAAGGTGTTCATGTCTTCACATTCAAGCAACTTCATGCTGCAACTAGTGGATTCGGCAAGGCTAATGTCATTGGTCATGGGGGTTTTGGTTCTGTTTACAAAGGAATACTTCCAGACGGGAGAAAAATCGCTGTTAAATTGATGGATCAGTGCGGGAAACAAGGAGAAGAAGAGTTCAAAATGGAGGTTGGATCTGGACCTTCTGTATATAGACTCGGGCATTCAATTTATTACCCAGTTTCGGGAACGTAACGGTGCCAATATGAATATCTTGTAGAATAAATAACGTCCTAGAGTCAAGAGTCTTCTCTTTTTCTTCTTTGACAGGTGGAGTTGCTGAGTCGTCTTCGTTCTCCATATCTCCTGGGTTTGCTTGGTTACTGTACAGATAATGACCACAAATTACTGGTCTATGAGTTCATGGCAAATGGAGGTCTACAGGAGCATCTGTATCCTGAGAACGGTATGCAAACTCTGCTTTTGTTCTTTCTGTAGTGACACTTACCGAACATTTGGATACTTTGTGCAGGAAATCAGAAATCACGATATTAAAAAAAAAAAAAAAAAAAATCGGGTAATCGGGTAGCTTACACACATCTCTTGACGTTATGTTTCACACGGAAAATCAACCCTTTTATTGATTTATTAGCTTGCTAATTTTCAAGCATTTATAAATTTTGAGTTTTGAATGTGGACTCATCTTGGAGAAAATCTTTTCACTTTATGCATTTTGCAGTTTTCCCACAGATCATTAGAACTTCTCTTGTTTTCTTTGGTATAGATGAGGATCTCAAAAAAAAGAGGCCCTGTTATTCATTTTTATGTTGCCTTTGACATGTCTGAATGAATGTGGACTTTTAGGTTCTCATGGGAGAATTTCAGAGTTGGATTGGGAGACTCGGATGAGAATAGCTCTGGAAGCTGCCAAAGGTCTGGAATACCTCCATGAACATGTTAACCCCCCTGTCATTCACAGAGATTTCAAGAGCAGTAACATTCTCTTGGACAGTAATTTTCATGCAAAGGTATCAGATTTTGGTTTGGCAAAGCTTGGATCTGATAAAGTTGGTGGGCATGTTTCTACCAGAGTCCTAGGCACCGAAGGATACGTTGCCCCTGAGTAAGACTGAATAAGTGCAAAGGCTCTTTAACAGTTAATCATCTTCTGTACCATTAAACTTATATATGTTAAACCATCTAACACTTTGGGTCAGGTATGCGTTAACTGGACATTTGACGACAAAATCAGATGTATACAGCTATGGGGTTGTGCTGTTGGAGTTGCTCACCGGGAGGGTTCCAGTTGACATGAAGAGAGCCCCCGGGGAAGGTGTTCTTGTGTCTTGGGTTAGTATATTCTCTCTTCCTCTGACAAGCCATCTCCATCTACCTCAACAAATCACACCCTACTGGACCCTCATTTGTTCTTCGAGTGCAATGCCCCATGTCAATCATCCATATTTGCTTGCTCATCTGTAAGCTTTTAAGCAAACTTCTGTTGGTATGAACTGATAAAAAGTTGCTCTCTATCAGAATCCTAGTTTATCTTTTGTAAATATATGCCTTCTGTAGAGTTTCACATAATGCATGGGAGTTCATTGATTTGTTTGTTTGTTTGTTTCGCTTGTGTAAAAGGTGTTGCCTCGATTGACAGACAGAGAAAAGGTTGTAGAGATCATGGATCCATCTCTTGAGGGGCAGTACTCAATGAAAGAGGTCGTTCAGGTAGCTGCCATTGCAGCCATGTGTGTGCAACCCGAAGCAGATTACAGGCCTCTGATGGCTGATGTGGTGCAGTCATTGGTCCCTCTTGTGATGCATCATCAGAGGCCAACTTCGAAGGTGGCAAATTGCTCTAACCCTCTCTCTGCCAAATCTCCATCTGCCTCAGAGAGTGGCAGGGCAACAACTTCCTGAAAAGCTCAAAAGCTGCATCCAATTCAACAGCTGTGCTGCAATTTTTTTTTATCTTTGTCAGCTCAAGAGATCCGTCGACCTTCAAGGGCTACTAGCTCTTTTTATTCAGGAAGATGGCAGAGAATTTTGTCAGGCTCAGTGTATCCTGTATAAGACCAAGGTGGGGTTCCTTCCTGTGGTTATTTTGAGTAGGATGTATATGTATCTGATGATTTAGCAGCCGAAACTATCCTCTTATCTAATACTACTAATCAATATCTGATAGTTATGTGGATGTCAATTCTAACAATTTCGTTTTTAGTGCTCTCCAGGCTGCACCCCATCTCCATCTCCATCTCCATCTTCTTTTGATTTTGCTCTCAGAAAAAGTGTAACTTAGAGCAAAAGCAACTCATAAAGCAATCAAGTCAAAGGACGACTAAAACTCTTCCTTTTTTTTATCTTTTTCACCTTAAAAGCTTTGAGTCTTCAACGCTTCATGCCTTTGCCTTCCATATAAAAGCCGGAAAAAGGATTACCTTTTCCTTTTCTCTTCCCTTTGCTTGAAGCAGAAAGCAAGAGGGCTTATCCCTTCTTTTCTGTGTAGCTCAAAAGCCGATACGTATTGGACATATCGGGGATCCGTATCGGTTATATCGGCCATGTAATACAAATCAAAGGTTACAGGTCGATTATAAAAAAATTTATAATTTTGTTTGATTTATTTATTTCAGATTCATATATTTTTTTATAAAAATAATTTAATAATAAGCTAAAATTTTAAATATACTTATTTTACATGTATGTTGAATATAATATTAAATATTTAAAATTTAAAAATTTTCAACAAGGTAAAAATATAAGTAAAATGTGTGAAATTGACTCAATTTACTTTTTCCTTTTCTCTTCCTTTTGCTTTAGGCAGAAAGCAGAGGCTAAGTGTTTCACCCAAAATTTGTCGATCCGCGAAAAGGCACGATGGAGAAAATAAATTGATATGCGACAGAAAATTTGTGTTACAATTTGTATTTGAAAGTCAGAGAATGCGAGTACAATTTCTTAGTCTTCCTCTTATTCGATCTCTGTGTGAATTGATGAAGTTTCGCCTTCTAGAGAGTTGACATTGAAATTCAATTTTTAGAGCGAGTGTGCACGAACGATGATGATTTCGTCGGTCGGACGAAAGTATTTGTGTTCTGCGTGTATCGACTTGTTGACGTTGCCGGTGAACATGTAGAGCTGCTCCGATTTGAATGGGTGAATTCGACGAACTGCGAGTTGCTTGAACTCCCTCAACTCGAGAGAACTTCTGTGCATGAGAGTATTTCTCCACAAAAGAATGTTGGGGGTTGATCCTTAGATGGGGATCGTGATCCCCTTTCTGCTGCTTATGTTGAGATGGGAGGAGGACTTGTGCTCTCCCTTTTTTCCTTAAATATTGGTTCCATAGAATGAGGATCGTCAGTGGTCGTTTAGATGCTGAAGTGGCATGCAAGGTGACTGGCAGCTAGGTGGTGCTGACGCTACAACTTGTTGCTAACTGAAGGACGACTGTACTGATGGCGCGGCGAAACGAATGGGTCCGATGATGGCCTGTGAGAGGTGACTTTGAAAATCAGTGGAACAGATCCATGCGATCGACCGATGGACTGGTGGGCGTTTGGGCTCGCCGTATTTGGGCCAATCGCATTTTGGTGTCTACAATATCCCTCACTTCTTTTCGATCCGTATAAACCACAAACTATTAACACAAGAAAATTAAAAGATGAAAAAAGGGGATCTTCCTTCCTAACTGATAAGATGTTGGGTCGGATCCCTTTTGTTTTGATCTGGTATATGTTGAAAGAATTTGGATCAGATTCGGATCTGGGCTACTCTCTGGGAACAAGTTATAAGATGAAAATATAAAGTAAAGAAGTATCTGTTTTATTTTAAATAAATGAATAGATTAGTGTTGTATTTTATGAAAGTCTCATCAAAATATACAGTTAATTGCTGAAAAATATGAACATAAGTTTCCCAAAAGGCTTGACCAATCCTCACAAATCACAAGTCAAGTTTGGTGTGCAAACTTAATTGGGAGGGACCCAATAAAATCAAAACAATGATTGACTAGTCACGGCCATATTTAGTACAAGAAGTGTATTTGTTCTTAATATAATTTAATAATTTTATATCCATGTTGATAGAATATTCTATTGACTAGTGGTTAATCAGATGATCTAAACTACTAATACGATTGACTAGGCCATATTTGAATGTAAATTTTCAGTCCTAGGAATATGACTCCATTCTATACTAAGGCGTTGTGTTTCCCTCCATATTTCCCTTAGAATGGGTAGAAATCTCCATGAGGCTGAGCTGAACCACTTACCCACTTTATTACATTAAGCGAGTCACCCTCAACCTGGTCCTAGGGTTTATGTTCTTTTCTCGCATTAATTTTATTCTTTGAAAGAGATGATCTAAACCACTGTTTTAAAAACGAACCGGACCGACCGGTCGAACCCGGTTGAACCGGAACCGGAGGCCAATCCGTTCTTATTGACTCGGCCCGGTTCACTATAATTAGCAAATATAACATATTTATAAAGTATAGAGGATAATCTGTACGCATCAAAATGTGCGTGACCCAAATCCGATAAGCCCAACAACCCATCGGCCCTTCAAACAACGACCATGGGTAGGCTTTAATCGTCATCAAAGTCCGTCGCGGCAATCCACTACGAAGTCCAGTCGCATCACCATGTCACCAAAGCCACGGTCGGCACCTCGTCAACAAAAAGAACCGCCGAATCGCATGCATCGTCGACCCACCACTCGGTCTTCAATCGGTAGCGAAAAGAGGGCCACGATCCTGGTCTCTCTCTCTCCCTCGTCTTCCTCAATATTACAGCAGAATGAGGATCACGATCCCCATTCCAAGGCAACTCCTCTCAACGACCATACAGACCAGCTACAAATAGCTGGAAATTCTCTATCCACAGGGGTGAAGAAATCGATTCTCAAATTCCGACAAGTGAAGAACTCCCTCTCTAAACCGAAGGACTCAAATCCCTTCCTGGAGAAGAAGCTCATACACACTCAGAGGTTTCTCAAGTCATCGAAGCCCAACAATTCGTCGTTCGTCGTCCCGACAGTTCAACCGGAGCGGCTCTACACGATCGCCGGCAGCGTCATAAGTCGATACACACGGAACACAAATACCTCCGTCCGAATCGACCAAAGCCACAACAGTTCAGGTACACCGGTTCCCGCAGAGCTCAAGTTCGACATTCGCTTGCTTTTGCGAGGCTTCAACTTCACCAAATTCACACGGAGATCGAATCAGAGGAAGCATAGGAGATTGTACTCGCAAATCCTGATATTTACACCACAACCTGTAACACAAATTATTCTAAAGTAATCGACATATTCTCTCGGTCGCGCCTCTTCGCGGACCGGCGGATTTTTGGTGAAACAATATTCAATGGTTGAACCATTGGTCCAACCCGGTCTAACCCGACCAAAACCGAACATACTGTCGTTTAATTTGATGGCTGGTTCGGTTTTTAAAACATTAATCTAAACTACTAATACTATTGACTAATGGTTTATCAACTCAATTACCCTTTTGCATTGATAAATTACATTCTCTTAAAATAATAGAACTACTCAACTAGAGTTTACTGGTTCATTTTATTGGCTAATGGCAAGGAAAATATGTGACTCACTATTAGGAGTATATATATATATACGTCTATTAACTCAGTCACCCACGGCACATCATTTGATAGATAGGTTACTGATAATTATTAGTCTAAGAGAAAACAAAAAATCAATCAGTCAATCCAATCAAACAATTGGACATTAAAAAATAATTAGACCCCCAAGTGTACTTAAAACTGAGACAGATGATGAGCGTCTCTGGATTAATACTCGCCATCACTAGAAGCAAGCACTGCTTCTTCTAAGGTTGGCGGCTCGAATTTACTGTAATTAGTCTTAAAGATTCCATGGTGAAGCAGCGGCGGCGGCGCATGATATACCTTCGAGGAGTGAAAGCTGTGAAATATTCTTCCTAGTCTCTTTGACTCCCCAACTACGCACGTCTGCGGATAACTTCACTTGGTGGATATAGAAAAATTTATGGCCGGGAATGACATATATATAAAACCGCGTCTTCGTGATCGGAAATCGGAGCTTTGGTAGTAGGTGGCGATGGAGAAATCGATATGGAGAAGATGCAGACAAGCACAAAGAGACGGGAAAGAAAGAAAGAGACGTATCCAGCCATTGCGCCCTCTTCGTCGCGCGCCTGTCCAAGGAACATTACCCAGAAACGACACTCGTAGCAGCTCGATCGATGGACAAGTCAAGCGATTGACTACGCGTAGAAGCAATAGTAGTGATCGTTCTACAGGGCTAGCTTACTCTAATGATTGGCTCGTTTGTGGCTGGTTCAACCCCCCTCCCTTCAGGGCGCGTTTTCTGGGCTTTTAGTGGAAGTCAAGGCGCATGAGAGGTCAGCGACTGTAAGGAGGGAGGAGCCTCGGCAACTTCGTCGTCTGCAACTTATTTTGCTTTTATATATGCGGTCCTGCCATGGAACTTTGACGAGCATAAGGAACCGTTCACATTGCCGTGCATTCCCGGTCGATCGAGTACAGCTGGTTGATCACAACATATATCGATCTTTTGTTTGGTTTATGCAAATCTGCAGATTATCAATAATTAATTAAGCTTAGACGCTTTTAATTAAGCAGCATCGCTTTTTGGAATTTGGATTGCTTATCGATTAATTAGCCGACCGGAACAGCAAATCTACCATTAATATCGAAAGCACACTTGGAGGCTTCTCTCTTTTCTTCCTCCTCGATGGCTCGATCTTTAGGTGGGTGTTGTTGCATGCATGTGGTCAAAAAAAGCGAGCGGTAGTGGCGAGCAACACGATGGATGATATGACATGCAGATTGGAAAAAAACATAACACCAGCAAAATCCTTACCTTTTAAGCACGCCAAGTTAATTAAAGCTTGCCAGAATCGATCAGTGCTGAGTATAAGACGGGGAACTTCTAATTAAGATCGGAATATTTCATGGAAACCATTAATAATATATCCATGCAGTCAGTACACTCTACTACTCTGTGCGGATCAGCTTGCAACACGGTGGCTCTTCCAAATTGTCAAGCTTTGAAATCAAGAATATTCAGCCAATACCATTTGTTTAGATTAAGTTTTGAAAGATTGCTGACAATGATCCAATCCAAACTTGCTGTTTTCAATCTAGAAATTTGGGTTTCTCGGTGCCTAATCAATTAATGAAACCCGTTGACAATCGTGGCATTCCGAACCAGATGACGCATTTTTCTTTGCAGATTCAAGTAGACTAGATCGTCTACTCACTACCGCCATGCGTGGAGAGAACACTTCTTTTTTTTTTCTTTAATTTTTCTACGTAAAGATCAATCATCAATAGTAATGTCGGCTTAATATGTATAATATATGCATGGATCGAGGTATATATGGCCGCCGGTGGTGACTCTCGGCCTCACGGGTGGTTAGTTTACTGAGATTTTTCTCCGATAGGACCCACCATTTCTGTTTTCTTATCTGCAAATGGTGTCCAATCATCATCTTCTTCCTGCCTCCCTTGTTTCATGCGGAATCGAGCCTGCACTAACCTCTACTAGATAAAGTACTATGTGCTGCAGTGAAGAGTTTACGAAACCGCGTTGCAGCAGTAATGTTTGAAAATTGGGAGTCTGTTACTCATGCTTCGGTGCTTATAAAAGGGGAGCATGCAGTACTCTCTCGGCAGAGTATTAATTAAGCTTTCTATTCTATCTGTAGACATGGCTTTGTCGACCCGGTATCTGGCCCTGGTTGTTTCTGCCCTTCTCCTCTCTGCTGCTTATGGCCAGCTCTCTGCTAACTTCTACTCCACGAGTTGCCCTAGGCTACAGACCATTGTGCGCAGTGTCATGACAGGAGCCGTCAATTCGGACAGGAGAATGGGTGCTTCCATTCTTCGTCTCTTCTTCCATGATTGCTTCGTAAATGTACAAGCGCTTCTCCATCTTAATTCTTTTTTGTTTTCTTTTTTCGCCTTACTCTCTTAAGCTTCAGTAGAGAGATGATATATAGTTTGATTCCTAAGACGAACTCTGTTCGGTTCTTATATATATATTACGGGAGGGACGACATGAGATTCAACTCAGAATTAATTCTGATGGTTTAGATTGAGAGAGCCTGCTCTGTTTTCTCGTTGATCAGAACTCGGATGCCTCGCGAGAGTCCAAAGAAATTAAGCAGGCTTTTCCTTGCATGCATTAAAATCTGGCAGCTTTTGCCGACGAAGTTTGAAAAAAGTATTTTCATGCAAATGTTAGTTTCAGTACATTAGACATCGCGTGGGGAAACCAAAAATAAACTCTGGTTAATTCAGAGAATCTTGATTTTCTTTTCGTTTTCGGCTAATCCTGATTAGTAGTACTATCCCACGTCAGACCGATGCTCTTTTCTGCCATTAAACCTTACTGATTAAGATTGCTGTAGAGTGAGTAAAAGGAGATAGAACTTAATTGATCGGACGAGGGTTAATTTTTTATCTCTTTGATGAATTAATTACAGGGTTGCGACGCCTCCGTCCTTCTCGACGACACTTCGTCCTTCACTGGGGAGAAGACTGCAGGCCCGAACGCGAACTCGCTCCGAGGATTCGAAGTGATCGACAACATCAAAACCCAGGTCGAAGCTGCCTGTAACGCCACCGTCTCATGCGCAGACATACTCGCCCTTGCTGCTCGCGATGGAGTCGTCTTGGTCGCTCTCTCCCTCTACGTCTCATATATGCACCTTAAACAAACAAATAAATAATCGAATAATGCATGTTGACTTGACCCGCGTTACTACTTGTGCGTGCAGCTGAGTGGACCGACATGGTCCGTGCCGCTGGGAAGAAGAGACGCGAGAACGGCGAGCCTGAGCGGGGCGAACAGTCAGCTACCCGGACCGGGGTCGAGCCTCTCGACCCTCATCTCCGCCTTCTCGGCCAAGGGCCTGACCGCGAGCGACATGACGGCGCTCTCCGGGGGCCACACCATCGGCCAAGCCCGGTGCGTCACCTTCCGCAACCGCATCTACAACGACGCCAACATCGACTCCGCCTTCGCCACCACCCGACGAGGCAACTGCCCCTCCTCCGGCGGCGACGGCAACCTCGCGCCGCTCGACGTCCAGACCGCCGCCAGCTTCGACAACGCCTACTACCAGAACCTCGTCTCGAGCCGGGGCCTGCTTCACTCCGACCAGGAGCTCTTCAACAACGGCTCCCAGGATTCCCTCGTCAGAACTTACAGTCAGAACAACGCGAGGTTCGCGAGCGACTTTGCCGCCGCGATGATTAAGATGGGGAACATCGCCCCCCTCACCGGAACTAACGGGGAGATCAGAGGTAACTGCAGGAGGGTCAACTGATCCGCTCGTGATCTCCTCTTTTTGGATGCTTCTACTGTTTCACCGCATTAGCTATAAAGCTAAACAAAATTAGTCTTCAATCTGTAATTTCCTGTGATGCTTCTTCCTCGTCAATTTAAAAAAATCAATCAATAAAGTGATCATGAGTAGGTCAGTTTTGCTTTCAATGACCCACTTTTTATTCCATTACATATTCGAACGGACCCATTACTAAGAAAGTAACCTAACCCCAGTCGTTAATTAAGAGGCTAGTTAAGTGGATGATGTAAAGGGAGGAGTAGAACCCATGCTCCTGAATCCTGATGCAGCTTTAACAAAGTCCAAACTAGTCGGGGTCGGGACCGGTCGTCGATCTCTAAAGTAGCTTTCTTGCCTTTTGATCGTGTAGCTGTCGCTGCTCGCAAGTCCGCCAGCTGCATAATTTGCAGATCCCTGTTAGCGAAAGTGATGGAGCCTGCGTCAAAGATGTCGCTTATGTACGTTCTCGCCCGAGTGCAAATCGGTTTGTTGGGTCGAGCTCGTGGTCCACTCCACATGCAGCTGCCGTTTCGTGTGCAGTTGTATTTACAATGCGAATCGCTGTTATTGAAGCCAAGGAACCGAGACCAATTGCAGAGGAACACTAACTGACATGAAGCCTATGCGCATTAGTAACGAGATCCAGGTCCGCTCGATCACATATTTGCGAGGAAGCTGATGAAGAGTGACGATGACCCTCCAAAGATCAAAACTCGTTTAAATCACTAAGCAGTAGTAGTTTGTTGCAAGACTTTCATTTCAATTTTCCAACTTTTGTGAACATTTTGTCGAACGCTAGCTTTGTGGCGGATTCAGTTCGTTGCTCTTCGCTCGGGGACGAGGCCCGACGCAGCAGATCTGAACCCTAAGTCCTAACCCATCTAAGACTCTAACGGGTTAATAGTAAATCCTGCAGCGACTGCATTTTAGTGATGAGCAACAGGCAGCAGCTGCTGCAAGGTGAGAGTGAAAGTGAGAGATCTCTGCTGCTACGACTACGAGCGGGCCCAAATTAGATATGCAGGTTAGGGCGGCAAGATGACAGGGGTCTGCGAATCCGAAGCTTTAGAGTCGATAGCATACGACGTGACACGCAGACGAACGAGTGTTCGAGGCTTACAGCATCCCCACGCGTTCCGAGGACACTGTCATTGTTCCGCAGGAACAGCTTCAGATATAGCAGCAAAGAGGACCCTACAATAGCCGACTGGCGAAGTTCAACAGTGGAAGACGAATGCCCTCTGCCATCGCCGAAAGACCAGGCCCCCGTGTTCCCCAAAGACTCCAGTCTTCGACTCTTCATTCAAACAGTAAAGAAGAGAGCAGAGAGAGAGAGATTCGTGGTCAAAGTTCAGAAAATCGGAGGATGGACAGCTGCTCTGTTCTCGAAATTCATACACCCGATCTGGATCGATCCGACTTACTTACTAGAATCACTAAACCTAAAAAACACCATCGAAAATCAACTTTAGAAGATTCAAGAATCGATTTCCGTGAAAATTGCCCCGGAGATCTTTAATCGCAAATGAAAAATAAATAAAAATAAAAATAAAAAATAAAATTGGAGATTGACAAGTGAGAGGAGTTCAGTTTTCAGACTTCATCAGAGTCGCAGAGCACGGCGTGGCAGAACGGAAGGAACAGAGCAGGAACGTAACGGATGCTGGTCGCACACTTCCTCCTCTGCAATGCTTTTCACTAAGATAATTATAGTCGAAGCACATGGAAATCTCACAAAAGGAGACGCTTCTAATGTACGACGCCAAAACAAAAAAAGGCCGATCGATTGTCACATGAGTGACACAGATGCCCCTCTGACTCTCCTTAATAACGAATGTACTCTCTTTCGCTCGAAAAGGACGTTACTGCCGAACGCAGTTACGCAACGCAAGCAATCGAACCACTCGTTAGCTCGCCATCCTAAGGGTAGATTCGGAATGTGGGGTAGTATTGAAGAATATAGTTTTCTTAACATGGCCAGATTGGAAATTATCAAAATGCTCTTATTAGGGTTGTACATTCACTGTATTTCTCGGCCCCATCGAAGAAGTCTAGCCAAGCTGATGGAACCCGAGCTTGGGCCCCTTCCACGTGGAAATCACGAGCCTTGTTGCCGGTTAATTGTGCTTTGTCCTGGCACCTCCTGATCATCCGGGTCACGTCGAGCCACCATGTCGGAATTTGCGTTTTACTCTATGTAACGTATTTGATTTATGAGAAAATAACCTAAGTTCGGGTAAATAAAATGTTACGAATGTCACGGTTTAAGATATGGAAATTTTTCTGAGAGTGAAAGAAGAAATCATGAACAAGTTTTTAAGTATCACGTCTAAGACAACTATTTATTACATTATATACAAATTATAGTTTGCAGTTAAGGTATAATAAAAGTTGTTAATATTTAATTCTGTTCTTAATTTTCTCAAGTAATAAGAAAAACAATGATATAATATATATATTTTTTAATAGCCGGAGTCAAAGTATTCTTCTATCGTTGACTAATACTAAACTTAGGTCCAAAAGTCGAAACCAAGAAAAATATATTGTATTCAATCCAAGCCGCTCGGAAGTTGGAGCAGAAGCAATCCGACGGCGAATATTCAAGGGAAGAATCCGAAGGCCAGGATTGCAGCCGGTAAAAAAGAAAAATCGAAATGACCGAGATCTAGACAGGTCTGGTATGTGTCGGTCGTTGCAACCGCGAGGAGCTTCCTTGTCCGGGAGCAAGGGCGGATTAGTAATTTTGAGTACAGAGGTTTAATTTAAGCGACTGTTAAAAAGGCGCGAACGACCAGTCCCAGCTTTCGGCTGAGCTGCATGAAATGCCGGGCGTACCCCCGAGAAGAAGGCGGGGGATATTTTTTAAGAAGGGGCAATCCCGTTATTACGAAAGCAGAAAAATTGCCGTAACTAACCTCGGCCTGTCTTTGATGGGCCGAGGCTTTCGACGAAGAAGCGCCTCCCGCGGCTCCGCCGGACCATGTGACCCCAGACAGCTTTTGTCGGGCCTCACCGACCTCGCGGACCCGGGGGGCGGTTTGGTCATTGTAGACGGTCGCAAAAAGGATTAAGGGAAGACTATTGCGGCTGGTTGCTTTCTGCCTTTAATTTATTTATTTATTTATTTATTTTCTGTTCAACCACTTTTTAATTAAGGGAGGAAATGGTGGTTAACTGGTTGTACTCGGCTCGATCAAAGAGTAATTATGGATTAAACGAATGGCGGGTTAACGGGGAATTATTATTTAATTTTTGGGATTTTGGGTAGGGGAGGCAGACAAGGGAAAAAGGGGGTGGAGTAGAGAGAGAAAGAGGAGAGAGAGAGAGAGGGGGAGAAGGGAGAAGGGAGAGGGGAGAGAGGGGAGAAGGGGGGTGGGGGGCAAGTAGCTGTTTTCCACATGGCCTCGATGCCGCTGGGGCCTCATCCGCAAGAGAATGAGGGAGTGAAGATCGCGCCTCGCCTGCCGGAAATGGGAGACGATAAGGTATTTTTCTGGTCAAATTTTCTCCCTTCTCCGGTCGATCCGAGTCAGATTCGTCCATCTCGGGTCTGTGTGTTTGGCGCCGGAGACGGTTTCCTGTCGAGGGTTTTTCGGTTTTATTTGGTTTCTGTCCTGGAGAGAGTACCGATCGGGGGTGCTGGTTAGCCCGACTCGTTTGCTTTTGGACGCTTGTTTTGGTGCTGGTATCTTCGGTTTCGCTCTCGCCTTTTTTTTTTTTGTTTTTGTTTTTTTTTTTACTTTTTCCTCTTCTTCGGTTCCGATTTGTTGTTTGTTATTTTTTCTCATCTGAGCCGGCATTTCTCTTGTTACGCTTCGGCGGGGGCGAGATGGACGAGATCGTTTGACTGGCGGGTTCTGAGGATTTTCTCTTCGCCTTGGAGCGGGTTTCAATTTTGCATTCTGGGAGCTGACTTGAACTTCCAGTTTTTTGAACTTCAAACATTTTTCTTAGTTTTTATGTTTCCTTTGTGGTATATTTTTTTTCCCCTCTTTGATGTTTTGATGGTTGGAGTGGATAGCGATCTGTAAGTTTTTCGATCTTCTTTTCTGGCGATCTGGGAGGAAACCTGTTTCTCCTTGTTCTCTGATTGTCTGGGAATCTCTTCTCCTCTGGCCATGGCGACTATCCCGGTATCCTTCTCTATCCCTTTTTATTTCCGTTTTCGCCACCCGATCCGTGGCTTGCAGATTGTCAGGTTTCATGGCTCGGCTGCTGATTTTTCGTTCTTCTTCTGGCTCTTTCTCGGTCACTTTCTCTGTTCTCTTCCTCTCTCTCTCTCTCTGTCTCTCTCTCTCCCTCTCTCCCTCTCTCTTGCTGTGTCCTTCTTTTGTTTATCAGCATCTCTAATTGTTCATGATTTGGTGAATTCCCAATTCTTCCGATCTTGTTTTCTCATCAGTATTTTATTTCTTTTCTCTCCATCACTAGTTTACTCTTTCAATCGCGCAAGCGGATGTTGCACTATTTATCGGATATTCACTTCGAAACGTTCCTTTTTAGCTTGGGTTTTATTACATTTTGATTTTTATCTTATATTTCGTCGTGTCTACCTTTTTTTCTTTAGCCCTTTTATGTCCTTTTTTTTTGTCTGATTTATTTTGAGGTGTGACTTGTTGTTACTTGGGTATCAATCCTTCTGGTTTACTTGCAAATGGATAGCATTTGATTCCGTGCTAATGCTTCTTTTTGTGGTCCTTTTCTTGTTGGATCTGTAACGCTAACGGCTGGCAATGCTTTTTCGGAGGGACAATGTCATTCTTCTAGACTTCAAATTTACACATCCGCAGCCTTTGTTTGTTTCTGCCACTTTAAATGCTTCATTACTTTCCCTTGCTGCTGTTTCCTGAGAGTTTTGTTTTGGTTTTATTTTAAACTTTAGGAATGGTTAGCAATGTCTCTATCTCCTCTTGTTCTTCTATGTTATCTCCCAATCTGGTTGCTATATTGTGTTTTGTCCATCAAATAGTTATCTAGAGGTCGCTGGTTCATTTTTCCTTGTGGGTTCATTATTATCGCAATCATTCATGCAGGAAATAACAACCTCCGTTGTCGAGGGAAACGACCCAGTTACAGGTCACATCATCTCAACCACAATTGGAGGGAAAAATGGTGAAGCCAAGAGGGTAAAGTCTGGATTTGCTATTATATTTTTTTTACACTCACTGTTGTAAGATGTTAATAGTTTTCACAATATGTAAGTGTGGCTATGATGAACTTACATGTATAAATGCTTAATCTTGGCCTTATACTTTTTCTGGTGCTGTTGAATGAGTACCCTGAGAAAAGCAACTTTAAAGCTTAAGCCTCGAGATTGGATGTGGTGACATAATGCTTTTTTCTTTAATGTTGCAGACCATCAGTTACATGGCAGAGCGTGTCGTGGGAACTGGTTCATTTGGAATTGTTTTCCAGGTATAACGTCATTGTTGATCTGGCTGTTTTGCTAGTTTATTATTATTCTTCAGATTCTAATTTCATGCTATGACTTTCAGGCAAAATGTTTGGAAACTGGAGAGACAGTGGCCATAAAAAAAGTTTTACAGGATAGACGATATAAAAACCGTGAGCTACAATTAATGCGCTCTATGGACCATCCTAATGTCATATCTCTGAAACACTGTTTCTTCTCTACTACAAGCAAAAATGAGCTGTTTCTAAACTTAGTCATGGAGTATGTTCCAGAAACTGTTTACCGGGTCCTGAAACATTACAGCAATGTGAATCAGAGAATGCCGTTGATTTATGTGAAACTGTACACATACCAAGTATGGCCTGTTGCTTTTACTTCTTTTTTCTTTTTATGTTCAAAGTTGATAACTGATATTAATTATGTTTATGGGATATTTATTGCCAGATATTTAGAGGGCTGGCTTATATTCATACAGTTCCCGGTGTTTGTCATAGGGATGTGAAGCCTCAAAATCTTCTGGTATGTTGAGAGATCTTGATTTTATAGGTTTTATTGTTCATGAGGATCGTGGTGTTTGTCTTATTCCATGTTATTTCAGGTTGATCCTCTTACGCACCAAGTCAAACTTTGTGATTTTGGAAGCGCCAAGATTCTGGTATTTTACAGCTTCCTTCGTCTCCTGTCCCTTTACCTTATGCAATTCCTTTTTCAGCTCTTAATGAATGCTTCTTTCTCAGTTTCTCAAAACAAAATCTAATTCCTTAGAAATCTGTAGCTTTTGACAGAATTGTAGTCACCTATTTAGGGTAATCCAAAGGTTTGTTTTGAATATAAATCCAGGGGTAGCCTTTTTATGGGAGGTGGCGATGTATTTCCTTCTTGCATAAGGAAGATCGTTCTTGCTTTTTCTGGTCTTTGGAGCCAGTGATTCCATGGAGGCTGAGACTCATAACTTCTTCAGGAATTACTGGGATGTGTTCTCTAGTTTTCTCATTATTGCTGTTCATCGTGGTTATTGGTTGCACCTGGGGTTGCTCTCAGCTTCCTGGCTTCCTTACTGATTTTGCGTGTTATATTGGAGTTTTTGCATTGCAGTTGTTTGGGCTGTTGGGTTCATTTGCCAGATTTAGGCTCCAAGGAAAGCTTTTATTGGAGACCTGATGACGGTTTTTGAATTATGACTTTGATTTGGGTTTCTTTTGTTTGCTTGAATTGTGTTCTTTGCCAGGTTCCTGATTAAACTTATCAATTCATTTATGTTTTTTTTTTAGTAACATAAATTTTTATTTACTTGAAAGATTCCTGTTGTTGACCTTTTGAACTTAGCCCCTTCACGAGTGTCAAGACAGTCATTTTCCTTTCATTAAAAATGTTTAAATGCTTCTCTTGTTTGACAACAATTTCATGTGCTATTATTAGGTCAAAGGTGAAGCGAACATATCATATATTTGTTCACGTTACTACCGTGCTCCTGAGCTCATTTTTGGTGCAACTGAATATACGACATCAATAGATATATGGTCAGCCGGTTGTGTCCTTGCAGAGCTGCTACTTGGTCAGGTGAGAACTGCAACCTGAAGATACATAAATTTGTAGTAATCTTCAATTCAGTTTTACATGTTTCAGTTTGCTAATTATCAGTTATATTCTCTATGATTTAGCCATTGTTTCCTGGAGAAAGTGCAGTGGACCAACTTGTTGAGATAATCAAGGTAAACCATCTTCTGTTTTATTTATTTATTTATTTATTTATTTTTAACTAGCTATCAAGTGTGGTTGTGATGAGAATGCCTTACTGTTTGGATTGCATATTTCTCAGGTTCTTGGTACTCCTACTCGTGAGGAGATTAGATGTATGAATCCTAATTACACTGAGTTCAGGTTTCCACAGATAAAAGCTCACCCTTGGCACAAGGTATGGTTGTGTACTCTTTATATTCTTTGGGTCTAGTTGTGGATAAAACTTTTGATAGCTTAGAATGTTACTGAGCTTTTGTTGGATGTCTAGTTTTGACTGCACTAAAAGCATGCAGTAATGTTGATAAAGCAATGCTGTAAATTTACTATCTGAAAACATTTGAAGTAGACCGTATTGTTAAAATTTTTTACCATCAAGACCCAGTTCTGTTTCATGATTTCTGAAGGATAGTATCTATCCACAAGTTTAAATATCCATTGGAATCATAATTAAAAAAAAATATCCTTTGGAATCCAATTGCTTTTATCAAAATAAAAATCACAATGCTTAATTATTTTAAAAAGAGAAATTGTCTTTATGTTTGGTTTTAGCATGCTAGTAAGTTTCATTACCTAAAGCTTGCATGAAGATTTGTTGTTATGTCATGCCATTCAGTATAATCCTTCTTATTTTTTTTGGTAGGTTTTCCACAAAAGGATGCCTCCAGAAGCTATAGATCTTGCTTCAAGACTTCTCCAATACTCCCCGAGTCTTCGTTGCACAGCGGTAATTATTTATTTTGTCCACATTCTTTTTGAGATTGTTCAGAACAGTTGGAACACTACTTGCTAATCTGTCTTATAAGTGTGGAATTTAGAAATATTTGCTAAGTGATTAATTAATGTCTTTTGATAATTTCTGTTACGATTATATTGTAGCCTGAGAGAAGTAATTCCTTTTGCTGATTACTCACCACCTTTGCACTATTATATCATATTGCAGCTAGAGGCATGTGCTCATCCATTCTTTGATGAACTTCGAGAGCCTAATGCTCGACTTCCAAATGGACGTCCATTTCCCCCTTTGTTCAACTTTAAGCAAGAGGTATGCACAGTTAGTTTAGCATGCTGTTTTCTTTTTCTTCTACCATCTGGTGTATGTGGTTGGGGTGTGGATAGTATTGGAAAGGCCATATATCATGAAGGAGCACAATATGTGCATGGCATTTTTATTTAATTTTTTTCGCTCAAAATGTATGTACATAATGTGTGCTATTTTACGTGATTACTTTGTGCTTTAAAAATGTTGGTGCATGTGCAGTTTGGTATTCTGGGTGCATTATTTGTTGTTGGGAGTTGCTACTTTGAGGCCACGGCAATGTCAGCCTTTAATATACAGACTTCTTTATGGTATTGCTTGTGTGCATCATGCTTGGTATACCGTGTTTGTTCCTCGAAACCCTAAATCCTAAACATGTACCATCCCCTTACAATCTAATGGGCATGTTGTTCTTTTAAGAACAGATGTCACGAGGGCTACAAAATGGTTATTTTTAGTAAAAATGGATGTTGCGGGGATACTTAATGTGGGCTTTTGCTTTTTCACCTACTTTTTGTGGATGAACTTAGTATCCTCTCTGATTTTGTTGCTGACGGCTATGATAACCCAAAAATCAACTGCCTATCTTGCACTCTTTTTATTGCTATCTTCATTATCAACATCTTGTTCCAATTGGTATTTTTTGTTTTCAAAGAACTCACCTATCATAAGAAAAAGGAAATGTTTACATTCTGGTCTCAAATTTATATAAGTTTCATCAACTTGAACTGCATCGTTTACTCCACTATGGCTGATCTAACTTTCTAATTTATTCTTTCAATTTCATTGCAGTTGTCAGGTGCATCCCCTGAGCTGATAAACAAGTTAATACCAGAGCACGTGAGACGCCAATCTGGTCTCAGTTTCTTGCACCTAGCTGGGACGTGAAAGCTTGCTGTGCAGTGATGATGGACATAAGTAATGGTATAGTCGCCAAGGGAATTGGGGATGTCCAGCGCAGGCAAAATTACATAGAAGCAGGCATACGGAAGGGGTCTTGAAATTGCTTGCATGTTTCAATTTTGCCGGCAATTCAGCATTATGTATATCGTAAAAAGATTTGGATCAGGTGGATCAGAAGGCCTGTTGTGAGTATATGAGAAGATGGGGAAAAATGGAAGTGGTTAGGGAATGGCAATGGAAGGGGGAGGCAGTTCTGTTTTTACATGGTGTTTGGCTTGTGTTCGTGGTGGCTACGAGCTGCTCAAAATGTGTCAAAGGTTGGTTAGTTTCGTTTCCACTTCTTTTTTTTCTTTTAATTTCTTTTTCTTTTCTGGGTAATGTAGGGGGCCTCTAGTTTAAATCCGGACGGTCGGACGTGGGTTTTAAACTTTTTTTATTGATTTCCTGTACATGTTTCCTTTAATCTGGATCTCAATGCTGCCAATGAAAATTTCTGTTCTCTTATGAAAAGGCCAACACTGCGCTTTATAAAAATCTGGCACTGTTTCATTCTGTTGAATATGAATTTATGGCTGATGTCTTTATTTATTATCTTCTGCAATACCGACGGGTCACAGCTCAGCTTGGTTTGTTCAGTGAATTTGCCTACACTACTTGTACCTGCTTCTTGTAAACCTAATAAATGTATGGGAATGTTACTATTCATCTCTGGCCACACTTTACTGGCTATCAATACTGTATGGCTAGTGGTTTCGATATTTATTTCGGTGAGAGACGACGTTCGAAAATAGCCACGAAGCGAGCCCAAGTGTGGGAGTGAAGAAGTCCTCTTTCTGTAATTGTTCTCAGAAATTGTTTGGCCCTTGCAAACGCATCATTTGTTTCGTGTATTAAAAATGAACTGGTTTAGAAAATTGTGAAAGTCGCCGCCTTGTTCAACGCGAGGTGTGGACGAAAGAGACGTGAAAGGGGGCAACATCTAGGTCACTGGGGTGATATTTTTAAACAGTGGCAACTACTACTTGACTGGAAGAAGATCCGGTGGGGAGAAAGGCCACAATTTCATGATTTCATCTGTCCCCTAAGATAATGCTCAAATCTCAATAGGTTAAGCCGTCAATTTTGAAATGAGTGTTTCGTTGGAAGCGGTAAATAGATCTTTATATGGTTTTCTCTTCATTTCTTTTCAATTCTCTACGCCGCTGGTTTGCTATTTGTATTCATTCGAAGCTCTCATTTCAAACCCCGGGCTTGCATTAGATTAATCGGCGTTTACCGCCGTTTTGTAGTCTGTCTGTAGACTCTGTACGCTGTAGACGGATGGCCTTCTTCGGATTATTAATTCGGAGCATTTGTAGTTCTGTACACTTTCCCAATGCGGAGAAGAAAGGTGTGAGATTGAGAGCATCGGACCAGTACTAAACCCTTGTTGCTTAATGCGATGCGTTGAAAGTGCAGTAAAGGGCCTGGGAGAGACAATCTCTGTCATTTCCTGATCTCGAAGCATTTTACTCTTCCGATGCTTCCCCTCGCTCGCATCGCTTCCGAGGATTTTGATTTTTCTAGGGTTCCGAAACCAGCTCGTCGCCTAAGACTTCAATGGCGGATCTAATGGGTGCTTCTTTTCTCCTTGTACAAGTAGCGGGAACGAGTGAGAACTCGGACAACCCTAGTAAAAGCCAACTGACCCGTTATGGAACAGCTGAAGCTGTTGCTGCTTTTCTTGCCCCTTATTCGAGCCTCCGACAATCTGCTATCTCCCAAGGGTGTCAACTACGAAGGTTTGTTCCGTGAACTAGAAAATGTTTTTTTTTAATTCCGCCTAGCATTTGGTTCACTTATGTTGCTTCCTCTGCGATGTCTTTTTGGAATTTAGTTGCTGCTTTGATGTCGGTGAAGAGCAAATTGAGGGATTACTTTCGTGTTCTTGACGGATGGGATATAAATTCGGTGGATCCTTGTACATGGAACCTGGTGGGATGCTCTCCTGATGGTTTTGTTATGTCTCTGTAAGCCTTCTATTCTGCTCAATTTCTGGTCTGTTTTCATGTTTATTTCTCTGTCGCTATTCAACCGTTTTTCGTTTTGTTTTACTTGCTCATCTTTGTCTCTTGCACACACTCACCTCCCATCCAATTTCGTCTTTTTTGACTAGTTGGAAGTCTTCGTGCTCTTTTCGTTCTAAAGTGACTGATTTATCGCAGGGAAATGGCCAGTAAGGGGCTGGCTGGGGAGCTTTCACCTAGCATTGGTAATTTGAGCCACCTGCAGACCATGTGAGCTGTCGAAGATTCTATTTGTAGATTCCACATTGTGGTTCTGCTGCTGCCTAAATTAATATTTAGAAAAAGTTAGAGCCGAGTGCAAAATATATACTTTTTCTTTTCTTCTCCAGGTTGCTGCAGAACAATGAAATATCGGGAACAGTTCCTTTTGAGATTGGCAACCTCAGGGAGCTTCAGACTCTTGACCTCTCACGGAATCAGTTCATCGGTCAAATTCCGAGCTCGTTGGGTTTTCTGACTCGTCTCACGTACTTGTGAGTGAACGTCGGCCTTCTGATTTACTTCAGTTACTTGATCATAAATACGGCGTCAGTCGTCTGTTAAATATTTATTGTTACATTATTTCAGGCGACTGAGCAAAAACAATCTCACTGGCCATATTCCACTACCTGTTGCTAATCTCAGAGGTCTTTCGTTCTTGTATGTACCGTTTTACTTCTGCTGGGTGTCATCTCTTTTCCTTCTTAGTGAATAGTTTACTAATCACAAGTCGCATCAGGGATTTGTCATTCAATAATCTTACTGGTCCTATTCCAGCAATACAGGCTAAAGATTATAGGTGAGGTTGGATTTGTTCATTTCTTTATTGGCTTTCTTTAGCTTTATGTTCATTTTGCTTAGAAGTGCCTAGGATGTCAAGATTTAGTTTCAAAGTTTTTGTGGGTTCTGCAGTGTTGCAGGGAATGTATTTCTTTGTGCTTCTGCACTCATGCACGGATGTGTGGACATGCCAAAACCTGTAAAACGTAATTTATGCCATATTCTGTACAATTTGTTACCGAAAGAATTCTAGTCTTCGACATGTTATATTTTCAGCTCTTATAGATCTTATTCCTCTGATGTTCTTACAGAAACAAATTTCTCTCCGAAAGCAAATAATCACCAGTTGGTGGTCGCTATTGCTGTAAGCATCAGTTGTGCCCTTGTTGTATCTGTGCTGCTGGTTATCTGCTTGCTGTACTGGTGTAAATGGCACTTTCGTTGCGACTCTTATGGTAATTATGTGTTCCGTCTAAAGAACTTATTAGATCATTGTGTTAGTCATGATCTAAATAAGACTAATTTATTGACAGAGCAACAACAGTGCGAATTTGATATTGGTCATCTCCAACGATTTACATTTCGGGAAATTCAAGTTGCAACTGATAATTTTGATCCAAAGAACATCCTAGGCCAGGGTGGGTTTGGGGTGGTTTATAAAGGGCGTCTTCGAAATGGAATTACAGTGGCAGTTAAAAGACTGAAGGATCCTAACTTTACTGGGGAGGTACAATTCCAGACAGAAGTTGAGATGATTGGCTTAGCTCTGCACAGGAACCTATTACGCTTGTATGGCTTCTGTATGACATCACAGGAGAGACTTCTCGTTTATCCATACATGCCAAATGGAAGTGTTGCTGATCGTTTGAGAGGTTTGTTTTAAACTCTTGGTGCTAGTAATCCAGATATATCCATATCATACTCCTTTTTTTCTTTCTCTAATTTCTTCTATTCATAGTTTATTCTGTTAAGACGCTGCAACTTATGCAGATCCTATTTCTGAGAAACCAACGTTGGATTGGAGCAAAAGAATGAGAATTGCAATTGGGGCTGCTCGTGGTTTTCTTTATCTTCATGAACAATGTAACCCCAAAATAATTCACAGGGATGTCAAAGCTGCAAATATTTTACTTGATGAGAGTTTTGAGGCGGTTGTTGGAGATTTTGGTTTGGCAAAGCTTTTAGATAGAAGGGATTCTCATGTCACTACTGCAGTTAGGGGGACTGTAGGACATATTGCACCAGAGTACCTCTCTACTGGCCAATCTTCTGAGAAGACCGATGTATTTGGTTTTGGAATCCTCCTTTTAGAACTCGTTACAGGACAAAAAGCGGTAGACGCTGGCAATGTTCCGGTTCAAAGGGGAATGATTCTCGAATGGGTTAGTAACTTGCATTAATGTGTGTTTCATTTTTGTACTTTGAAGTGAAGAAGTGAGAGTTCTAAGGCCCATTTCCATGTACTGTGGCAGGTCCGAAATCTGGAAAAGGAAAAGAGACTTTCAGAACTCGTTGACAGAGATCTCAAGGGGGGTTATGATGCAACGGAGCTGGAGAAAGTTGTTGCGGTCGCCCTACTGTGCACTCAGTCACATGCCTCCCGACGGCCGAAGATGTCCGAAGTTGTGAAGGCCTTGGAAGGAGAAGTCACGGTCGTAGAGCGCGTCGAAGAAATCCCCGAGGAAATCGTCAATGGGAGGCCATATACTTTTTCAAGAAGTTACGGCCACGACGAGTCTTCTTTTATTATTGAAGCTATAGAACTATCTGGCCCCAGGTGACGGCCTCCGCTTCAAAATCGAGATTCGAGAGAGGAGCACGTCTTATAAGTTGTAATTGTAAAGTAATGGAAAGAAGGATTCATTAGAAATGATGCTATGATAATCTGGGACTTGCAAAGTTTTGCAGGGTGTATGCACAATGCGAGTCTCAAACTAGTGCAGAAAAGTTGTGAATACAATGGTTATTTGGATACAGATATTTAATAGATTCAGTTAGACTGTCAAACAATGGTTCCTTTGACCCAAAGCGTGATCCCGCTATCTGTTCTCGTCCCAGTTTTCCCTTGAGGAGACGATAATCTGCTGCTCCATTGAAATTTAGTACAAGGACCTCGTATATATGAACCGTGTCTTGAGGATTTCGCCGCCGGCGACGAAGAGTCCGAAGCTTGCAAGTACTCGTAAGCGGAGCGGCCTAAATTTCCTGCTTGAGAACAGAAGAAAGGTGAGGCACTCTGTGAGTCGCTTCCGGAAGAAAGCAATCGTTAGCTTTTCTATGAACGCAGTCAGTCGATATTCTGGCAGTATCTGGCAATGGAAACACCTCTCGACACCTGCTCAAGGAGACATTTTCCGGATGGTCTTCCGTTTTCCGTAAATGCGGGCAATTTCATCTCTCGAGCTGCTCACGGGAACTGCAGCTTCAGTTTCCAACCAAAACGGCCGGAATGTTTTATCTCTTGCATTTCCGAAACTATCGAACACCCTCGGAGCGAATTATTTTGGGGAAGTGCTAGAAGCTTGTGCTGTTCAGAAGAACTTTACTTTGGGCAGGTTAATCCATTCGAAGATCGTGGTGAATGGCTTGCAGAGAGATTCTCTCCTCTCGTGCAGGCTTGTCGGTTTATACTCGCTATCTGGAGATGTTTCGCTGGCGAAGTCAGTCTTAAATCAAGCCTCTGCCTCTAATGTGTTCCTTATGAATGCCATGATCAGGGGATATTCCGTGAACGAGTTACATCTGCAAGCTCTAGACTTCTTTCATCGGACTACCGAGCAAGGTGTAAAGCCCGATTCCTACACATTTTCTTGTCTACTGAAGGTATGCGCTTCTTTATCTGACCTCCACCTGGGCAGAAAAGTTCACAGCTTGGCCTTGGTAAGCGGCCTGGAATACGATTTATTTGTTTCAAATGCTCTCATTACGATGTACGCCAAGTGCGGAAGTCTCTTCGATGGGGTTTCTGTGTTTGAAAGAATGCCTGAACGAGATGTTATTTCATGGAACTCGATCATTTCAGCTTATTCAGAAAAGGGATTTAACCAGGAAGCACTCGACAGTGTACGGGAACTGGCACAGAGTGGTTTAAGACCAGACGACGTTACCATTATTACCTCTCTCACTGTACCTTCTTCACTTCTAATTATCAGAGAAATTCATGCGTTCGTCTTTAGAAGAGGATTTGAATCAATCTCGATGGTCGGCAATTCCCTTGTGTCTGCATATGGGCAGTGGGGCAGAATCCAGGACGCTCGAAAGATTGTTCATAACATGATTCGAAGAGATAAAGTGACATGGAACTCTCTGATTTCTATCTATGCTCAAAGTGGTTTCTTCGAGGAAAGTGTCCAGCTTCTTCAAGAAATGATGCTCAATGGATTTGATGCAGACGTTATTTCTTTTAGTGGAATCATTTCTTCATTTTCACAAAATGGTCATTCTAATGAAGCCGTGAGAATGTTTGAGGAATTGTTGAGATTCGGACTGAAGCCGGACGTTATAGCCATTGCCAGTGTCCTTCCTGCTGTCCCGGATTTAGGACATCCAAAATACTGTAAAGAAATCCACTCTTACTCCTACAGAAACGGATTAGAATCAGATAGAAGAGTTAGAAATGCTCTCGTTTATGTTTATTCCAAGTGCGGTTTGATCTCCCAGGCTGTCCAAGTATTCAAAGAAATCCAAAACAGAGATGTGATCTCTTGGGGCTCCATGGTTGTGGGGTATGCAGAAAATGGGGACTTCGACGAAGCCTTGAAAGTATTCAGAGAGATGATAACAGCTAAAACGGAGCCAACCCCAATTACTATTACTAGCATCATTTCAGTTTGTGCAGGAACATCAAGCCTAAAACTGGGAAGAGAAATCCATCTCTGGGCATACAAGAATGGCCTCGAGGGCCAGACATTCGTGGGTAGCGCTCTAATTGACATGTACTCCAAATGTGGGAGAATCAAGGAGGCGCAGAGAGTGTTCGATCTGTTGCAAGAGAAGAACTCGGTGAGCTGGAATTCACTGATCAGCGCATATGCACTCCACGGTCTGGGGTACAAAGCCGTCCAAGTTTTCAATGAGGTGGAGGAGCCTGATCAAGTTAGCTTCCTCGCAGCACTCTCAGCCTGCAGCCATGGAGGACTAGTGGAGGAAGGAATCAAAATCTTCAACAGCATGAAGAGCCTCGGCCTTACTCCGAGAGAAGGACACTACTCGTGTATGGTGGACATACTGGGCCGCTCGGGAAGGTTACAAGAGGCTCTGGAACTGATCAAGAGCATGCCCATGGGAGCCAGTGCTGATATCTGGGCGGCTTTGCTGGGGTCATGTAAGATTCATTCCAATTTGGAAATTGGGATTCAAGCAGGGACTCGAATAATGGAGCTGGGGTGTGAGAATCCTGGGTATTACGTTCTCTATTCGAACTTAATGGCGGATTTTGGCAAGTGGGAGGGCGTGCAGGCGATAAGGAAGCGGATGAGGGTGTTGGGGATGAAGAAGATCGCCGGGTGTAGCTGGATCGAGGTGAATACTAAGGTGCATCGCTTTGTTGCGACGGAGAAATCACAGCACCCAGAATGGGAGTGCTTGTTCAAGTTGTTAAAAGACTTGGATTCGCTGATGAAAAGATGAGGTATTTATCTGAATCCCTTTCTCATCTGTCATTCGTGGAAATAGAAATAAACAACAGAATTACAGAAGCTGGTACCCGGAATAGAAGGGATATATCCTCTGAACTCTGAGGACAAATACCTTTTTTTCTGGCACGCACCTCGAGGTTGAGGGCCTTCGGGACTCTGAAGATATAGACGTGTCATGAAAATTAGGAAAACAAATAAAATGCATTAAAAGCTATTCAATTTTTAGCTTTGTATTTTCTGAGGGCGCATCTGGCATACTTCTTTGGGCGTCAAAAACTCAAAACTGTTTTAGAGAAAAGGTTTTGAACTAGTACATAAATAGATTACCCACAATATAGACGAGCATCTTGGCCGGAATGCTATCCACTTTAATATAGACTCTTCTTATTTAAGAGTTTAACGTAAAATAAAACTCTATTTAATTAAGTATCTATGTTATATAGATGAGATATATAATATCTACTATATGCATAATTTGAGTTTTTTTATTTTTTTTTGGTAGAAATAATTTGAGTATTTGAGATTTTCATTGGGTGAAATTAACGACCTTAATAATTTCTCCGAATTGACAGTTAATGTTTTATTTGATATTGAATTTTAAATAGCAACAATTTGCTTTTAATTTATTTTATTTTCCAAAAAGAAAGTCCGTTTTTTAAATTTATCGAAATCCACTGGAATTTTCTAATAAAAAGGGAGAAAAAGCCGACAAAGAGATGTCGTGTCTCGCCGGAATGATGGACTACAAAGATAAGTACACCGAAGCTTAAGCACCGTGGTTAGAAAAGCACGAGATACTTAAGACAAGCGTTAACGAGGGTAATTCCGTGCTTTTTAACACGGCCCCGAATCTAGCGTCTCTCCGTAGGCTCTTCGCTCGTCAGCTTTATAAAAGGCACGGTGGACCTGACGCAGGGACGCGTAATACAGAAGCTGACCCGCAGAGGCAGAGCCCTCCCTTCAACATTAGTTGGTTGTAACGCCCGATTCACGGCACCGCTTCTCTCCTCGCCGCGGCCGTTTCGTACTTCAATTCATCCTCGACGACACCGAGTAGGAGTGAAGGAACGAGGAGGCGGAACAGCGTATTCGCATGGCTGCGAGAACCGCGATCTGCAGAGGTATTTTTCGGCAGGGATCGTCGACTGGATGCCGATCCATGTCGTCGTGGTGGCGGAGTGTCGAACCGGCGCCGAAGGATCCTATTCTCGGAGTCACCGAGGCTTTTCTTGCTGATCCGAGTCCTGATAAAGTTAACGTTGGAGTCGTAAGTGTGGTGATTTACGGATGAGTGGTTTATTCGTTGTTGTGCTCTGTTTTTTGAGTTTTTGTGACTGAGATTGGATTTTTTTGACTTCTTAGGGAGCTTATCGCGATGACAATGGGAAGCCGGTCGTTCTGGAGTGCGTCAGAGAAGCGGAAAGGAGAATTGCCGGAAATTTGAACATGTATGTGCTTGTTTCCGGTTCTTCCGTTTTAATGTCGATGAATGTTGAGCAGGATTATAACGTTTTGTTATTTTTGTTTGTTTGGTGCCGTTTCGAATTTGAATTTGTTCCTTCATCAACAGCTGTCTTGTTTATGTAACTGCTTATATTTCTTGATGCTGAAAGTATCGTCGCGCTAACAGGCTTCTGAGTTCAGTCCACTTGCGTTATGATTTTCAAAAGTTTAAACTTTTATGTCTGTTTCCTTGGTTCGATTCTAGCATGTTGATGCCCTTGGAATTTCAAGATTCTTTTTTTTTTTTCCTTTTAAAAAAACTTAATGGCCTTTTGTAGCCGTTAGTCTGTTATTTTATAATTCTTAGACAATAATTCTATGCTTTTCAAATTGACTGACTTATTCCTAATTCATGCGGCTGCGACCTACTTGACATGTTAATGTTGGTTGTAAGACAGAAGGTCCTAACAAAATCTCATCTTGCGTTAGGAATCGACTTAAACTTAATTTACAAGATTTTAATTTACCGTTCACTTGTAAATAAGAGTCCTAATCCGAATTTTAAGGATCTCCGTCCGAACTTTTACCTTATGATGCTCGGTTATTATATATTTTTGGCAAGACTATTTAGAATGAGTTGTGATTGACAACTTGATTTGATCTTGAAGACCAGTTATCAAAATCAGATGAGACATTATGTGCTACTTAAATTTTACTGGACCCTTTTCGACATGTGATCCCCTTGCAATCATCTCCAGAACTCTCTACTGGAGATTAGTTTTTTTTATTCATCCTAGGGAGCAGCTGTCCTACAAGGCAGTTAAAAAAGAATATGATGTATGCTGTATTGGAAGCTTTTAGAAATGTTACTGTGCATTATTCACATGCCTAACAAGTTTTTGGGGAATTCATATCAGGGAATATCTTCCCATGGGAGGTAGTATAAAAATGGTTGAGGAAACTCTGAAGCTAGCATACGGAGAGAATTCTGACCTGATCAAGGAGAAACGCATTGCTTCTGTTCAAGCACTTTCTGGTACTGGTGCATGCCGACTCTTTGCAGATTTTCAGAAACGTTTTCTTCCTGATTCTCAGATTTATATTCCAGTGCCTACATGGGCCAAGTAAGTTGAGTTACCTGTCCAACATTATTTTGTTGTCTCCAATTTTTCAATTCGAACTCAGATCCAGGTCTTACTCTTTTTATATTTTCATGGCATATTCTAACATTTTATCTTGTGATTCTGTAGCCATCATAATATATGGAGAGATGCCCATGTTCCTCAAAGGACTTTCCATTACTACCATCCAGAAACAAAGGGACTGGACTTTGCATCACTTATGGACGATGTCAAGGTATAAAAACAGCCCCTGGATGTGGTTTTTATTTTGATGCTCAAACTTTCAAAGTAGTTGTAACATCTGCCACTCTTTGATAACTCTGGTTCTGGCCAACAGAATGCTCCAAATGGTTCCTTCTTTTTGCTTCACGCATGTGCTCACAACCCCACTGGAGTAGACCCTTCAGAGGAGCAATGGAGAGAGATATCTTACCAGTTTAAGGTTGAACACTACATGTAGCTTTTCTTGCTTTTGACTTAGATTTGATGAAAACGAATAAAAAGAAAAAGGAACTAACACTACAATGTGATGGTTTTTCAGGTTAAAAATCATTTCCCCTTCTTTGACATGGCATACCAAGGTTTTGCAAGTGGTGACCCTGAAAGAGATGCAAAGGCTATTCGAATTTTTCTTGAAGATGGACATCTGATTGGATGTGCCCAATCATATGCTAAAAATATGGGACTCTATGGGCAGCGAGTAGGTTGCCTCAGGTAATTATGTCTAAAGAGTTCTTTTATTAGGACAAATTTATCAGTATAAATAGCTTTCTTTTTACGGTTAGCTATAAATATGGCAAAGATTCAGTTTTAAGTTGTGTCCACTGATAGAACCGTGTCCATTTCAGTGTTGTCTGTGAAGATGAAAAACAGGCTGTGGCTGTGAAGAGTCAATTGCAGCAGCTTGCAAGACCAATGTATAGCAATCCACCCGTTCATGGTGCCCTTATTGTATCGATAATTCTCAATGATCCAGACTTGAAGAAGCTTTGGCTCAAGGAAGTTAAGGTAGCTCTCGTGTTATTGTCATCCTCTTTGCCTAGTAAGAGTCTGGCTTAGGGCAGACGCATGTATTCTGTCAGTGTTTGCATTTTACATTTCTTTTCACGATCATGTGCAATTGTTTTGTTGGTGATTTACATCTTGATGTTGATGTTTTATCTTGTCTTACTGGAAGGGCATGGCTGACCGCATTATTGGCATGCGGACTGCGCTAAGGGAAAACCTTGAGAAGTTGGGTTCATCTCTTTCTTGGCAACACATAACCGATCAGGTCTAACTCCATTACCTTTTGTTTGTGATGTTATCTTCATTCTGAGTTTATCTCTCTAAATTGAACTCTTTCGCCAACGAACTCATTAAAGTCGTTGCATAACTTGAACTGACACTTTCTCTGGGTATGTTCTGCTTTGGCAGATTGGCATGTTCTGCTACAGTGGCATGACTCCTGAACAAGTGGATCGTCTAACAAAGGAATATCATATTTATATGACTCGAAATGGTCGTATCAGGTGAGTTCCATGAAATGCAAGTGACATTCTCTTCCCTTTGCCACTCTCTGTTTATTAACAACAAAACTGGTTTTCGCAGCATGGCTGGTGTCACCACGGGTAATGTTGGCTACCTGGCAAACGCCATTCACGAGGTGACAAAATCCTCATGAAGGGTTTAATTTCGTGGTTCTAATAAAAATGAGGCCGTGATTGGGTTGTCATCAATTCTTTTCTTCGCTAATGGTATACCGAGATCAGTTTTCACCCCCAATTTTTTCTTCAAATAGTGGAATGGCGGGTATTCGACCGGCAATAAAACCCATCAGTCTGTACTGCACTAATACATATATATACACTGTCGACAATGCTTATTTCAGAACAAGAGATCACCTGTAATTTTATTTTTGACTCATTGAAGCTTACCCCTTTCTTGATATGGTTGCAAGTTTTACCCCGTTTCCCATTCTACCGTTGGTTCCATTGTTAAATGAAATCAAAGAAAGAAAGTGTTACCCCAATAGCAAATGGATAATTTTGCTGGTTTACCCGTTTACCTTAACAGTTCTTTGATAATTTTATTATGTAACTGTTTAAGCATCTATAAATAATATAAGTTATCTACACAGTTGTTCTTAAGTAAATTTGTAAGTTATTTCTTATTATTCCATTTATTCCCATGCTATCTTCCCATGAATAAATAAATAACTTATTAATATATAATTTATATATCATACATTTATAGTTTATAGTTGTTTCACTGAAAATCTGTGGGTCCGTGAAGAGGTACGATCGAGAGAATAAATTGATTTACAACAGAATATTTGTGTTACAATTTTGTATTTGAATATCGGGAATGCGATTATAATTTTTTAGTCTTTCTTTGATTTAATAAAGTTTTGCCTTTTGGCAAGTTAACGTATAAAATCCGAGTTTGTGTTCCGTGTTTATCGACTTATTGATGTTTGGGCTAGTCACATTTTGGTGTATACAATAGTTTATATAGTTTATACTGAGGGTGATAATGGAATAGCGTATTCCACTTATTTCATATACCGTTTACTCCCTCTGAGAAGTCATTACGAATTTTCCCCTAGTCAAAACTAGCAAGTATAAAACTGAGAAACTAAGGCAAGACGAAGGGTCACACCAGTTTAATATAGTGTTAAGTAACCAACAAAGTGGTGGGTCCTGCTAACTGAAATACAAATATTACCTTGGTTCGCCCAGAGTCGGTACTCGAGAGTCGGGACTCGGAAGTGCGTCAAAATAGAGTTTCTTTTCGTGTCTTCCTCGACTTCCTCGACGTCTTGCGCGTTCGATCAAGCGGGAAACTCTGGCAATGGCCTCCAATGGCTCGCCTGACCCGGGTACGTTTCGTTCCGTTTGCTAACTTTTTCTTCGATTATTTCATCTTCTTCGGGTGGACACTCGGCGGATCTTCTAGGGTTCTTTTATTTTCGTCCTCTTTCACTTTCCAAGTTTTAAGTCGGGAGAAGCCTTGCGATGTGGCCTCGGGCTATGATTTATTCGATGATGGTTGAAGGTTCCGACTTTCTTTTGTATTTCTCGTGGCTGTGGGTCTGTCAACTTTTTCTTCTTCTTAATTTAAATCGTGGCGGTTTTCTGTTATTGGTGTGGCTTGTGTTACAGTTTTGTTGTTTTGAAGCGTTTATGGTCAGAGCCAAAGCTGCGATTTTTCCCTTTTTTTTCCTAAACTATATTGAATTTGGGAGTTAATACCCGGAACTATTGGCCTCATTCTGGCATTATTCCGGAACGCTGTAGTGCCGGTAGTTGTAAAGTTGAGAAAAAGTTTCAGAGATACTTATCCGGTTCAATGAAGACAGCAGAGGGAACTCAAGGTTGAAAATTCACCAGAAGTAATCCCGAGCTCTATAACTGATGATAATTGGCGGTTCTAACGGGTAAACTTTGTGTGTCCAGTTGGTTTCATACATTTTTTGAGAATGGAAATTTCATTGACGAATGTGTTGGATTCTAACTGTACCAAGGAAACAAATGAGTGCATTATGTGCTGCAAAACGACCACTCTGTGAGACGTGGAAATTTGGAAAGACTTTGGCTGTGAAAATGTTGACAGTTTAGAGGATGCTTTACTCAATACCGCTCTTTTTATGTTGGAGACAGTACTACTATAGTTGTAACGTTGATAGCAATTGTCGACGGAGGACCATCCCAGTAAGTCAGATCATATCGTGATTTTCACTTCATTACGCTGGATGCGATCTCCAGCTTCTTTCATATACCACTGGCATATGTATTTCACATATAGTTGAAGCTTCCATGGGAATGCTGATACTAAACTGTTGGTGGCATCAAGTCTCACTTTAACTTGATCTGTTCATCATAGGTTGCCCCTGATGTTTGCTACCATCTTGAGAGCTATTTACTGAGCACTGGTCTTCTTGTGGGTAAACATACCCTGAATCAAGCTAAAGGAGTTGTTTGATTAGTCGTGATAGGCTCAGCTATTGATGGAAACATTCTAGTAACTGATGTATGGCTTGACCAAGTCATCACCTCTATTGTTTTCTGAATTCGGATAATGAATGATGCCATTGCAATGTTATATATATGGTGGTTATGAACTTGGGCAGTAGCTCAGTGGTCCCATGGGATTATTGCTGTGGGAGGTCTTGGGTTCGGGTCTCCATTGCAGTTGGTGTATTGGAGTTTGTTAAAATTGTAATTGAAAGTTTGTATCACCGTTTCAAAAAAATAAAATAAAATAAAATAAAATTGTGGTGATTATGATTTCTCTTTCAGCTGTAGTACCTTCACTTGAACAGAATTTTTGCTCGTTACTACACAGAATGCATTGAGAGAAAAGCAAGGGAGGAAAGAAAACATTGAAATTTGAACTGACATATTGACTTGTGCTGCCATATTTCAAAGAATCAGATTATAACTTGCAAACAACAAAGTGTGCAGTTTCCTTGATTATTTTCTCATTTCTGTTTTTTGGTTTTATTTATATCACCAAACCAGCATGTTGCCATATCAGTTTCTATTGAAGGAAAGATTGTCTCTGTTAGGGAGGTTATTCAGGGGAGCCCACTTGAAGGGCTAAGAGGGAAGCTTAAGTTTTTTAAAAACAACTATTTGGGATGGGTGCTTCTGCGGTAAAATGTTAAAATATTGCTCTTAAGTCAATCCTCCTGAATCGAATCTCTTCACTAGTTTGAGATGTTGTTAGTTGGTGATGATGCACCATACTTACTTCATATTGTTCTTTGATGCACTTCCAATCTTTTATTATATTCTGGTGCTTAAACAAGTTTAGGTGCCTATTGTGAGTGGTGACCCATTTTTTGGAATATGATCATCAATGAATTTCTTTAGTTCATTTCAGCACATTTAGGAGAACTGGACGTTATGGTTTTTGCCTATTTTACTGTAGAACTAGAAGATAGTCAGTAAAGGCTATATTTGATACTGTAGTTGCTAACCTTGCCAACAAAATGTCGCTCCATGCAGTTAATGTTGACGAAGAAAATGGGGTTTCATCTGAAAGTAGCCAAGAAGTCAAATCATCCTCGAGTGCACAGGAGGATCCAGAGGAAATCGGTGAGTCTTGTCCAAGTACACTTTATGATTCTGATTCTTTTATGTTCTTTAAGTAGATCAGTTTGGCATTGACCTCCCACATGTCAGAGGTTGCAAAGCATCTTGCCATGAGGTAACCGTTCTTGTCAATTTGTTCAACACTATTTGTACCTTTTCAACGGGTGCATATGCTACTATTATAATGGTTTTAGAGAAGTTTGATAGACCCATACAGCATTGTATAACTCAATATCTGATATGCCTATATTCATCATAGTATGCTCTTCTTTGCCACAGCAAATTTCTCTGAGTGTCATTCCACACTCTTTGGCTCCCTATCTGTCTTTCCCATACCTACTTCTTTTATCTTCGTTCTGCCTGTTCCTTGTTAACTGCCTTAGGGGATTTTTTTTTTACAAAAATCATAGGGGATTTTTACAAAGCCTAATGGATTCATTCCAGGAAGAAAAGCTCGGGTAAATGCTGCATGGGAGCAGATGAATAGTGGTGTGCCCTTAAAAATGCCTAAATTTTCTTCAAAGAAGTCCTTGTCAACAGGAAATAAAGCGTCGGATAAATCCATTCCTGTAAGTAGGCCTTTCCCATCTCTTCATTATTCTTAAGAGTTAAGCTTTAAAGTAATCTTGTTGAGAATATCTGATTGGCATGTAAACTTTTTTTTTTTGCCTGGGATTTGCTTTTTTCTGCAGAGTTGGATGGTAACTCTTGGTTTGGCTCCTAGAAGGCCATCTATTGTGCAAGATTTGCCTCAAACAAAGCCGTCTCAGCAAAATGGGACCGAGGAGGAGGAGGTCAAGAGGCTTGCTGCTGCAGCTTTATCTGCAGCTAAAGATGCTTCCCTTGCAGCTGGTAAAGGAAAAGTTGAGGTGAGCAACATCTTCTCTTATGTGCTATGGGTTTGTTTAGTGTCTAGAGGAATTGTGGCAACATGAATATGCATGCCTTGCCAGCTCACTGCTGCATCTTGAGAAAAAATAGCTACAGTTAGATGAATGACTTGAAGTGTCTTTGGTAGATTTATACTCAAAATTTCCATTCTTAAGTATTCCATATGTGCTAGTGGTCTTATATCATTGTCACTCCTTTCAACTTGATAGATTACAGAAGTTCGTGACTTTGCTGGTGAAGATATTGAAGTAAAGAAGTTCGTTGATGCAGACTCAAAGGAAGCTGCTGAAAAGGCAAAGCCTCCAACGGGTCCGCCTACTGCATTGGATGCAATTCTTGAGCAGATGAAGAAAAAGCAAAAGCTTAGCGTTCTGGACAAGACCAAGAAGGACTGGGGTGAATTCAAAGATGAGAATAAAGGTCTAGAGGAGGAGCTGGATGCTTATAAAAAGAGTTCAAACCAATATTTGGACAGAGTCTCTTTCTTACAAAGAACTGATATGCGTGAATTTGAGCGAGAGAGAGACGCCCGTTTGGCTCTACAGTCAAAGAGAGGGAGATCGGACATGCGCGAAGATCCATAGCCCCATGACATTTGGCTGGAAGTACTGCTTCAGGGATGGCGGTTCACTCCAAAAGAGTCGAGGCCTATACACACTCGGTGTTTCAGCAGCTTGAAGGCCTTCTGCATATTACTTGAACTGCTGGTGGTGGCTTGTATTTCCGTCGTTTGAGGGGTTAGGTTCTAAAGAGAAGAGACCTCTTAGGCCCCGATCTCTACGCCAATTCACCGTAAAAGAAAATGAAATCATCAACTGAATTGTTCTATATTCAAACCTTTGCATCGCTGTTCCTTGAAGCTGTTGGGTTTAGTTATACATTACGCCTGATTGCAGAAACTCACAGAAGGTTTGTCTTTCCCTTCTTTTAGAGAAACATTTGAAAGACAATCGGAGATTGACCTCTGGTTCTTCCCCGTGCACGGTATAATCGGTTATTTTTCTTTCAAATTGTAACCCAATCCCGAATTGCTTTTCTTTGGAACTAAGCAGCGCGTCGAATGGTTGTTCACTTGATAGAAAAGATTACATAATGAATGCCATTGCTACTACGTGACACCAATATAATCGGAAAACACTGCAATGGATTTCCTGAGATTGATCGCAGTACGTTGAACAATAACTAAGCTTATTTGGGTGAACAAGAACAGGCTAGTGCTAGGGCTTCTCTCCCATGGTAATTTGCGAGTTTATTCTAAAGACAAAAATATTCGTAAATTTCAATCGACCTTTTTTTTTTTTTTTTTTTTTTGTTAATTCTTCAGAGACGAGGCGTCCTCACCCTCTTCTCGCCCTTATCCGCGATTCCTAAAACCTCCGATACTTCCAGGAGCGACGCCTTCCGAATACCCGCATAAATCTCGCCGTCCCACCGCTTCTTCCCGAGCTCCTCCGCCAGGCGCATCGCGGCCCCAAGAGTCTCCTCTGCGCTATCGTACGCGGCATCGACGATCCCCATTTTGACCGCTTCCGCCGCCTTCACCTTCGCCGACCTGAGCACCACGTCCCGGCGAACCGCCGGGTTCGCGATCTTGGCCCTCATCATCGCCATGAACGAATCCGGGTACGGAAGCCCGATGTCGAGCTCGCTCATGTACAGAACCCCCTTGTCCTTCCTCATGTAGACGTAGTCGTGGCAGAGGGCGAGGGCGAAACCGGCGGCGGCGGCGTGGCCGGTGACGGCGGCGACGGTGGGCATGGGGAGGGAGAGGAATTCGGCCATGATCTGGCACTCGAAGGAGGAGACCATGTGGTGGAGGCGTCCGGCGAAGGCGCCGCTGCCCGCCTCTTGGGCCCACTTGAGGTCGAAGCCGTTGGAGTAGAATCTTCCCTCGGCGGCGGTGACGAGGACGGAGCCGGAGGCGGCCTCCGACCGAAGTCGCTGGAGGTGGGATCGGATGGAGGTTATCAGATCCGGGCCCAGGCGATGCTCGTCGTCGCCGGTGAGAGTGAGGACGTAAACCAGGCCGCGTTTCTCTAGCGTGCACATCTTCGTCGCCGGAAAATCTTTTTTTCTCGATCGGTGTACTCCCCTACTGCGCAACCCTTTACGGAGGACATATCTATAAATCTCCGTCGGTTAAAAGGACTCTAAAGCCTGCCGTATCTCGTCAATACTCGTGCGAAAGGGTGGGCCCACTGTCTTAAACGAGTATCCCACCGAATCAAATGGTTTTTTTTTTTTTTTTTTTTTTAATCCATGATGCATGAGTTTCTAGGACCCGGATCCGCTGGCCACAGCCATTTATGGCCAGCGTACGCAGGGCCAATGGCGGAGCGCCCAGGCACGAGGTGCCCGTGCGGCGCTCCACCGTGCGGGGATCCGGGTCTCAACCGGGTCGTTCAAGGACAAAAAAAAATAAAAAAATTTAAACCGGCCAAAAATCCGGTTCGGCGCACGTCCTGACACTTATCATCCTCTAACCCTATACTACGTATAGTTACAACTCTGTACCATCCTTTGCACAACTCTATACCATTGGAGCATTTTTTTTGTGTGGTCTAACAACCCTTTACTACGATTAGTAACAACTCTGTACCAGCTTTTGGATAACTATATACCATTACAGTATTTTTTTTTTTTTGTTATCTAATTTTTTGGTGGTCTAACAACTATATACTACGTATGCACAACTCTATACCATTGGAGCATTTTTTTGTGTGGTCTAACAACCCTTTACTACGTTTAGTTACAACTCTGTACCATCCTTTGCACAACTCTATACCATTGGAGCATTTTTTTTTGTGGTCTACCAACTATATACTACGTTTAGGACCAACTCTATACCAGCCTTTTGGACAACTATATACTACATTGGTACACAACTCTGTACTAACATTTGAATAACTATATACCATTCTAAGGCAACACTGCAGCGTGCATGCGCTTAAGGTAAGCGCCATCCTTGGCGCTGATCGTATACCGAACCGGATTTTTGGCGGTTTAAATTTTTTTTTTTTTTGTGTTGAACGACCGGTTGAGACCCTGATCCGCTGCATGGTGGAGCGCCGCCAAGGGAACCTCGTGCACAGGCGCCCGCCATTGGCCCTCAAGACGCTGGCCATAAATGGCTGTGGCCAGCGGATCCGGGTTCGAGTTTCTACCAGTGTTTTTAGAAATCAAACCGAGCTGGCCGGTCACACCCGGTTAAACCAGAATCGGAGGCCAATCCGGTTCTTATTGACTCGGTCTAGTTCATAAAATTAGGATTATTTTTATTATTTTTTCTATAGAATTATTAAGAAAGTATAAAGTATAAAGTATAATATTTAACGGTTGAACCATTGGTCCAGCCCGGTCCAACCTGGTTCAACCAAAATCGGACATACAGCCGGTTTGATGGCCAATTCAATTTTTAAAACACTGGTTTTTACTGATTAATTTAAGCTATATTATTATCATATATTATTTGTATTTAAGAGTTCAGATAAATGATAATTTTACGTATAATTAGTGGTACTTTCTATGAAAATGTGATGTAACTGTATGCACCAAAATGTGCATAGCCCAATTTCAACAAGTCCAACAACCCACCGATCCATCAAACAACGAACGTGGGTAGACTCTATCAAAAATTCAAAGTCCGTCGCTGCAGCCCACCGCAAGGTCCATTCGCACCGCCGCGTCATCGGCACGCTTAAAAGCCCTCGCCGCCAGAAATCGCCGAAGTCAGCACCGGTCGGCATGCTTCATCACCGCAATGCCAAATGACCAGAACTGGTCGTTAACCGAAGGAGGGACTACGATCCTAGTCTCCCTCCTCCATCAACTCCCTCAGCCGAAAGGGGATCGTGATCCCCTTTCCGAGGCAAAAACCCCTCAACCAGAAGAGAAGTTCGGCTACAAAAGATCAGAAGTTTCCAATCACAAGGGGAGAGAAAATCAAGTTCGAGAGCATTCTAGTTGAGAAAATACTTCACGCACAGAAGTTCTTTCTTTCTCGAAACAAAGGTTTGAAAATCCCTTCACCGAGAAGAAACTCGACGCACAAAAATTCTCTCCAACCACAGAAGTCAAGCAACTCGCAGTCCGTCGCAACTCAACAGTTCAATCGGAGCAGCTCTACACGTTCGCCGGCAAAGTCACAAGTCGACACACGCGGAACACAAATACTTCTGCCCGACCGACAAAAGCCACAAGCAGTTCGTGCACACTCGTTCCAGAACTCGTTTCGACGTTCGTTCGCAGAAGCCGAAACTTCACCAAACTTGTAACGGAGATCGAATAAGAGGACTCCTAAGATTGTATCCTCATTCCTTGATACGAAACACACCCTGTAACACATTTATTCTAAAGTAATTGAAATATTCTCTCGTCGCGCCTCTTCGCGGACCGGCGGATTTTCGGTGAAACAGATTTGGCACGCCCGGTGGGACTTTTCCTACCTCTCATCTCCTTCTCCGTCCAACCAACAAAAAAAAAAATCTCCTACCTCAGCCATGGCCAGCAACGGCAACAACGGCAACAACGGCAACAACAACAACAACAACAACAGGGGTAAGCAAACTGCCTCCTCGAGCTCTGCTCACCCGCTCCCTGCGGCAACCGCAAGCTCAACCGCAGGAGCTCGCGGACCATCTGCCGACCTCCGCGCTCCTACCTCTCCACCACCGGCTATTCGCCCAATTACAAGGGCCTTGGCCAGGAGTTTGTCCATTGGAGAGGCTCCTTTAATGCTAGATGTGCGCCGTCTGAGTGCAGTCTACCAACCACAGGCTACCGCGGCCTCTACCAAAACGGTCGTCGCACTGGTCAGAATGATCCCGGCAGCAAATAGGCCAACCTACCTGCCCGTCGACACCACACCACCGGCGCATAGTCCGGTGGTCAGTCCAACCCAATCGCCACCATCGCAAAGGAGCTCCATCATCCCTGCCTTGGTGCAGCAATACGAGCAGCGTGGGGGCATGACTTCTTCCTCCGCGACAAGGATGAATTCACCATCAGCCTCTTCCGTACAGAGAGCGACGGCCGAAGACAAATCTCCAATCGTGACCATCTCTCACGATCTCTTGGCCGCGCTCACTGCAGCAGCTGGCTCACCACCCATTCGCTTGCCTCGCCGACAGACACCGGTGACCTCCCCGGCTGTGCTATCACCCATTCCGCCTAGCCGCATCTCATCGGGGGCTGCCTCCGCAAGCCAGTCGCCCACCGCAACCTCTCCACACCCGAGAACACCGACGACCGTCTCCCCAATGCGGTCGCCGACAAAATATTCTCCACTTCGATCTGCGTCGGGAAAAGCTCCGTCGACGCCGACCGTCAAAATGGCCGCAATGACGACGTCGGCCAAAACAATCGAAGAGCAGCTTGCCGAAATGCAAGCTGCACTTAAAGAACAGAGCGAACAACTACGCATCAAAGACGCGCAACTCGCAGCTCGCGATCTTCAGATCGCGAGGATTATGGAGCAGCTCGAAATGGGCGCGACCGCGAACAGCACCTGCGTTTCGCAAGAGGTCGACCGAAACCGGGCGACTACTAGCGGCTCCGCCAAACCATTGCGAGAGGATCCTGCCTCTGACGACGAGATGCAGCCCATCGTACCGACGGTCATCCACAGAGGTCGAACTAAAGTAGAGCCGGCTGCCCTCACCTTAGATGCGGTGATTGAACTCATCAACCGTGCCATGCGAAACGGCTCCGGCGAAAGCAAGTCGGTGGCCTATCGAAAGCCGTACACGCAGAGGATACAAAACATCCCAATGCCGTTCGGCTATCATCCACCGAAGTTCCAGCAATTCGATGGCGACGACCACCCAAAGCAGCACGTCGCTCATTTCATCGAGACCTGCAACAACGCCGGCACAGACGTCGACCTGTTGGTCAAGCAATTCGGCCGATCCTTGAAAGGAAACGCCTTTGATTGGTATATCGAATTGCCGCAAGAATGAATAGATAGCAGGGAACAATTGGAGCGAGAGTTCCTCAGTCGATTTTACAGCACTCGATGCACCGTCACTCTGGTTGAGATAGCCAATCTAAAGCAGAAGAAGGACGAGAAGGTCGTCGACTACATCAACCGGTGGAGGAACTTGAGCCTCAATTGCAAAGAGAGCTCAAATCTATCTCTCGAAGCCGAAATTGAAATGTGTGCTCGAGGGATGCAATGGGAGCTCCTGTGCTACATTCAAAGCCGGAGGCCGACAAATTTTCAAGAGCTCGCAACGGAGGCCCACAACATGGAGAACCTCATGGAGGAGCGAGGGGAAGAAGCTACGTCGTTTGCCGATCCTCACAAGAAAGGAGAGGCAGCCGCGACTGCGCCCAAAGACGCGAAGGAGAAAACAAAAGCATCCTTCGCGACGAACGCTCTCGAACCAATAAAAGTCGGGAGCAAGGTAAAAGCAAACTTCGCTCCACAGCCTCCCGCTCGGAGCACTTATCGGAAACCGTCGCTGGAGGAGAGGCAAGCAAAGACCTACCCCTTCATCGACGCCGACGTTCCTCTCATGCTCGAGCAACTGCTTGAGAACAACTTGATTAAGTTGCCGGACATCAAAAGACCCGGCGACGTTGCGAAATCAAAGGATCGAAACTTCTGCAAATATCACTGTCAGCTTGGTCACTCGACCGAGCAATGTTTCGCTTTAAAAGATCGAATCATGAATCTTGTAGCACAAAGCCGCATTGCGATCGACGGAGCAGAAGGAGCGGCGTCGACAAACATCGTCTCCATTCAAGCCAAACCAATCCGGCGAACTCGACCAAACAAACAATGGGTCGCAAGAAAGGAGTACCGTCCAAAATTCGGTCCCTCCAACCGACCGCACAACAACAGACGACCACCGGCTAAGGTCGCACCAAAACCAGCACCCCGCGAAGAAGCCACAGCCGACGCAGAGGGGTGGATCCTGGTCACCAGGAGAAAGAAGCCTATTCGAGAAATTGAACCGGCACCGGCGAACACCAGAACCAAAGCGGCTGCCAAACAAAAAAAAAAGCCGGCGCCAAAGATAACTCCCGGACCAACGCCCGGGGGCAAACAAGAAGAAGAGGAGACCCGTCACTTTGGGGAGTTCTTCCCAAAGGAGTTTTTCGCCTCCAAGAATGGTGGCAACCTGTTCGATAGCTCCTCCCAACCAGCAGCAGCCAAAGACAAAGGCAAAACGACCGGTCGTCGAATCGCGACGACCTCGAGACGCCATCGAAGCAAATCTCGCCACTCAACGAGATAGAAGACGACCTCGACTTGGCCACAAGGTCAAGACAAGCCTTAATTCGAGTCCTCGACAAACTAGAGGAACTTCGGGCCAAATCTAGAGGCTCCTCATGAGAAAGCATGACTTGTCAAGGTCGGGTTAACTCCACCCTACGGAAAGGAGGAAGAAGATGGACAATCCTCCCCGCAGCCGGTAAAGTCAGAAGAGGCACTCGTTGTCTCCTGCCCACCGCGCATTGTGTTCCGAGAAAAGGATGCACAACTGGGGGCATGACCTCCTCCTCTGCGACCAGACAAACTGCTGGCCGCGACCAAAACAGGTGCCCGGCGACCGAGCCAAGCACCCTTCGAAGCTCCGCGACCAGCCAAACTGCTGGCCACGACCAAAACAGGTGCCCGGCGACCGAGCCGAGCACCCTTCGAAGCTCCGTGACCAGCCAAACTGCTGGCTGCGACCAAAACAGGTGCCCGGCGACCGAGCCGAGCACCCTTCGAAGCTCCACGACCAGCCAAACTGTTGGCCGCGACCAAAACAGGTGCCCGACGATCGAGCTGAGCACCCTTCGAAGCTCCGCGACCAGCCAAACTGCTGGCCGCGACCAAAACAGGTGCCCGGCGACCGAGCTGAGCACCCTTCGAAGCTCCGTGACCAGCCAAACTGCTGGCCGTGACCAAAACAGGTGCTCGATGACCGAGCCGAGCACCCTTCGAAGCTCCGCGACCAGCCAAACTGCTGGCCGCGACCAAAAAGGTGCCCGGCGACCGAGCTGAGCACCCTTCGAAGCTCCGCGACCAGCCAAACTGCTGGCCGCGACCAAAACAGGTGCTCGACGACCGAGTCGAGCACCCTTCGAAGCTCCGCGACCAGCCAAACTACTGGCCATAATCAAAATCGAGTCGAACACAACTCAAAGCTTCGCGACCAACAGCAAAGTCGGCCGCGACCAAAACAAGTGTTCGGTGACCGAGCTGAGCACAATTCAAAGCTTCGCGACCAGCAACATAGCCGGCCGCGATCGAAACAAGTGTTCGGTGACCGAGCCGAGCACAGTTCAAAATCAGCGCCCACCAACAAAACGGACGCGAAGAAAAACAATACAGAGGCACTACCCGGCGACCGAGCCGGGTGCTGTACTACAAACTCCCGCAGCCGGCGACCGAGCCGGGTGTTGTACTACAAACTCCTGCGGCTGGCGACCGAGCCGGACGGAGCCAATAGAACCAGGTACACAACCCTTCAAAAAAAAAAAGAAGCAAGCGACAAAAAGAAGTTGTCGCAAAAGAACAAAAAACGGCTGCGATCACTCTGCAGCTCGCACCCGACGCTCAAGCAAGTTACGACAATAACACCCGGCGACCAAGTCGGGTGCGCCGGCACAGAAATTCAGCCTCCCGGCGACCCAGCCGGGCTCAGCCGAATCAAAATTTTGGCACCCGACGATCGATTTGGGTACCGCGCAGCAAACTCCTGCGACCGGCGACCGAGCCGGACGCAGCCAGATGGAGTCAGGAATGTAACTCCTCTTCGAAAAAAAAAGGGTTGCGACAAAAAGAAGCCGTCGCAAAAGAAAAGCCGCGACAAAAAGAAGTCGTCGCCAAACAGAAAAAGAGCTGCGACAAAAAGAAGCAGTCGCAAGAAAAAATAGGAGGTCGACACATACTCGCACCCGGCGACTCTTGCCGCTCGCGACCTCAAAACAACTCGCACTGGCGACCAATTCCTGGCCGGCTGCTACCAAACAGCAACTCGCACTCGACGACCAAGCCGGGTGCGCTAGCGCAGAAATTCTACCTTCTCTGCGACCAGGCTGGATGCAGTCACACAACAGTTCGCACCCGGTGACCATGCTAGATGCGACCATAGCATTTTAGCGCCCAAGCCAAGTCGCGCAATACACTCCTGCGTCCCGGCGACCAAGCCAGACGTAGCCGAAACACAACTTCAGCACCCGGCGACCAAGTCGGGTGCGACCACAAACAGAATCCAGCATCCGGCGACCGAGCTGAATGACCTAGATTAAACTCCTGCACACCGCGATAGAGCCAGGTACACTTTTGGGCCAAACGATGCGCAAAACGTTGTTAGTCTGTCACATTGACAAACTGACGGACACCAGGAATGCGTAAAAGAGACAACTCGGGAGAGGTAAGAAAGAAAAAAATAAAAATAAAAAAAATAAAAATAAAAGAGAGAGATTGAGGGAGAGGTTGAAAATGAGAGGAGAGAAAAAGAAGAAGAAAGAGAGAGGAAGAGAAGAAGAAAGAAAAGAGAGCGGGAACCCGGCTGACTCGAATTCAGCTAGAAGCTGCCGGGAAGTTTTTTTTTACAGTACCTTTAAGTCCTGGTTCGCGGAAAGTTCTTACACTAGCCGGGGCTCAAAGGAGATTACAAAGCACCCAGAGCGCAGACTATCTTCCAAACCGTCGCAGAAGCCAAACTGTCGCAGAAGCCAAACCATCGACAGAGAGATCCCAATTTGTTGGGAGGATCGATTCAGCCAAGAGGGGTCCCACAACACACACCTCCTTTCAAAATCCTCTTCCCGGTGCATCAATACAGTTCGCAGAAGGAACTGCAACTCGCCGAGACATCAGTCAAACTCAAATTCGGCCTCCCGGGTCTTATTCGGATTCGAGTTTTCTCTTTGGTCCGACGACCAAGCTACCGAAACTACACCTCTCACCAGTGCGACGCACACAGAGTCGTCGAGTGACACCTCTTCCCCGGCACGATAGCCAAAGTCGCCGAGACTTGCAGAAGTTCGCAAAATCTATCGCGTCGGCCTTCTCCGAGGTTTTGAAACAACTTTCGACAACACTCAAAGCAGACCGTAGCCAGCAGTTCAACTCCAATTAGCCGTTGTTGCTCAAACCTGGGTGACATCTCGCTTTCGTATTCATCATCATCTCTATACCGTACATACTCCACATGTACACGTATACAAAAAAAAAAAAAAAAAAAAAACAACTCTAAAACGGCAAGAGAGTAAAAAAAAAAAAAGAAAAAAAAAAAAAATACAAAGTGTCTGAAAAATATACACCGTCCTAAAAAAAGAAGAGAGGACAAGAGCATCACGTACACAAAAGATAAACGATCCTAAAAGAGTAAGAGGATCAACAAAAAAAAAAAAAAAAAAAAGTGTGTGTGCGTTGTGTTCGTTCATCTTCACATTCGAAACTTAATCGTTTTCTCCAAAACGAACAAGTCTCGAAGGGGGCAATCTGTATGCACCAAAATGTGCATAGCCCAATTTCAATAAGTCCAAAAACCCACCGATCCATCAAACAACGATCGTGGGCAGACTCTATCAAAAATTCGAAGTCCGTCGCTGCAGCCCACCGCAAGGTCCCTCCGCACTGCCGCGTCATCGGCACAGTTGGCGCCCTCGTCAGCAGAAATCGTCGAGTCAGCACTAGTCAACATGCTTCATCACTTCAACAGTCAAATGACCAGAACTGGTCGTTAACCGAAGGAGGGACTACGATCCTAGTCTCCCTCCTCCATCAACTTCCTCAGCAGAAAGGGGATCGTGATCCCCTTTCCGAGGCAAAAACCCCTCAACCAGAAGAGAAATTCAGCTACAAAAGACCAGAAGTTCCCAATCACAGGGGGAGAAAAAATTAAGTTCGAGAACATTCTAGTCGAGAAAATACTTCACGCACAGAAGTTCTTTCTTTCTCGAAACGAAGGTCTGAAAATCCCTTCACCGAGAAGAAACTCGACGCACAGAAATTCTCTCCAACCACAGAAGTCAAGCAACTCGCAGTCCGTCGCAACTCAACAGTTCAATCGGAGCAGCTCTACACGTTCGCCGGCAACGTCACAAGTCGACACACGCGGAACATAAATACTTCTGCCCGACCGACAAAAGCCACAAGCAGTTCGTGCACACTCGTTCCAGAACTCGTTTCGACGTTCGTTCGCAGAAGCCGAAACTTCACCAAACTTGTAACGAAGATCGAATTAGAGGAATCCTAGGAGATTGTACCCTCATTCCTTAATACGAAACACATCCTGTAACACATTTATTCTAAAGTTATTGAAATGTTCTCTCGGTCGCGCCTCTTCGCGGACCGGCAGATTTTCGGTGAAACAATAACAAATAAAAAAAAAATAGCATTTATTGGTGTTTTAAAAACCGAACTAAACCGAACCATAATTGGAGGCCAGTGCAGTTCTTATTGACTCCGTACGGTTCACTATAATCAGCATTATTTTTATTTTTTTCTTATAGAAATATTAAATATATGCAACATATATTCAATCGGTCCAACCCGGTTTAACCAGGTTTAACCAAAACCGGACATCGTGCCGGTTGGATGGCGGTTCGGTTTTCAAAAACATTGTTATTTATAAATAATCAATTAATATTACACCAGCGTGTTTCATATTTCGAAGGTGACACATTACAAATAGTACTGAAACATGCTACAAACATAAATAAATATTTGATATGCCTGAAATTATTAAAAAAAGAAATATCACGTAAGCTCTTGGAAATAATTTTTTAAATAACAAAATCAAGCTTTTTTCCCTAACATCCACCAAACAATATGAAACCATATAAATCGTCACAGGCTTATTATTTGATAAATAAACCTTCCTCTAATAATAATTTATTTCCTATAATAATATATGCAGTTACTCGGGAGCAGCACTCCAATATTTTCATAGGCGAGAGGTCCTCGTCACAGGCATCTCCGCCACCCTCAACACCTCCGCGACTTCCCGGAATATTCCCTTTCTTAAGCCCGCGTAAACCTCACCGTCGACCCACTTCTGACCCGAAAGTTCCTCCGCCAGCCCCATCGCCGCCGCAAGAGTTTCGTCGGCGCCGTCGTGGGCGGCGTCGACGAGACCCATCTCCGCCGCCTCCGCCCCCTTCACCTTCCTCGCTCTCAGCGCCACGTCCCGAAGAGCCGCCGCGTCCGCGATTTTGGCCCTCATGAGCGCCATGTACGTGGCCGGAATCGGGTACTTGATGTCGAGCTCGCTCATGTAGATCTTCGCCCCGCCGTCCCTCCTCATGACCACGTAGTCGTGGCACAGCGCGAGCACGAACCCGGTCCCGGCCGCGTGGCCCGTCAGGACGGCGACCGTGGGCATGGGGAGGCACGTGAGCGGGCCCATTATTTGGTCCTCGAAAGCGCGAGCCGTCCGCCTGACCAGGCCCTCTCGGGTCGCCCCGCCGCTGAGGTCTATGCCGTTGCAGAAGAACTTCCCCTCGGCCGCGGTGACCAGAACCGAGCCGCCGGAGGACTCGGTTCGGAGTCGCCGGAGATGGGCTCCGATGGAGCTTATCAGGGCCGGGGTTAGACGGTGCTCGCCGTCGCCGGTGAGCGTGAGCACGAACACCTTACCCCGTCTTTCTAGGCTGCACATGATTAATTCACGAGTTATACTTCGATCCCGAATTCCCGATCGACGACGACGACGTGAATATATAGGCTTTCTCTTATGTCATACCTATCTTGATTGCATCCATTACACGAAATTGAAGGGTACGTACATGAACAAACTATATATGTTTTATTAATATAATTTGTTTGCCCTACCTAAAAATTCAGAGGCGTGACATGATCCCTGGCTTGTTCTCATCCTTCTTCAGCAGCCCAAAATACTGGGACGTTTCTCTGAACGTCCCTCGCCGGATGCCCACGTAAACGCCGCCGTCCCATTTCTTTCCGGCCAACTCCTCCGCCAGGCGCATCGCCGCCGCGACCGTCTCCCCCGCGCCCTCGCACGCCCCCTCGACGAACCCCATCGCCGCTGCCTCCGTCGCCTTGACCTTCGCGGCGCGCAGCGCCACGTTCCGCCGAGCCGCTGGGTCGCCGATCTTGTCCCTCAACAACGCCATGAAAGAATCGGGGAAGGGGAGGCCGATGTCGAGCTCGCTCATGTAGAGAAACCCCCTGTCCTTCCTCATGAAGACGTAGTCGTGGCAGAGGGCCAGAGCGAATCCGGCGGCCGCCGCGTGACCGGTGACGGCCGCGACGGTGGGGATAGGGAGCGAGAGGAGCTCCGCCATGATGCGCCGCTCGAAGGGACCCCCCATTTGTTCCTCGAGCTCAAGATCGGTGAGGCCGGATGACTTGGCCCAGTTCAGATCGAAGCCGTTGGAGAAGAATTTGCCCTCCGCCGTCGTAACCAGGACAGATCCCGGGGCGGAGGCGGCGCGGACGCGACGAATCGCGGCGGAGATGGAGTCGATCAGGGAAGGCCCGAGGCGGTGCTCGCTGTCGCCGGTGAGAGTGAGCAAGAATACACAACCTCGCTTCTCTAATGTACACATCGCAGCCGTCGCCGAGTCCCTCTCTTCTTCTTCTTCTTCTTCTTCTTCTTCTTCTTCTTCTTCTTCTTCTTCTTCTTCTTCTTCGCCGTATTTAATCTTCTCCACCTTCTGCCCTTGATCAATATCTCCACTGCACGGCAGCCACCACTTTTGACCGAAACGAAAACGACCCGGTTGTTTCCGGTTCGGAGTCTCGTAACACTGCCACAATGCTACCACTCTCGCACGTACCAAAGACGCTCTTCGTCGCGTTACACGTACCGAAGACAGAAAGAGTTAAGAGGTTGTTATTACGTCTTGATTACCTGATTAATCTGCGATTAGACTCCTGTGTGTTATGGTGTCCCCTCTGCCGGTCCGCGAGGTTCCGTAATCGTTTTCCAAAGTTAAGCGACGGACCTAACCGGGGGCAACCGCAACTGGGGTTCCGGACCGGGTGGCCCTCTTAGGTGGTGGATCCGAGTCGACCACGTTGAAAAGCTTGCCTCTTCTTATTGAATAATTAATCCCGAGAGCGACGGACTGCTTAAGAGGTTCGGATCCGATTAAACTCCGTTAATTTTTCAATGTAAAAAGATCCGACTCATGGAGAAAGTAACTAACACCTGCCGACTCCGATTGGGGGTAAGTGTGGGAAAAGTCGCTTCGGGCTTTTAAAAAAGCTGGTGTTATTAATTGGACTGAAATAGATTAACTAACGTGTATTAACTGCTAACTTCCCATTAATGGAGTAAGAAGCAAAAAAGGAAACGACTTAAGAATATTTGATCTTGAATTGGTGGACGAAAATGACCCTGCGGTGGAGGCGGCGCCACTTTTTTTTTTTTTTTTTTTTCTCTGTCGACGAGGAAGCCGAGAAATAGAATAGATAAGAGTAGCGGAAGAAGAGGACAGGAATCTCGGAAATGAAAATGGGGTAGAAACGGACGAGAGCGCGCAGCTTTACCAGCGACGAGCCCACCCCCACCTTCTTCTCTGTGAGAAGTACCCCTTAAAAAATAAACCGTCCTTGCTCGTTGCAGAGGCGGTTACGTTTTCCGTCAGCGTCTCCGAAGCTTCCCTTGCGCCAGTCGCGTCCCGAAGCCGGCGGAAGAATTTTCTCATTCTCTCCACTCGCCGCGCTTTCTTGAATCTTGCCCGCCCTTTGTTTTCTATCATTTATGTCTCGTTGCCCTCTCTTTTAGCTTATGTAGACAAGCCCTGCGCCGCGCCTCCGGGGTCCACTTGTTCTTTTCCTTCGCGCGCTTGATGTCGTCCTGAAGCATTCCGTCTCTCTCTCTCTCTCTCTCTGTTTTCTTTTTCGATTTCTCCTTGTCTTACGCCAGTGGACGGGAATTCTTTGTGTGAAAGCTGCATCCGCCGCGTCCCTTGTTCTTTTATTTTATTTTATTGAGAAAGAAAAGAATCGGAGGTAGTACTACTGCTACGGAGAGGATGGGATGGATAAAGGTTCTTGGAGAGGTCGTTTGGGTACCGGGACAAGTTAAGCTTCTTTAAACTGCGGAGGAATGTCGTGGAGCGAATTTCCGGAGTTTTGATTTTCTGTAGGAGGGGAAGAAGCCAAGAAGAGGGGAGGAATTGATGTGGCGTCCATTTGAAATTTGAACGCAAACTTGTCTTGCACCTTCCTCTGGTAAAGTCGGAGTAAATTATTGTCTATTTGAGTTTCAGGTTTTTTGAGGTGGCGGGGATTTTGACTTTCGTCATTTGCTCCTCTTCTCAATTCTCGAAAAGATATATTTAAGTTTTTTTGTAGCCGGGGAAGGTGAGGACGAGTTCGTTGTTTCTATTGCATGCGTGAGACTTTTTATTTGGGAAACGAGGGGGTGGCAAATAATTCCGGGGTTTGGTTTCAGTATACAAGATCTTGAAATGCCGTCTAACTTGTAGGGATGGATAGTGAAACGAAGGGAGAAAGCACAGGCAACAAATCGAGTACGGTTTCTCTTGAAACCGCGATTGAGGTAAAACCTTCTGGGACTGAAGGGAATGAAATTCTCAAAGACAGGGAATCGGATGATGTTGCGGAGAACTCATTAGTTACTGTTGCGCCTGACACTGTAATTGAGGTACGATCCGGAGAAACCATGTGCTCTGATGCTGAGGAGGATAAAGATTCAGTTTCAAAAACTAAACCCGTTGTCTCGGACAAGAGCAAGTTATCCTGTAAGGAGCTCAGAGTTAATGCTGTTGAACCTCTCCAAGAGACTTGTATCGTTGTTGAAGCGAAAAAGACTTGCGGAAGCGGGAAGGCTGGGAGCTGGGACAATGAGAGGGTTTGCAGGATCTGTCATTTGAGTTCTGATAATCGGCCAGACAATTCAGATTTGATTCAGCTTGGTTGTGGATGTAAGGATGAGCTTGGTATTGCTCACAGACATTGTGCTGAGACCTGGTTTAAGGTAAAGGGCAACAGGTAAATTCCATCTACTCTAAAAGCCTTACTAGTTTGCTTTCGATCATTTTTAAAGCTCATTTGCTTGCCACTCCCATGATCTTGTTCAGTACAAACGCATATTAAGTTTTAGGCGAGTTGAATTTCTTATAACACGTTGATATTGAGTTCCTGTTTCAAATTCTTGTCTTATTATTGATGCCTATGCACTCATTTGCAGGTATAACTTCTTGTAAAATCTGCCTAGGAAATGATATGTTTTATGTGATTTTCTTGTAACCATGTTCCACTTATACCATAAATAAAAAAATCATTAATTTCTTCAATTAATTCTTCACTTGAGTTCTGTTTGATTCCTTGGCAGACTGTTGGATCTATTCATTAATGTTGCGACAGTAATTTCTTCACTGATAACAGTAAATGAGTACCCAAGTATGTGAACAATGTAGAAATTATCTTCTGTAAGGTTGAAGTTGATGAGTTGTCCTATGAAACTCAAAGCATGCCAAGTTTAGTGGTACTACATCCAAACTAAGTCTCATTCAAAAATATGCATCTGTGATCAGCCTTCAGAGAACTAAAATTGTGAAGAAAGATTTTCGTTCTCTTGAAAGATTGTGAATATAAACTTGTCTCTATTCTTGTCTGCATTCTTGATGTGGAGAAGAAAAAAATTCAGGGAATGCAATAATACATAGTGAAGTTTCTGTAGTTTTAACCATTGCATGGTTTCACTCCTGTTTTCCTTTCTCCTTTTTCGTCTTTCTTCTTTTTCCTTTTTTCTTTTCCTTTCCTTTTTCTCTTTCTGCTTTACAACTTCTTTGTCTGATATATTCTCAAGTATAAATTAAGGTTGGCATGAGTGTCCAAACACTGGAATTATCCTGGGAACTCCTTTGGATGGAAAGGCTGGTAGTTTCAAATTTGATGATGAGACATCTCAAATAAGAATGTAATTCAACTTTTCTTGCCATTTGAGAAAAAATGGCATAGAAACAAATGACCATCAATTGAGTCTTGTCTTTGGAGTACGGCCTGTCAATGAGCAAGTTACCAGAAAAGCTGTGGGTTGAGGGAGTAAAGAAACTGATATCTCTAATAACCTAATAGTTGTGTATGTAGAGGTTGTCTTCCGCTGACTATTTTCTGAATTTTAAGCTAAAAATGTTTTATTTAAATTTTATAATGCTTCTTGTTCCCTTTTAGTTTGGTGGACAAGCAGACATATTAACTGATTTTCTAATAGTTACTTGGCTAATGTAAGAAACACTTTTGCTCTGCTTTTTTTTCACATGTTTGGTTATTTTACCTCTAAAATCGTCTCTCAATCATTTTTATACCTTTTGTTTCTACTCCATAACACCATGTTTTCCTTTAAGCATTGTTGTGATAAAAACTGAATAGAGAGCATGTGGTAAGATCTATTTTGAAATTTTACTCTTAGTCAATGTGGCTTTCTCATGTCCAATTGATGTCTCTTCGTGCTCGCAACAATTGATTTTAGTGCCCTTGTGCATCACATTGTCTCGACAGCACAGAGTCCTTTTCTCTTTTGTTATTGTTGACTTTGTTGATAAATCCTGAAGTTGTTTATTCTATTTGTCTTTTCTAAGTCCATTTTCACCATGCTTTGATTTGTTTATATATATTTTTTTTTTCTGGACATGTGGCATACAAGGCTTAGCATCAATAGCCTTAATAGAAAATTCTATGCTTGCAAATATGCTTTTGTGTGTAGGAAAATGTAATCCATCATATTTGACAGTTAACACTTAATAAAGTCATTGACATTCTCAAAAAGAAAGAGTGGATTCAGAGCTAGAAGGGTGGAGATAGAAGCCATTTATGACTGCTGTTAGAGTGGCTGTACCCTGAATCTTGGGCAACGAATAGATGTCATTTACACAATTAGATGTGTGGCAATTTTTTTTTTTTTTTTTTTTTTTGAGGAAAGTGAATACATTTTACTCCCAATTACAAGTTTTACTCCCAATGCTGCTGTGGAGACCCGAACCCAAGACCTCCCGCAGCAATAACTCCCATAGGACCACTGAGCTAATGCCCAAGACCACGGCAAATTAAAAATATTGAAATTAGATTTGTTGCTCATGGTACATTGAGAAAGGAAAATCTTGTATGCTTGGGCTATAAGTCATGAGTAGTGCTAAATGAGAAAATAAAAGAGTACCTAAGTTAGATGAATATTGCTCTGATGAAAATGTCATTATGGGATTTTAAAGGCTGAGAACACTATAGATTGTCATAGATGGGAATAGTACGCAGAAGTCAAAAGCATGAAAGTACCATGACAGTTGTGGGAATTAGTGAAAATTCATTCACCTTTCAAACAAACAAGAGAGCTTGGAAAGGATAGAAAATGTAATAGAAGAGAATTTATGAAGCTGATCCCAGCATAGTCTAGATGAGGCTTTTATAAAGTGAATTTTGAGAGACAAATTTGGGTATATACCTACATTTATATTCATTTGTAAAAGCTTGTTGGTGACGGACTACCATGGATGTTTATCTTAGATATGTTTGGAACTGAAATTGTGATTTGATTGATTGATGTGAAGATTTTTTATTTTATTTTATTTTATTGCAGGTTCTGTGAAATTTGTGGGGAGGCTGCAACGAATATAACTGGCTTGGGAGATCAAAGGTTCATGGAGGATTGGAATGAGAGAAGGATTTTGGGCCGAGAAACCAATAGCAGCTCCAATGAGAGGGGCAGGTGCTGGCGTGGACAGCCGTTTTGTAATTTCTTAATGGCATGTTTGGTCATAGCTTTCATACTTCCCTGGTTCTTCCGTATAAACATGTTTTGAAGGGCTTCACATTCATCTGCCCCATGCCACATTAAGATCATGACATACTGAAACACAGCACGACCCTGCATCTAGAGTAAGAACTTGGGTGTATAGAGAGTGGAAAATTCTAGTCTTTTTTTTTTTTTTTTTTTTTTTTTTTTCTTTTTCTTTTTTTGTAAAGCCAACTCTATGATCCTACTTTCTGGTCTCCATCGGAAGAAGAAGAGTTGAAGACTCTATCTGTAAATGAGAAGAAATCTGTATAGATGTCAAATTGAGAAGTTATATGTCAGTGAATATGAATGTGGTTTGTTTTGACAGGAGAGGGCATTTGTTCCTTTGTCTTGGGGAATGAATGGTTCATTCCAGAAAATCTTATGGAAGCACTTCGTATTGATATATAACTAACGATGAACATGTTGGGTTCCCCTGGTTACAAATGAAAATTCTTATTGAGATATGTATACAGCTCTGATTGCTTTCATGGTGCTGGTGGCTTGCAGTAGAGAATTTTGGTTTCCCAAGTAGAGGAATAGCTGAGGAATTTGCTTGGACCTTGAATAAGTCCCTCAGACAAAATTAATGTCTTTTAAGGCTTGCCCCACTTTGGATAAAACTTTGAACCATAGAAAATGTTTTTATATATTATGAAAAAGCTTATTAACATAGGGACAAGAAAGTCGCTTTGGCCGAGTGGTTAAGGCGTGTGCCTGCTAAGTACATGGGGTTTCCCCGCGAGAGTTCGAATCTCTCAGGCGACGACCTTATTTTATTATATATTTTTTTTATTCACATTCTTTTTTCTTCCATAAATCTGGGTGGGTAATGACAAAGAGTGACACGCAAACGCCGAAAACCACTGATTACTGAATCATCATCAAACCATATATGGTCAGCGTCTTCCGCTCCATTCATTCCCGCAAGAGTCCAGAGATGAACGAGTGATTACAGTGGCCATGCGAATCACTAATGACAGAGCCTCCTCCCGCAGCTTTCCTTCCTTCCATTAAGGAAAGTGCGCCACTCGTCGCTCTTTCCAGAAGAATAAGACACCCCGGGTCTCAGTTTTTTCCCGGACTCGTATTTATGGCTCATGAATCCGCACTTGTCATCTTCGTCTGGGAGAAAGGGATTCAATAGTCATGAGCTCTTATCGGCTGACGATCGCGTGCAGCGACCTCCGCAGAAGAGAGACTCGGCATCTGAAACAAAGTCCAACCTTTTCTTCAATCGGGTTTCAAGAAATGCGTAATCTTTCTCCACCAAACTAACTTCTTAATTAATTTTACTGACTTCATAATGTCGGAGGTGTTTTCACGCTATTGATGGAAGAAACTGCGTATTTCCAAACTGGGATTTCACTGGAGAGTCAGAGAAGATAAAAATATGGACGACGGGGACTTGAATTGAGTTCTGTAAAAGACTGCCAAGTGCTTGATGCTTCTACCTTTGTCATCATTTAAGTACAATCCAGTATGCATCGTTGGGTGATCATTCATCACGTCTTGTCCGTACCTCTTCTCTTTCTTTTCGAGTCTGAGATCTCAAGGAGAGACGGTAATGGCTTCCGAAGGAGGACTGGCTTCGAGTGAAATCGATGGGGATAAGTACAGGAGATACATATACGGCGAGGGTGAGAAGGGGACGCAGTGGAGACATGGAGCGCCTCCCACTTACGAGCTTGTGAACCAACTTTTCGAAGAAGGGAGAACCAAGGTAGAGATTGATATACATATGTATATATGAACTGAAAAGTCGACGTCTTTGGCCTTGATTTTAGTCATCTTCTCTGTTATGTAATTCGTTATTACTGGATCGGGTTCTCTGTGTGTGATTTTCTTCAGTTACTTGGTACCAGGAATGGCCCAAGGGATCGCTGGAGGAAACCGTGCAGAACGCGATCAAGACATGGGAAATGGAGCTCTCTCACAAGATACGCTTGCAAGACTTCAAAACCATAAACCCAGACAAGTTCCAGCTCTTCGTGAACGGTAAATTCTGTAGTCTCTCCCGTTCTTCAAATCGAATAGTACTATATTGATTCGCTGACTTACGAACCCGCTTCGATTCACAGGAAGAGACGGATTATCGGGAGAAGAGACGCTGAAGCTGGGAAGCTACAACGCCCTGTTACAGAGTTCTCTTCCCGAGGAGTTCCTCTACTACAAAGCCGATGAGGAAAGCTTCGAATCGTCCCACGACGGGTTCCGGTCGGCGTTCCCGCGGGGGTTCGCGTGGGAAGTCCTAGAGGTCTACACCGGGCCTCCGACCATCGTTTTCAAGTTCAGGCACTGGGGATTCATGGAAGGTCCGTTCAAGGGACATGCCCCCACCGGAGAAAAGGTCGAATTCACCGGAATGGCGGTACTCAAGGTACGCAGATTTTTCCTAATTTTTCAGCTCCTTCCGAGCTTCTTGATTTCAGACTCTTTAGTGACGAGTGAGTAACGATTTGATGTGTTTTGTGGGGGGCTTTTTTCAGGTTGATGAGCTGTTGAGGGCAGAGGAGGTGGAAATTTTCTACGATCCGGCAGAGTTGTTTGGAGGACTTATGAAGGGTCCTCCTGTCTCGGACGCTTTAGAGCAGAAGGAATCTTTATCCGCTCAATCCTGTCCTTTCTTCAGGGAGACTCGGGTTTAGATTTTGTTTTGGATGCTTCAGATCTCTCTCCACCTTCTTTTGCTTATATGCCCAGCTTTTCCCTTTTACTCAGCTCTTCCTTTTTCAGCTTTTTTTCTCCCTTTTTTGCTTTTGAAATTGGTTTCCAGTTGAAGTTGTTATGGCTAGAGGTGGGTTATTTGGATCCTGTAATCGTTACATGTAATAGTACTTGCTGCAACGGTAGGCTCCTTCACCAAGCTTTCATAAATGAACAGGATTCCTATATTTTATAGCTTCAATGTTAAGAGGGGAAAAAAAAAAAAACGATATTACATTAGTCTGTGATAATGTCGGGTTTACATGGAAGAGAGATCTCATCCCCTTCTCTTCTCTTTGAATTAATAATTTTCAATTTATTTTATATTTATATAAACTATTTAATGATTAAAATATGACAACGTCCTCCATTAACCAGTTCCTGCTAAACTGAATTCTCTATTTTTAACAACGTAATATCTATTTAATATTTTTACCAGGCCATTCTTCAAAAAAAAAAAAAAAAAAAAGAAGAAAAAACCCTTGAATGCGTCGCATTTGGAATTTACCTTCCAACATCAAAAACTAGTGACCACTGCTATTTACCATTCCAGGATTTGAAGAAAACCCTGTTCGTACTTGATATGCTGTAAATCTAAGCATCATTGCTGAAATTGTCTCTCAGTGCCAAACAGAAAATTTCAGACATTACACAACAGTCAAAAACTTAAAAGCGACTACAAATGAGTGCAAAAATCTAAAAGATAAAAAGGGGTCAACACCCCCATTTTTTCGCGTTCATAATATGTGTAATTTACATATGATCTAATAAATAGTTACTTTTCGGTTGGAATGGTATATTACCTGTATAATGGAGATCGGACTACTGAAGGAATTCATCAATCTTATGGGCACCATGACGGCATTCATCCTCGAGTGCCACAGTTAGCATCTCTGTGCAGAACTGATCATCCGGTTTCAACCACAAAGCCTAGTCTCCAAACAAATCGAGATTATATGATTATCATATGTATGAACTGAGACGATGCTTTCGAAATACTAGTTACTAACAATACCAACTCTATAACCTAAAGGACGATGTCTGGATGTATTTTCTGTTTAATTTTAAATCATTTGTAACTGAAAAAGAATGAATCAGCCCCTTCACAAACATCATGGATGTTCAGTGTAACACTCAGAATTTCAGTAAACATACCTTATGATAATAAGTAATTGCAGCTTCAAAATTGTCCTGAGATAAAAAATAAAAAAAAGAACACCAACATACTGTCACTAAAATTAACTTTCAGACAATCAAAGCATTACAGAGAAAACACTTTCAATTTCAATCCAGAGTGATTCATGAAAAATAATATCTGCAGTGTTTTACAATGAATTATGTTAGAAAACAATAAATAATAAGAAAAATAGCATTGAAACAGCTAAGTACCTGTAGATGGTAAGTATATGCAAGTCCAGCATACGTGCTCACACTTCCAGTTGAGAGAGTAAGTGCTTTCTCATAAAATTTGATCGCCTCCTTGTACATCCTGAAAGACTCCGTAGTTAATAAAACTAGGAAAATAATAAAGGAGAAAATATTGTCCTCAGCTCCACAACTCTATGATAAAAAATTAAATTGATATTTTTGTTGATCTTTCCAAACGTTGGCAATGAGCCAGACATGCATCATGGTGAAAATTTCTCTCATAGGACAGGATTAATTAAGCAAAACATTCCAAAAAGCAATGATACAAATGGGAGAATGGCTTTTCATGTTTTGCTCTAAACACTTCCCAGAAGGATCTAATATTACGTTGCCTAAATGAGAAGCACATTCATCATCAGGTAATATCTGTACATAGATTTGTACAAGTAGCGGTGAATGAATAACCATTCTCAAGCAAAGCTGCCTGTATTTCACATGCAATTCAAAATAAAGACAAACAAACAAGGATGGAAGTGACAAGGAAAACTTGAAGAAGGCCAACCAAGTATTAGAACTGATGCATTATTAAGCAGAATGCAGGAGAATCCACAAAGCTGACCCTAACTTATGAGGAGACAAGGCACTCATGATGACAGTTTACTCAAGCTTGTAGACGCATATAAACCCATGTAAGAAACATACTTGAGCTTTCTTAAGGCATGGGCAAGATTCACCAATGTTGGTTCCCAAATTTCATTTAAAGATGAGGGAAGCAGCGCCAAAGTTTTCTCAAACCACCGAACAGCATCTTGATATCTAAAACCAACAAGCACCATACAACAAATAGATGTGATTTTCTTGACAAGGAAAATAAAAGCAACAAAAAATTTTAATAAGGGTTAATCATGATACTCTTTTGCATAATACGCGACAACACCCAGCTCATTATATACGAACGGGTCTGAAGGGCAGATTGATTTAGCCTGCAAAAAAAACTGAAGAGCACGAGCTGACTAAGAACATTGAGTTAAATAAACACAAGATTCCGCCTGCATTATACTTCACAGTTTCTTCAAATTATATAGGTATTTAAACAAATTTTAACATCAACGTACTAACGAGGGCAACCAGATTTGACTGAAGTTCAGTAGTAGTCTTTTGAAAAAAATTTAGCATCGGGAGGAAAAGATAACAGATTACCTCATAAATGGAGAAGAAAAATAACAAATTGACATAGAAAAACCAATTTTTCATTCTAAGCACCAACAAAGTTCATAGAACTAGAGGTGCAAAATCTACCTGTTCTGCCAATTTAAAATGATGTGTTCTCATATATTCCATCCCAATGTATAAAGTAGGTAAATGGGACCTGGGTTATGGAGCACATTAGATTGTGAACATTCCAAACCTAACAACTAGAGCCAATCACAACTAATCTTAAAGAAGTAAAAAATCACGTTTGCTATTGAAATGAAGGATCCATTGAAACTTAATTACCCAGGGAACAAACGAGCAGCCGTACGGTAAGCAGACATGGCTTGATCATTCTCTTCCAGTGCAGAAAAAGCATTTCCAAAGCCTATCCAAGCAGGAGGAAATGTAGCATCCAACTTTGTAGCCTTGCTGCAGGACAGAACCTTAACAGTTGTATTTAATCTAAATTTACCATTAATACCAAATCACAATTTGCAATATAATTACAAAACATAGAAAAAATATTGATCGGAATTGGGGAAGATGGTGGTAACTACATCTTGATTGTTAATGATGCAACGATAAGTGAAGATGTTATTACTTCAAAAAAAAACAAACGAGTGTGGAGACAATCAGAAAAAAATGGTTCAAGAAGGATCATTTACCCAGTCACTGTAAGGTCTTTTACTTCATCTACAATGGGTCATTGGACAACAAGGACAAACTACGTTTCTGTTAAGAGTGGGCATAGTGGAGCTCTGCCCTGAACCTTCAAAAGCTTATACTCAACCATCAAGCAGCTAAGTACTAATAAGATAAACAAAGATGAATGCCACAAAATTTTGGAGTCTAAAGAACTGGACAAAAATATACTGTCTCCGTGAAATTGCCTGGCAAAACCAACTTTAGCAAGACCCAAACAGCCTTGAAGACAAAATAAAAGAATTAAAGAACTGAAAGGAAACCCTCAACAAAGAAGCAAACAAATATAAGAAACACAATGAAAAAGCTTTAAACAAAAGGGTGCTGCACAAGAATAGAATTTTACCAAAAATGCTGACGTGCCTGATTATACTTCTTGATGCAGTAGTAGTAGCAACCAACAGCAAACCATGACAAAGCTCTGGAAACAGTACAAGATATTTTGATCAACCAAGTGCACGTTGCTGTATGGGAAGCATATCGCATTTGTTTTCATGATTGATAATATTACAACTCAGTGCAAGCAGGAATGTGAAAACAAAAGATTTAAAGCTAAAAACACAATAAAGTTTGCAGGTTGTAGTTCAAGATTACTCTCCCCTTTTTTAGATGTTGACATGCTGAATATACAGTGTACATAACTAGAATTGCAAGTCAGAAAAGCACCAGCACTCACTTTTGTGGATAATCCTTAACCAAGTTGCATGATAAAAGGTAAAGCTCATTTGAGCGGCCCAACTCCATAGCAGCAGCTAAATGCACCACCATACATTTCAAATGATACGGATCTTTCTCAAGCAACCTGAAATGCCGTTTAAGAATACCAATTACAGTCTGCAGATAATTAGAAGTGAACAATCACTGAAGCTTTTACCAGCATACCCTGATGTTAATTCAAAACATTTCTGATACTCTCCACATTGTTGGTAATATTCAGCTTTGCATGCTAACAGGTCAGTATTGCTTTGCAACGTATGGGTAAAAGATGCATCTTCAGTCCCACAAGTTTCTTTCTCAAGCTCTCTAAATTTGGCTTCTATGACTTCTTCTTTGTCATACTAAACAACAAAATTCAAATGTTGCAAAGTAACATGAGAAGTGGACTGAAATGCAAAAGAAAAGAGCCTCCAATTACACTTAAAAAGCAATTTTCTTTGAAGGGAAGAAAGAACTTGCCTTCTTCATCAAACAAGAATAATAGGTGGATAACCACCCATCCTCTGGAGAAAACTGCAATGACGAGAGGAGATTCTTTTCTGAAATATAATACAATCTCACTATGATGACGATTTCAAAGAAAAGAAAGTCTACAAAATAATATTGCTAAACGAATATGACTGGCCTCTTGCAATAGATGTTTGGAAAAGAAGAGTTGAACTATGAAGCTCGAACAACAAGCAATAGCAATGAAGTCACTAGACCATGCATCAGTTTACCTTCCTCACAAGTCAGCATGTGACTGTCAACAAGACATTCCAGAGCCTGCAAAATGCAAGAAAAGAAAGCAGAACTTCAACATGAAAGTTAAGCATAACAAATAACAACAGAAATTTGCTTAGCTTCTATATAAATGATTCAAACAGATCTCAAGAAAAGAAAAATAAATGCCAGAATTTTGAATTAACATTTTAAAGGCCATCTTGTATAACAGTCCATACTAGCCAGCATTTTCCGTACTGTGGGTAATTTATGTTTTTTGTTTTAATATGGTTTGATCAAGATTTAGGGCAGAATTAGGAAGATTAATATTTCCTTGAGAATCATTAAAATCCATCAACCCAAGAATATTGAACACCTTAGGTATTACAGTGACAGTGGTTAGTTCATAGAGAAGCACAGGTTCATTCAGCATCAATGAAGCCTGGGTTAATGCCTATAAGAATCAGTTAGTAGAACTTTTAGCAAATAATAACCAATAAGATAATTTTGATAATCTCTAGATACCTCGTAGCACAAAGGATCTGCCTTGACAGCAGCTTTATACCTGGAAAAAAAAGCCAAAACTGTCAGAAAAAAACAGCAAAAGCATTACTTTTTCTTTGTGAGTGTGCCCTACATGTAGGCTTAAGGGTTGCCATGTGCAACACAAAGATACTACAATGAGAAAACCAAACATTAGGACAAAGTCCTTTACCAGAGATGTGCTTGAGCACGATTTTCCAGAGCTTCATATGCCTTGCCACGTAAAAAGCATATTGCTGAAGATATCTGGCCAAGGACGAGAACATGAGCACTCAGTTTAGAATAAAAAAAGAATCACACAAGATAAAGTACTTCAGTGAACTACAGAGATCAACATGATGATGCGCTTACATTGATTTCACGATCTTCTCCATCCTTGTCCATGTAAGAAATATTACAATCATTTTCTGAATAAGTATTTCCTTGTTCGTCCACTTTAGCATCACCAAGCATTGTTAAGCATTGTTGCCAGTCCTCCAATTCCTCCTAGTAGATTAACAAAAAAAAGATTTTTTTAAAAAAATTTAAATGCACTTATAAACACATATGCAGAGGTGCAACCATTATACAAAGAAACAGATCTCTGCAAAAACGACAAATTCCAGATGACACTGTATCAATACAGACTCCAACATAAAGAACAAAAAAGGTAAGAGAGGAACCAGCATGATAACAATTATACTATATGAAAATTTTATGACTATAGATTTCTAAGGGGGCATAGCTATGACACCTAACCAGCTGGATTCTTATGATGGAACAAACAGACAAATAACAGCTAATTCCATTGTTTTGACGTATTGCTTGGTATCAGTTTAGTAAGATCATGTCCAAAGTGGAGATAGAGTGCAGAAATTATTCCATTCTGGGGCAAAACCATGCCATGAAGTTTCATGCTCTTTTAGTAACATGCATCTAAGTCACCCAGTTAATGGATCTAAAATGTAATCTCATTCTTATTCTGATGTAGCATCATATATGCCATTTTTTCTCTTAAATCATCTGAAATACATATGAAATCACCATGATCATCATCAGAGCTTCGTACCAACTTTTTTATCCCGTTGATCATAGACAAATAAACCAAAATTATTATCATCAGTCAGTCAATGAAAAAACAGTTTCTCACTCTCTCACAGCCCTGAGTCCTGGAGAAAAATTAAATTTGTCTTCACCTCATTAAATTGATAAATACATGATTTTGTATAACCAGACAGAAAAAATAATATTAAAAAAATCTTTATGCTTATATTATCAAACTTGAAGTTAAACAACAGAATTCCCCTTAGCATTTAAAACGAGTCCTTCAAAGTAGAGGTATCTAAAGTGAGGAACATGCTTTCCTGTTATACATTACAATTCTCAATGAAAATTCATCAGACCAACATATATTGATTTTGACTAATCATCTCATGGCTAGAGACTCATAGCAACAATGTATTGCGAAAGAACCTTGATAATGTCATTTAACATGTTTTCACCTGCCATTGTGTCCTTCATTTGGATCGGTTGCTGGGATTCAAAGGATATTGAACGTACTGGAGGAGTTTATCAGTCTAGTTTTTGGTTTTATGTTACAGAAAAACCCCGGATAAATTTATGCGGTCAAAGAGATAACGTCTAATGCCAAAATTAATTGGTTGGCACGAGCATAACACCACGCAGAAATGCAGAATTAACCATCAACGCATTGCTATTTTACAAGTAGGTGAAAGCAAAAGCAATACAAATTACTACTCCAAATTCTACTGAATTCTCGGAGAGCTGCAAGCAAGAAGCTGTCCTTCACATATACGGAGAAGAATAACAATCAAATGAACTAATGAATTGTCAAGAATAGAATAAGGCTTCCGAAACCCTAAAAGCAACTGAACTCCAGTTACCAGAAGAAAACATAGTTCCACTAAAAAACACTACGCGAGCTAAGAGAAACGTTAACCAGCCGAAAAAGCACAGAGACGAGGACAGAAGCCTAAAGACGTACTAAACATTTGGCTGCGAGATACCGGAAACGAAGATCCCGTCGTATAATCTGAGAGGTGTTGAGGATGTGATGCGCGCGGCGATACTGACGACCCAAGAAAAGGGCCTGTGCTTGCATGTAAATGTCGGCTGGATCTGATGTGAGACCGGCAACCTTGTCAGCGAAAAAAATGGCGGACGAGTACAGGTGCTTGTTCACGCAGTCCCTCACGACGCCTCTCAACCTCTCTATTTCCTCTTCCCTCATTTCTCTCTCAGCTTGGCTGCTACTCTGTAACTCCACTCCACTGACAGATATACCAATGGAGATGAGTCACTCACAGAGAGTGTAAGAGCGAGGTAAGGGCGCGTGCAGCCTGTGCTAAATCTGCTGATTACAAGAGGAGTGGAGGGAAGGGAAAAGGGCGGGAGCATCAAAAGGATCGTTCCGTTCGTTCAGCATTTTCAAAATTACGAAGGTACTCCTCCCACTCCCAGTCCTGGGTCTGGGTACTAAATATTAAAAAAAGACGAAAACAACATAAATAATAAATATCAGCGTCATTTTGAGAAAAGCTTAGTAGTTTGTAGTAGCCCTAACACAATTACTAATTAGCGCAGTTGCGGTTTGCTAAGATGGCTTAGTAAAAACTAAACAGCTTAATATCACTTTCTTTTAAAATGCTCCAACGAAATAAACTTCGCCTTTTTCTTTACCGAACCTACCATCCTGTACGCTTTTAATAAACTCGTTTTTATCTTGCAAAACATAAGAGCTATTTTGTCCTTTTTACAGAACACTTAGCTGTTAACCGATATCCTAAATATCAAAAAGGGCATTTAACTGTTTAGCGAATAACATGCTTATGAAGGAAATTTCATTATTTAATTGCAGAGGTAAAAGATAGTGTTTAATTTGCAAGAGACTGTAGACTTGCAGTGGAAAAATGCGGCCTATAAACAAATGCTCTCACGAGCATTACCAGGATATCACAACCAGAGAGAATCCAAACATTGTAAGAAGAATCATATCAACCATCCGCGGCAACCTCAACTCATTTCGGCAGCCATTCCTGCTGGCGACAACCCATACCGACAAACCAAGAGATAAGAAAACTATTAAAGAGCAATCTGCCGGCAGGTGGAGTGGCCACGGGGTATGGTCTCTCTCGCTAAAATTACCTACTCAACAGTATCTAATGAAAAAACGAAACGGATAATTTCGCTACAAGAAGATCCAGACAATTGCCCACATCCAAAGTTGTAAACACTAAATGTGCTGATTGCTAAAACAAATTTAAAGATAAATTATCTCTTGAACAAAAGAAAACAAAATTCAGCTCTCACCAGTAACATAACTAGTTTAAATCAACAAAACAAAAGTTTCATTCAAAGTGTCTCTATCTTTCTCTAAGATCATGTTGATTGGGACTTGTTGAGGATCACTCCCTCGTATTTGACCTGAAACCACTTCATGGCATCGTCCTTAGTGACCCTGTGCTGGATACCAACACGTGACTTGCACCGGCGGCGACGCCCAACACGGTATCCAGGACGTTCCAAAACCACAAAAAAGTCCATGCCATAAATACCGGTTGAAGGATCATACCTGCAAAATGAAGTTTAGCTTGACAATGAAAACATACGCCTCCATAACAACCTTCAGACTTTGTGAAGGCAACTTTTAATCAACCTGCCACTTGAAGAATTTGAAAGCAGCATAGATGATTTTGAAAGATGCTATTACAAAACGTTTTGCCACCTCACTTTAAACAAATTCTAAAAATAAAACATTTCAATGTTGTTACAAGTTCAGTTAGTCACAGACACAACTGGGAGGAGCTTATAATTGAAGAAACAAAGTCTGTAAATAGTTGCAAGTTCCTTTGAAATGCATGCATTAATTGCACCAAGCAAAAAATAGACTTACTTAATTCCAAGATCAATGTGTTCCTGAATACCAAAACCGAAACATCCTGTGTCACTAAAGTTCCTCCTCAAGAGCTCATATTCCTTCACCTTCAAGCCACTCTCCAAAAGCTGCATCGCTTTGTCACCTCTCACAGTTACATAGCAAGCAATTTTTTCATTTCGCCTGATACCAAAGGATCTGACAGTGTATCTTGCTGCAGAGAGGATTTACACAAACATAATGACTCCATAAGAAAAATCCAGCAAGTGGTCAGAATAATGGAAACAACAGTGAGAAAACATACCCTTGGAGTACACTGGTGTTTGACCACTCAATTGTTCCAACACCTAGACACATACAAGACATTGGGTAACAGATTAGTCTGAGAGTAGATACAATTGGTGATACAAATATAAAAGTGAAGACATTCATAAAATATCACATCCATGCTGACCAATTTCTTCACAAAAAAGTCTGCACAAATTTCTTTCACCCCAGTAGGGCAGCAAAATGAGCATCAATTTAGTCAACTGGTCTCATTATCTGGTTCAGTTCATTGTCAATGCAATTACAACTCAAGCAAATTACTCCATGACTTCTGGTCAATATATATCTAAAGAGACCTATTACATTATCACCATGTTATGCCTCACATGGCATCCGAAACATATTTACTTCCTTTCTACCCACCTCCCTCGCTATTTGCTAGTTCTGCACGGTATAGCTCAATATAGTTCAGTAACGACTAGGCACGAAACATTACCACTACCTACTCATGATTCTAAAAACAAGAGCAATTTTGTTTCCACAGAAGCCACATCCAGCACAACATTTCTCGATTCTCAGCCTCAGCAACGGACAAGCACATACGGTTTAAGATATTTGAGTGAAATCCCTGAAGCATTTCCTCTCAAATGCAATAAATCGTAATAAAAAGAAGTCTCTGGCTTTTTTATAGCCATAAAAAATAGAAATATGAAAAACATAGTTCTCTAATGAGTATTTAAAAAACAGAATGTTTCAGTCAAGGCGCAATGAGCTTGAGTAAACAGGTGAGATAACTAATAGATCATGCACCCGGACAAACAGATATATACCTTTGCAGCTCTGGTAAGACGATCTCCGCTTTCTCCAACGGAAATGTTCAGAACCAGCTTCTGAACCTTAATCTCCCTCATCGGATTTGAGAGCTTCTTCTCGGAACCCTGGAATACAATATCGAAATACAGGTGAGGACAGCAGAGAGACTACATGATAGTTACACATTTAAGAAGTACAAGCAGAAGAACGTAGCATATGTTCAAGTGATGAGGCGGAAACGTTGATACCATTGCTCTCCTTAGCTAGCGAGAGTAGCAGCACAATGGGGGGGGGGAGAGGCGATGAAAGAAACCCTAAACGACGGAGCTGAGGTTTGCTAGGGTTTTATTCGTGTAGGCAAGCGAGTCAAGTGTCAAAATTGCCCTTCTGGTTTTCTTGCCCTTATTCTCGTCGGATCCGGGTCAGGTTTGTATGACTGTAATGACACAAAAACACAAATAAAAAAAAAATAAAAAAAAAAGGGGAACGGAACAAAAATAAAAAATTCCGTTGCCGGGACTTGAACCCGGGTCTCTCGGGTGAGAGCCGAGTATCCTAACCAACTAGACTACAACGGAATGATGTGAAGGCAAATGTATCCTCATTTCCTCTTCAATTTGCATTAATGGAATTTATTAATTTCTAAACAGAATTATTACAAATTATATAACCAACAATTTATCACCGATTAATGTGCCATTTAGTTATTGTAGTGAACCTCCATGGATAAATTAACAAACAAATAAGAATTAGAAAAGTCATTTAAAAAAAAAAAACTCTGAAAAGATGAAATATCTTGCTTTATGCTAACATAAGTGTGGTTTAACTGTCCTTACACCTCTTTTTTGAATTATGCAATATCCTTAATGATATATGATGTCTATATTCTTACAAATATCATAAAATACTTAAGCAGGCATACGAATAGGATATAGTGTAAAAATAAATCTAATGTCAATATAAGACTCTGGGAATTATTATGATTAACTTAAATACCTTATTATCTTTACGAAAAAATTAAAAAATAAATGCTTATGTGTTCAATCTACTTTCAACAAATAAACTAAATAATAATGCAAAAATAATTTTTTGAATATGTTATTAGAAATATTATTGATATGCCAAAATTATGGATAGTATAAGAAATATTATGCTCACTTGAAAAAACCATAATTTTTGGGTATGCATAGGGGTGGAAACGAGCCGAATCTATGCTGGCTTGAGCTTGGCTCAGCCATTTACACTTTAGGTCGAGCTCAAGCTTGATTTGAACCCGATCTTGAGCCTCTAATCGAGCCCTTCGAGCAAATATTTGAGGAGGAGGATGTCATAATTTCTGGAAAACAAATTTTCTCCATCAACCAAAGAATTCACGCAAAAAACTTTACGATGTATATACATAGAAAATTTTGAGATGTCAAACTAGAAACACAAAAGTATTGTAAATTCATAAAAAGACCTTCATTTTTTAAAACTTAAACTTGATAACTGAAGTTGCAATCAGAAGCAGAAAGAAGAGTAAAACGTTTTGGCTCATTCTGAGCATAAACCTCCATTGATGAGAATAATACAAAAATGTTCAAGTTGGAAATATCCAGAAATCTTACTTGTCCTCCTCCTTGGTTTTCTTGCAATATTTACCAGGTAAAGTACAAGAACTTCTTCTATCGACAACATAGACTCAGGGCTTCCGTCGTTTAAAAAATCTGTAAAAGAAAACATAAAAGAGGAATTAGAATATTTTCTATATAATGAGATTGAAGAAAATTGGAAATGGGAAAAAATCGAAGAAGAAGAAAGAGAAACGGGAGGAAGAAAGAGTTTTTGCGTAGCGAAAATTGGGTTTCTAAATCCCCAAATTATAGTTCTTCTAGTTCTCGATTGGCTCAACGAGCTTTCGAACAGAGTCACCCAAAACTCAAGTTCGGCTCGATTATATAAACAAGCTACACTACATATTATTTTTGAGCTTAACCGAGCTAAACCAAGCTAAACCCGAGCCGCCTCTAGGTATGCATATTATACATGATTTTTATATTTATATTTATATTATATTATATATATACTATTTTATATTATTTTAATTTTACTTTAATTTTAATTTAATTTTACTTTATTTTTACTTTTATTTTTATTTTTATTTGTTTAAGTACAGTGTGGAGCTGGACCGGAGAGCAGGAGACTCGTGGGAGCAGGGGACATATTGGGTATTATCCACAGTTTGCCGTTCTTTCCTGTTGAAGATCACAATCCGCTTCGCGGGGAAATTAAGGGAGCTTTCGCGGCCCGAAAGATGCACGCGCTTGTCTTCCCGAACTGTGGCCTCCGCCTTCCCACGTCGTCCTCCTTCGGACATTCGCTTCGGAAACTCTTCTGCGGGAACACCGGTAATGTCTTTTCGCGAATATCCTGCTTTTGAATTGTGAATCAATTTTGAGCTATATCAGTTATATGTGAGGTATTAGCGTATTGCATTTGTTACTGTGTTATCAAACTAAATAGGAGACCTTTTCTTGTAATCGTCTTGAAAATGATTCGTTTTCCGGTTTTTTTTCTGGCTTCCGGTTGAAAATTTTGGAGCTGGAAGATTAGGTTTAGTTAAAACAAGTCAATGTGTAAGGGGACTGAGCTGCCTGTGTATAGTTTGGATCTAACACAATTCCTTTTTTTTTTTTTTTTTTTTTTTTTTTTTGTAATAGCGCTTGCTTGCTTTTTTTCTGCTACTAATATCGTGATTAGCCAAGTTCCAAGTTCGTTGGTTTTTTTTCCAATTTTTGCTCATTTATCGGTAGTTAAAAGAGCCGTGCTAATTTATCGGCAGTCAAAAGAAACGAAAACTAGTTTGATGATCGGCTGCCATCGGACATATCTCATTTCAACTGATTTGTGCCAATTCTGATGAAAAAATGGAGACTTGCCTTGAGAAACGAAAACCGTCTTGATCTGTGGTTGATTGTCTAATTCCCTACGAAAACGTTGGCCACCATTGGAAACAGCCAACACCTGAAACTTTTCTCTTCGACTTGTCTCAGTTGGATCCAATATCTGACTTCAACTACTCGGATTTGGTGGGATTGAAGTTGCAAGCTCATGATAATAAATGAAATGTTTGTCACCTTGAGCCTGAATTTCAGGCAATCATTTGCAATTCGTGAAGGACATTCACATAAGAACTAGAAGGTTTGGAGTTCAGAATGATCTTTTGCATATATAAGCTCGGAAGCTGTTGTTGATAAAGAAGTCTTTAACGCCATATATGGCTTCAATTTCTATGATTATTGCCAATTTATCTTACAAATATTAAAATAATTCGGGAAGAGTTTTTTTTATCTTGTTTCTCACGACCAAATATTGTAGTTCTAGAACTTATCATGGCTTTGAGTGAAAAACTGCATCATGTTATATACATAAAGGCTTCAATTGATTGTTTTATTTGCAACTGAGGAATTATTTTTGATGCAGCTTATTGAACTTGGCAGAGATTGCAGATGGGACTCTACTCTTTGCTTCTCGTAGAGACCCAGTCCAGTCACCTGCCCTTAGCATCAGATCAGAGGGAAACCGGAGAGGACGTCCTCCCCGTAAGAAGATTTCTCCTGAGCAAACAGCAAAAGAGGATGCAGAACAGAAGGGGCGTGAATTGGAATCCTCTGATTCATCTAACCAAGAAGAGATCATTGCATTATTTAGACGCATCCAATCTTCAATCTCGAAAGAAGGATCTGTCAGTAACCTGAAGAAAAGCAATACACTGAAAAAACATCCAGTGAAGTCAGACCAGGAAGGACAGAACCAGCATCCAACAAGAAAGCAAATAAGTGGTAAGCTGCTCGTCTTCTTTGTGGGTTCATCTGATTATGACTTCTGGTCTTTCGAATTGTGCTCTATTTTATGGCTGTTTCCGTTGAAGTCTTTCATTTCATTTGTCATATTCATCTGATGTCAAAGTTTAAGATCATTTATCTGCCATCGGAGCCTTGTACTAGCAATTATGTAGCATTTGCCAAAAGAGTCATCCTTCGTCCATTTTGTTCTTGTTAGATGATGCAGTTTCTAATGCATTTATATTCTAAAAGCTTTCTGATCCAAATCCATGGTTAATAGGTAGAAATTTGAGTAAAGAAGGTGAAAGCTCATCCTTGCCTCGAAGGAGAGGCTCACCCAAGAGAGTCCCAGTAACAGAGGACAGCCCACCCAAAGGAGACTACAAATTATCTAGACCCACATCAAATTTTGTGAAGAGATCGCCAATACCATCACAATCAGTACCACCCACCGAGAGGGTTGGGGAACTCGAAGAAGAGCCAACCCCATCCGAAGAAGTGGAGCTGCAAAGGGTAGATAAGCTGAAGCTCCCGGAACTGAAAGAACTTGCAAAATCTAAAGGAATTAAAGGTTACTCGAAGCTGAAGAAAGCAGAGTTAGTGGCATTGTTGACGAGGTTGTTGCGACCGTAGTTTTCATCTTAGTTTCTCAGTTTCTGGTGTAGAGAGAGTGAGACTAGAAGGAAGAAGAAAGGGATCTTGAATTGCCTTTTCCTTTTGAAGTTAGGGATGTCCTCTTTTGTTGGATTCTTTCCAAGGTTTCTTCCACATTCATGTGAAATAGTGTTAAAAAAGAGTTTCATTTTTGTTGGCTTCCATGCTCATATATGGGTTTCCCCCAAAAAATATTGTCTTGGTTCAATCGGATCTTTGATTTGGGCAGCACAGATTTTTTAACATAGAAAGGTTTTCACAAAAAATAATATATAATTATAATTTCTAACCATATTTATCAAGAAGTTATCTGAAATAGAATTTTTAAAAGGTAGTAATTTTTTAAATAGAATATCTAGAAGAGTAGATATATATTACATTACTATGTTAATTTGTCATCTAAATTAATTTATTTTTTGAAATACATCTAAATTAATTTATAAATTATCATAATTTGTTAAATTGTTTATTTTTTGAAAATATCTAGAAGAGTAGATATATATTACATTACTTTAAAATATGAATCAATTTAAAGTTAAAGCTTCGAAATCCCGCGCATTGAAAGGAAGTTTTTAGCCCCTGTCGCACTGGGAGGAGTTCGTATTATGGCAGCAAGTTTGGCGGCATTTCCACCTGCTCACTGCTGCTCTGCTCTCCAGCTGAATCAACGAAAAGTGCCTCCCGAGAGAATCCATGGATGCTTTTTCACGAAGAGGCCTTTTAAACAACCAGAATTCTCTCCTTCTCATGTCACATGTTGCTCTCTCAGGTCCGTGGTTACACTCTCCGAATCTAAATCTCAAAGCACAAATGATAGAGACACCGAGGTACGCAGATTATGCGAAATGGGCGACCTAAAATCGGCCATGGAGCTGCTACTGGATTCCAGACACTCACAGCTTGAAATGAAAACGTTATGCTCAATTTTGCAACTGTGCGCAGACCTTAAGGCCCTCCCAGATGGAGCTAAGGTTCATGAAATTATATCCGCTTCAAATATCCTGCTTGATGCTCTACTAGGTTTGAAACTTGTTTTTATGTACATTAAATGCGGTGATTTGAGAAATGGAAGGATGGTTTTTGATGTTATTCAGAAAGAAAACATTTTTCTTTGGAATCTGGTCATGAATGAGTATGCAAGGATAGGCGAGTACAACGAATGCATTTCGCTATTTGGACAAATGTTGGAATCAGGCATTGAAGCAAATTCTCATACCTTTTCTTGTATCTTAAAGTGTGTAGCCGCTTTAGGAAGTGCCAGAGACGGGAAAAAGATCCATGCGCTTGTAATTAAAATGAGATTTGACTCCTACAATGCTGTTGAAAATGCGCTTATCACATGCTACTCAAAATGCAAGAACATTAGCCTTGCACAGGTAGTCTTTGATAAAATGCTGGACAGAGATGTTATATCTTGGAATTCTATGATCGGTGGATATGTTTCCAATGGTCTTCCAGAAAAGGGAGTTCACTTACTACGCCAGATGTGGTTCTCAGGGGTTTACATGGACTTAGCAACTCTAGTCACTGTATTGCCAGCTTGTGCACAGATGTGTTTTCTCCTTCAAGGCAGAGTGCTTCATGGGTATGCCATAAAATGTGTTCGAGGTGAAGAGATTACACTTAATAACTCTTTGTTAAGCATGTACACAAAGTGCCAGGATTTGGATAGTGGGGTGAAAATTTTCAGTAAGATGAAAAAAAAATCTGTTGTAACATGGACAGCAATGATATCAGGTTATGTTGAAGGTGGACAGTTCTATAAGGCACTAAGATTGTTTGAAGTCATGGAAGAAGAAGGTGTTATGCCGGACTTGTATGCAGTTACCACTGCTCTTCATGCTTGTGCATGTAGTGGGTCACTGGAGCATGGAAAGCAAATTCATGACTACATTATCAGGAATGGCTTGGAGTTGCATCTTTTTGTTGCAAACGCGCTCATGGATATGTATGCAAAATGTGGAAGCATGGTTGATGCTGAATCAGTTTTTAACAATATGGAAGAAAAAGATTTAGTCTCATGGAACACCATGATAGGGGGTTACTCAAAGAACTCACTTCCGAATGAAGCACTTTCTTTGTTCAGCCAAATGGAGGATTTGAAACCCAACTCTGTGACAGTGGCTTGTGCTCTTCCAGCTTGTGCTAGCCTGTCAACTTTAGAGAAAGGAAGAGAGATCCATGGTCACATACTGAGAAATGGGTTATTCTCTGATTGCTATGTAGCCAATGCTCTAGTGGACATGTATGCAAAATGTGGAGCACTGGTACTGGCCCGCTTGCTCTTCGATCATATACAGATGAAAGATCTAGTCTCATGGACGGTTATGATTGCAGGATATGGCATGCATGGACAGGGTAGACATGCCATTTTACTATTTAATGAAATGCGAAAATCGGGTATTGAGCCAGATGAGGTTTCTTTTATTGCTATTCTATATGCATGTAGTCACTCAGGCTTAATAGATGAAGGACGGAGGTTCTTCCACATTATGAGATATGACAGCAAAATTGAACCCAAATTGGAGCATTATGCATGTATGGTTGATCTTCTTGCTCGAGCAGGGCGTTTAACAAAGGCCTACCAATTTATTGAAAAAATGCCTACTCAACCTGATTCAACTGTGTGGGGTGCATTGTTATGTGGGTGTAGGATACACAGAGATGTGAAACTAGCAGAAAAAGTCGCAGAGCATGTTTTTGAACTAGAGCCCGAGAACACAGGCTACTATATACTTCTGGCCAATATATATGCGGAAGCTGAGAAATGGGAAGCAGTGAAGAAATTAAGGGAGAGGATTGGCCGACAGAGGCTAAGAAAAAAGCCAGGCTGTAGTTGGATTGAACTCAAGGACAAAGTTCACGTGTTCTTTTCTGGGGATAGGTCACATCAACAAGCTAAGAAAATACTGTCTTTTCTAGAAAGAGTGAATGTAAGAATGAAGAAAGAAGGGTATATTTCAAATAAGAGGTATGCATTGATTGATCTGGATGATTCAGGAAAGGAGGAGGTTCTTTGTGGACACAGTGAGAGGCTGGCAATAGCTTTTGGGATCTTGAATTTGCCATCTAGGAAGCCGATCAGAGTTTCAAAAAATTTACGTGTGTGTGGTGATTGTCATGAGGTAGCTAAGTTTATATCAAAAATGGTTGGGAGGGAAATCATATTGAGAGATTCTAATCGCTTTCACCAGTTTATCGATGGAAGATGTTCTTGCAGAGGATTTTGGTAAAGAAAGTAGTAGGGATCTGAAACAAAAGATAACCGTCAATTACTTGATTTTGTAGATATGACCTTGAATGAGAAGATGATACAAATAAACTATGTCTAGATCATGAACGACCAATGATTTCTGTGGAACAAGATTGAAAATATCAAGATGAAATCTGTTTGGATGTCTTGCTAGAGGATGCCAACACTATCAAAGCTGCAGTTTTGTTGCCAGTCATGTAATTTTCGTGCGGTGGCTGCAGACTTGTTCAAACAATTTTCTCCTCAATTGGTGTATGTTGCAAAAAATGAATTTTTTTATCGTCATTCAAATGGCCAGGTGCTAAGCCAAAGCCGTCCTTCTGTTGTATGTTGTCTATTATAGCATATTGTAAGCATACAGGAGTTGTTTATAGGCAAAAATTCTTCACTTGTGTTTCAGCTTCTGTTTCACTTGCTGTTTTGCTCACCACTTTGCTAGCACTGTCCTTTTCTGTTTCTAATTTGAAGTTAAAGACCATTACCAGAGTTGGATAAGTAGTGTCCGTGGGCACTTGTGCTGGAACTTGACTTTCACTGGTAATGACACCGAAGACTTTGCTAATGCATGGAGTCTCATGTGGATGATTTGTAATGTTTAGACAAAGATTGCCGAGTAAAGCTATTTATCTCTTTGTACCACCCAACCAGGTTGAAGTTCAAAGAGTAAATACCACTCACACTGAACCTGCCACGAACAAACTGACCTCAAAGCTTTTTACAGGAAAAATTCCCAAGTTTTAAAATTCATAGCATAGTAAAATTCAACTCTATTCCTGCCTCATTCTCCTAGTCCCAACCTTGTCCCAACATTCCCAATGTATTCCCTGATGTCCTATGAGTCAGGGTTGGAGAAATATAAGCAAAACCTGCTTACCTGCATGCAATTTTTTTTAAACGCCAATAGAAATAGAAATCTCTCTTTAATATAACAGATATACATACAGCTAAGGCTGTTTTCTTTGCTTGATAGTTTAGACTGAAACCCTGTAATCCCATGAACTCCATCAAAAAAATTAGAGACTCAGTAATGTTACCAATTTACCAAATGCATGGGATGCCCTTTTCTTTTATTAACTCCAAAGAAGCGAGAATCAAACTTGAATGAAAACAAAAAGAGTAGATAAGGCGGACAGAGGGAATATCAGGCCAAAAAGCAGAAATTTAACCCAACAAACGAAATGATGCATCCATAGAAGAAAATATCAAGACCAACAGTTAGATGTCAGATTGATGAATTCCATTTCTTGCAATCCACAGAATGATCGACCGTGCAAGAGAGAACATTTGGCTGAACATAGTATTGTACATCAGGAATGGGAGAAGGGAATTTTGGCATGACAATGTGAAGGAAAAGGTCAGAGAAGCCAATAAAAGAATTCTACATATCTAAACAGGAATATACACTCATAACAAAATAATAACACCTGTGTGGTCTCATATATGAATCACTGTCACCGGGCACACCAGCAAAAGATCTATCCTACTTGTTTGGAGTCACATGAGTACCCTCCATGGCAGATCATGGTACTAACAGATGCTTCTGAACTCCTGCATAAAAATGATCTAAAATGCATCATCAGAAATCTCAGTGGCTTCTGTCAGGTTAAGGTCACAGACTTTAAACGGAGAGAACTGGTTGTGCTTCTCTTCTCTCCGTTGCTTTTCCACATCATAAACACTAGCATTTGATGATAAAGCAAGATTGACAGAAATTCCATGATCAACTTGAATTACTTTCTGGCCAAGCAAACTCGTGTTTGTCTCAGGTTCTGACTGGTCAGTTCTCAAGGTTTCCAAATAGTAGTTATCAGAGTGTGAAGACCATTCAATGGGAGTCCTGGTTTCCGCAATACTTGGGGTTGGAGATTGAACAGCACTGTTCTTTCCACTTGACATAGCAGGTAGAGGTAATCTGGTCGGCTCAAACCCTGGTAAGCTCCAAATAGATCCTGGCTGGTATATAGATAGGGATTGCTCAGATGAAGAACTAAATTGCATGCACCTTTCTCCCTCCATAGAAGACATTGTATCAATATTTCTAGGCTCTTTAGCAGATTGGATATTGTTAGACCAAAGACCTTCTGAATTATGTGCTACATTTGGTAGAGAAACACTCGAAGTTTCTCCAGCAAAATCTTCTCCTACACATCTCTTTGGCTCTTTATGAGGAACAGGGTCAGTTGCAGTATCTTCTTCACTAGCTTGGTTGACATCAATGTTTAGTGCCTTAGGGGTCGATGATATGCAGGACTTTGTAGGTAAAACCGCAAAGCTGCTAAAAACTAATAACTCACCACTGCCCCTGGTGACCAGATCAACCTCCTGTGACATACTCTGTTTTCCCAAATCAACCGAATAGTTCAGCGTGTCCTGCTTTGCTGACAAAGTTTGCCCGTCCGGTTTCATTGAATAATTCTTAGTATCCAGTTCTTCAACATAAGGTTGCTTATCTACTTCCACTGCGCTAGTCTGATCATCGAACTGCTCAGTTTCAGTTTTCATCTCCATCCTGTCCTTGTAGAAACCATCACTCGCCTCTCCCACCTCTAAAGTTGGTTTTCCATCCTCAGCCTCAGCAAGAAGTTCTTTCGTTTTACCAGAAAATTTTTCCTTTGAATCAGGGAGAATTGAATCTAGCAACCCAGATTCTGAAACACCTGTAGCTTCAGTTAGAGAAGAAATTTCTTCTCCACCTCTTTGCATGCTACTAGGGGAACTAAAATCTGCCATTCCTTCTCTTCGGTGACCTCCAAAATGCGCAGTATCAGTGGTCTCCGAACCATTCCCCAATCCCCTCGACTTCTCCGACCATGAATCAGTTCTTTTCTTATCTTTAACCCAGTTAAAATCTCCGCCAACAGAAGAATCCGATCTTCTTCTTCTTCTGTCAGCACTCACCTCAGCACCAGCACTACCGAGTCGAGAAAGCACAGAAATCTTAACTTCAGATGATGGACGTGCCCTTTCTGGATCTTGAACCCTGTAATCCCTGACGGTCCCATTCTGCCTCTTATTCAAAGCTGAATTGGGAGGCAAGAAGCCTTGCGAAATCAAGTACTCCGCGGCAAGTCGACCTGCTTCCATGAAAATGTCACCCCTGCAAGGGGGATGAGATTGAGGCGGGGCGTAAGGCTTTGGCGGGACTCGTCCGGAGCCTCGGTTAAAGCGTCTATGATTTGAATTGTACATTCTCTGTTCCCGCCCTGAACCTCACAAGGAAACAAGGTCTGAAGCAAAATCCAGCTGCAAAACCAGGTCTAGTCAGGCTCAATTTGCTCTAATTCTTCATGGGCAGGGGGCAGATAGGCAAAAAAACTCACGTCAAACAGCACATTTTAACATCAGAAACCGCAACAGTCCCGCTTCTCTGTGCCGGAAAATATAATTTCCGATCTTTATTCTCTACATAAGCCGAATCAGAAGAAAACGCACGCAAATGCTCCTCAAAGATCATAGGTCGGAAGTGTTCCGCTTCCTCAGAATTAAGGCGAAAATCTCCGATCAATGGAAGCTCCAGAAATTAAGAACAATGTAACCTACCGCTATCTCGTCCAACCAGGCAAAAGAATCCCAAAACTTTTCTGAATCTGCTCCTACAGATTAAGCGACCTCCGTCAACGTCGTGTGTCCCTCAAATTAACAAAGATGGCGCAGCAGAGGCCAACACCATTGGCTAAAAGGAGCATGACATCTTTGGTTAGATCCATTCTCTTTCATGGATCTACAAAACTAAGGTTGGTTTTCGTTCATGGAACAGATCTAAGATTCTAAAACACCGACAGACATGTTTCTTTCCATTATTAGCTCCATCCAATATGATATTATTACATTTCCCCTTTTTTTGTTTTTAAATAAGATATTATTACATTACTAGTACTAGGTTTAAACTTTAAACTTAAAATAATTAAAAAATGTATAACAATAATCAAATTCTCTATTTATTTAATTAATTTACTTATTTCATATTTTCATTGCTCAATGCTCACCCGTTTATAACTCTAATCTCCAATTTCTTTAAATCTTGTTTATTTTTTTTTTCAATAATTTTAAAATAAAATTATATTTCAAAAATATAAATTAGTGTTTTGAATTCATACTTGTAATTTGTAACTTGTATATGATAAATAAAGTTCATCAATCATCATTCATTTTACAGTATCATCAAAACTAAATACCTTATAATTATGGTTACTTTCTATCTCTCATCAATCAGCTCTTACCAAACTCCATCTGTAACTGATCATACTCACTCTTTCCAGTCTTTATTCATTCTTAAAAGACTTCTATCTCAGGAGCCCTAATTTCATCTTCCGAGCGTCTTCTTCATACCATATCCATTTCTCGGGAAGTAATCTTCCCCAATCTCACAGCATTCACGTAATCTCTAGGGCTGTGGGAGGCCAAGCCGGGTATGAGAAGGCCGAGGAGTCTGAATCCGATAGACACCCAACCCTCCCTGAAATCTCTCCCCCTACTCCACCCGATAAAAGGCCCCCTGAACAGATCCAGCCACGCATTCGCGAATTTCGACAGAACGTACCGGGGATCGAAGTAGTTCTTGTTGGGCACTTCTTGCTCCTCCGTTCTTGCCTCTCCGCGGTACCAGCTCCGATAATAGAGAGAATCTCCAAAATGCTTGTACTGGAAGAGACGATCGTCGAACGGCACCCTCGGAACGATATCGTACCGGTAAACCGTCCTGAGGAACTTCTTGCCGACGGCGGCGGCGGCGTTAGCGTTGGTGGCGGTGGTTCCGTCCATGTATCCGGCGAACGCCGCGTCCCCCACTCTGGGCTGCCCGTACGTGACGACGCCCAAGAGACGATCCAGGATCGTTCTCTCCTCGTGAAGGGAGAGAATGGAGGCGAAGACGGCGGCGAGGGCACCGCCTAAGCTGTGCCCCGTTATAAGCACTTGGGCCCCCCGGTGTTCTCTTAGCAGCGACTTGAGAGCGTCTCGGACGGCGTAGTACGCCACGGGCTTATCTTTGTCTTGGCGGGCCAACTCCTTGGGCCATCCATTAAGGTAGTCTTTCTGATTTTGGAGGCCCAAGGCTTTCATGAACCCTAAATGGGCTCTTCCCATGGGGCCCATGGAGAGCCATGAGAGGTCGATGTCCGTGGCCCAGTCGTTCGCTTCGAAGGGCTCGGTTCCACGGAACGCCACAACGATCCGTTCCGCGTTCTGTTCTCCGTCCATGCAGATGAACGCCTGCGTCGCCTTCTCGGACAGGAACTCTGCACGTAGATCAAAACCCAGAAAGGCAGAAACCAAAAGTCAGTTTCTTTCAGTAGAGAAAGATCAGGGGATGAAATCTGTACTAGTACTATTTGATCTCACTGTTCCAGCAGTTGAAGAAGCCCACGAAGCGCATCTACGTACATACATCAAAGACAAAGTTAATTCTCTCTCTCTCTCTCTCATCTCTCTCGGCTATATTAATGCATTGCTGCTATAGTACGTAATTATATAGAAGGGAGTTATTGAACTTTGAAGTTACCTTCCAGTGATTTGTGACTACGTTTTCGATGTAGGCTTCGTTCTCGTAGGCTATTTTAGCAGCCATGACTGTGAGATCCAAGGTGTTCTTGGATATTTTGTCAGGATCGAAAGGGTTCAGTACTAGTAACGGTTTCATTTGAGGAAAATGAGTAGCACCCAGTAAGGAGGAAGGTTTGTTGTTTAAGTCGACCCTTCCATCAATATGGCCGATCACAGAACGAAACTCTTTCGTCCCTCGTTTAGGAATCTTCAGAGATCCTGTCAAATATATATAATTTGTAGAGAAGAGATAGAGCTTCATTTATCAAGTCATATAAATTAATCAGTAAGATTAATTTTTGATAATTAATGTATGCATGCATGCTATATATATCCTTCCCTTGTTATATATACATATATATACATATATATATATATATATGTGTGTGTAGATCAAACCTGTGAGGGCGTGGAAGATCAAGCCAAGGAGGCCTCCATTTTGAGAAAACAAGTTCAAAGTGAACTCAAAGACACGACCGATCAAACGCAAGAGAGTGCGGAACAACAACAAGAACTTTTGAAAGATGAGGGTGAGGACAATCGTCCTGGTAGCTCGGGCATTCTCGAGCTCGAGCTTTGCGCCCTTGGAGCTCTCGACAAACTCGCAGTCCACCAAGTTTTTACGAAATATGAAGAGTCTAACGAGCTCGATCAGGCCTAGTTTCTCTGGACTATAGATCAAGTAGTCACTAGAACCGGGGGACGCCATGGGGAAGCTGAAAACCTGATCAGGAAGAAGATCGAGGAAGAGGGTGGCGTGGATGAGTAAGTAGCTAGATTGAAGCACCTTAAATATGCTTTTCAAATCTAAGTAAAAACTATATATAACTTGTTATTAACTCTTCTTTACACTACTACTCTTTACTGCCCTCATTAATTAATAGACACAAACACATGCATTATGGTATGATCCTGATGTCTCAGTGCTTCCAATATCAGATGATATGAAAAGGAAACATGGGTGTTTTCCGGAAATCTGAACAGACCCATTTCCTGCAGTTCGAATCCCATTATGTATTTATTTGGAATAAGGTACTGATCAGTAACTTCTAGTGATGATCCTAGCTACTATCTGCTCACTGTCTTCTTTCCTTCAACTTACCTTATATGTTCTTCAGAAATCAAATCAAGAAGGACTCAGAAAAAGAAACACTGATGACTTCGGGACATGGGAATAGACCCATTAATTGGATTTGTTTACTCTAGTGATCTTTCTTAATTTCCAGGTGATGCTGCTGAAATTCTGCACTTATCGAAACCACCGGGCGGACCCACATACGCAGAAAGTTGCGAGTGGTTGAGCATTATGGTTTTCATATATACACAAAATTTGCATCCAGGCGAGGTGCCTATCTGATTCAGTCTCCCTCGGTTTTCTTTTTATGACCTTTTGCTTATGGTCTCCTACTTCTAAGATATATGTTCAACGTACATATATCATTGTTCTGTACATGCATGAGGGGGATTGATAACCTCTGGAACTAACACTAATTGGAAATTAATTAAGCCAGACGTAAGCACCACTTGGACATAAAGAGAACAAGTACTTCTAATTGGAAATTAATTAAGCCAGCCGTAAGCACCACTTGGACATAAAGAGAACAAGTACTTCTAATTGGAAATTAATTAAGCCAGCCGTAAGCACCACTTCGATATAAAGAGAACAAGTATATGTTTCAACAAAAAAGGGAGCGTGGACCTAAGTCCATCCTAGGTTGGTTGCACGTATTTCTCATTTTTGCCAATAATATTGAGTTGAATTATTTTAAAATATTTTTTCATAATATAAGAAATTTTATTTTTCTCATTTTCAAATTTCAATAGTAAAATTAAGACAATGCCAATATTGTAGATAAAACGTACTAATGGCATTTTTATAAATAAAATAATTTTCAAAAATTAAATGCAACTCACTTGGACAAATAGACTCTCCTTGTACTTGTACGGCTAAAGAAAACTCAAAAGAAGTTTAATTTATTCTTAATTATAATAACAAGATTTATTTGCAATTTTGCATAAATAAATATGACGTCACACATATTTTCATGTGATTGGAAGGGGATAATTCAAAATTGCAAATCTGAAATCTCACATACATGTAAGGAACAACCCACGCCACAATCAAAAGTCACTGAAGGCTACGAATACCTTCGATCCACTCATGATGAACAGTCGCAATTACCCTCAGAATAATGCTCAAAATCCAAGATCAAAACCTGGGATATCATCCATGACCATGTCCATGCTGTTTCCGTCTCTCTTCAACTCCGCAGCAGACTCCACAGTAGAATTGATTGGATCAAACTCCAACAGGTTATTCAGGTTAGATGGGGTAGCCTCTTCATAACCCAAAGGGCCTATCCCTAGGTCACCTGCATTATCTTGCACCTAAAGATGTCGAGAGAAAGTTGAAAGTCATATACTGAATCAAGTTCCAGAGACCAAGCAAATCTTGATTACAACTTCTTTTGAAGAATGGGAGTTAACAAACCTGATCAGGCTTTTCTTGATTCTCCGAGGTGATCGCTCCTGTATTGCCGCTTTGCTTTGTTGAATATTCTTGAGTGTTAGCTGCTGCAATAAACTGTCTTTAGAAGTAAACCTATTTATAACTCTGCCAAGCAGCAAAATGTTTGCAATAATACCATGTCTCATTCTTATCATGGCGAAATAAGAAGGATAACCTCAGAAACTCACTAATATGAGACTATCAATATGTGCATTACATACCAGGAAATCTGCGGCTTCCTGGTGTGACAGTATTACTTTGTGTAGCAGTAAAGAATTTCTCTTCACAGCTGTCATGATAACAATTGGTCACTCCAGCAGAATAAATTTCCTCGTCAAATTTGACTAGAGGAAAACGGATTCCAAAGGCACTGATTTGAGAATCAACTCCGGAATTATCTTCTGTCGTACTCAAAAAAATTTCTGATTCCTTTCTGAAACTTGTGCCACCTGATTCTAGATCATTGGACTGAATCAAATCTTCACATGCTGAGGGCGTGGTCCGGACCTCCATTAGCTCCCTTGGAGCAAGATTTTCCTCGACTTTTGGTCTTTTAAGAACACCCAAGATTTGCCTGACTGCAAAAGAGATCCCAGCCTTACAAAAGATCCTAAAAGAACTTGTATATGCACAACATAGTCAAGCTATTAACAACATTTGGAACCGCATCCAGAAACCATCCAAGACTTCTGAACATGAAACCTCACCCCTCCAAAAGAATGACAATTATCGCACATTCTCCTGTACAGTGCATCAGTCTGTGGATTAACCATCTGATACAGTAACCACACCACTCTAGACCTTTTATCTAGGGTGTTGCCTATATGTGGCATCAGATAATCAACCTTCCAAAATGGCTGTACTCATGTTCCTTGCTTGAACAGTGGTAGCCACACATGCCTTTGCCACTTTAGATTTCATAGCTATCATTCAAGTTAATATGTACAGGTAAATGGCAGAAGGCATGTTCAAGCAAGGAATGCTTAAGTACATGCATTTCTAGACGCATTTGAGCAGAAATATGCAATTCTCTCTAGCCACAGACAATATGTGATTCTCCAGCTGGCCAGAAATAATGTGACCAAATATCAATTTTCATGTGTGTAGCCTTCAAATTTTGTGGATTTTCCAAACAGGTTTTAATTTATAAATCTTATAACCAAATGTGAGAGAGAAACTAACCATCACGTACAGACTTGTTTATATCGAGCAGTTCATTCATCATCAAGTTCTTCGCACTTGAATCGCTATCATCTAAAGCCACAATTTTAGCTGATGAGGCACCAATTTGAAGCTCTCCTGTATATGTAACTGTACACTTTAAAAATCCTTCAATGATTAATTCTAATGTTGCCCCATCAGAGCCCTCATTCATCTTCCCTTAAATTGACCAGCATGAAAATGGCATCAAATAACAAGTTTGGTTTCGGTGGCAAGATAATTACCTCTTTGGGAAGTTTGTGGATTACTGATCTCAACTAAATAATTTGCTAAATGCAATGTAGTTCCACATCTTAGTTTCTCTAGTGACTGCATGTGTACAGTGACTAGGGGTGTTCTGTCCTCAGTTAGCAAACTAACCTGTTCAAAACATAAGCCTCAGTTGCATTCAACTTTTAACTAAATACTGCTTAGTAGCCAAATAAGCAAAATGTTGTGGAAGGACCTGGGGTCAGTGGGTATGTACCTGTCTTGAGTGGGATCCATGAGATGAAACTTTTATTATGCCATCATGGTATTTCTTGCCTTTTTGTGTTACCTGTGCAGTATACATGGCATGCCATTCTGCACGCATGGGAAATGGAAAAAGCAAAATATGAAAGAGGCTTGAATTATTGAGATTGAAGAACCAACGGTAGTTGAAGTATCCAGCAGGTAGTCCCTTTTCTTTGGGGTATCTTCCTTAAACAAATCCGTATTTCATAGGGATGAAATGCAACATAAATAACATGCCCTCCTGATTGTAACACTCATATTTCCTTTGGCTTGCCTTTAGCACAGCAAAAGCACCAGAGTATAAAATAAGTGCTAATGAAACACCAGTTCAGGGATAATTCTATCTGAAAAGTTAAAGCACAATGAGAACCACCACATATTAGCAGTACTTACTGGGTTTCCAATAAGTTGTCTCAAAACATTTGTGTAAACCACCTACGACGGCTAAAAATAAGGAAACTGGGTCGAGTTTTGATGAGATTAGGTTAAATCTCTTATAAACCTCAAAATCATTTTTATAGCAAAGAAAGAAGTAAAAAAATTAGCACAGGAAATCTTCTACAGGAACCCAAATAATGATAGAAAAATTTTACAATACGCCGTCAAAGTATTGGGTAATGTATAGAATTTATTTTAATTTGGTTAATAAATTTTAAAAGAAATGGTTGATTGTAGAACTGCCTATGTGATATTTTACCATTTTAAAATCAATAAAGTATTGGGAAATAGAATCCTTGCTTTCTAACCAAGTTGGACCTCCTTGGAATGGTCAGAGTTTAACCAGTTTAGGGTCACATGGAAAGTTTCCAAAACTATGCTGCCTTATAATTATGCATTTGTGTAATGACCTGAGCCTCGGGCAAACTTGACTGCAACTGACCTAGTTAAAGAACAAGAATCTAGCACTGGCCTATGCTTTTAGAAGTTAAGGATTTCAACCTACAATAATCTGGAAGTTTCCTATTTCTTAGAGTCCTCTGACCCATGGAGCAGGTTGCATCATATGGACAGACGAATAGAAGGACAGTCTACCTCATCCTAAGAGAATATGTGAAGGGTAAAGTAGTTCATTTACGTTTACTAGAAAAAGAAAAAAAAATCTTCTCACCTGTTATGTTGTCCTCTGTAGAGTTCAGGTCAGTCTCTGGTGATGCAAGAGGTTGTGATCTGCTTTCACTTTTTCCTATTTTTTAAAAAATTAATTTCAAATAAGCCACAGGCCTTCTATATCCAAGGTTTGAAAAACACCAAATAATAATAAAAAAAAGTAAGATACAGAACTACCTTTTATACCGTCTTCTAGAAAGATCAGCTTATTCTCTGCAGCTGCAACAGTTCTTGATCTGTTTTCATGTTTGCCTACAAATCAGAATAACTAATGCCAATTAAACACTTGAGTTTGTTGTCTTCAATACTTGAAAAACATCAAGTAATCATCAAAAGAAAAAAAAAGTATGATACAGAAAACTTTAAAAGGAGTGTATCGACCTAAGGATTCAATTAAAGAACTTAGATATCCCCACTGTATTGACTAAGGTTTGATCCACAATGCACCTCAAAGTGACAAGTTAAGTTAGGAAGCTTGTCCCCAAGTAATGAGCATTGGATCATTCTAATCCTGGATCTATGTGAGGCCCTTTAAAATTCCCATTTAAGGAGTTTCATTGTGGCTACAAATACGTAAAAAATTTTTGGATGCAGACCCAAAGAATAGGTACACCCTCTAATACCATGTCAATGTTGGACTAATTTCATTCAAGGTTGTGCTACTAAGAATCAGAACCCTACTAGGGTTCCCAAAAATCCATGTCAGTTTGGTCCGACTAAACTGGCTGAGCCACAGGTGACTCAGGTCAAAGTGCCTGACACACTCCTTGTAGGGCAATTTGGTCCTAAAAAATGTCAAAAGATCTTTAAAAATTAAAAAAGATATGGATTTCAAATAATTACCTAGAGTTTGATATAAAATACCCCATGAAAATGTAATTAAAAAATTATACTTATATATAACAGAACCTGTCATACATATCATAGAATGTGTAGTATCCTTGGGACATATATTTTAAATTCCTAAAATTCCAAATCTATATACTCTCATGTCCATTAACTTGAGAAACTTAACAATTTTAATAAAACTTTGAATCTTGGTAAACCCAAGTCAATCAAGTTGATTATTATTAGGTTAATATCCAACTTTATGTAATATTTAATGACAATAAGAACAAACTAATATAAGTAGTATTATTCTGTTACGACCCTCACTTATCTCTTATTGGCTTTTCTAGTTATATTGACTTTATCATCATGTTTTTGTTTAAGTACTTAGGGTAATTCGCCGTACTGCTTATGGAGGGTAATAATGTCATTTGTAATCGACTTTCTGTATTAATAGATCTTCGGCTCTACTATTCAGGTAGAACGAGTTAAGACAAATCCTATCTTCTTCTTCTCCTCTCGATCTCCTCTTTGCCCTAATTTTCCCTTCTGCAACGTCCCTTATTCTACCTCCAAAGTTAATTTCACTAGAAGTCGAACTAAGGAACAAGATATAGCTTCCGGGGCTGTATCATATTCTTAGTATTGTACGTCATTGTGACTTATTGTTTGTGTGTAATCCTACTCTGGCAGCATGTATACAAACACGTCTTGGTGAACTATCCTAAAAATTCACTATCATTGACACTAACAGAAATTTTAACCATTACATACAACAACTATCTTGTATATCATTTGTTACATTTAAACTTGATAAAGTACCAACAATATTCATACACATTGTATCTCACATGCTATACTATCTTATAAATTTTTATTATTAATTTATTAAATCTTACACATGGTAAGATATTTTATTAAATTTTAAACGATTGATGAGGGTGTCCATACAACATTATTATGAACAAGATTTGTCAGTGTGAGGGCTCGCTGGCTCTGGTACACTGGGCTGATAAATTATGTTGGAGACATATTTTTGGGGCAAGAGTGAAGACAGCCTTTAGAAGGCAGCTTCTTGCCAGGGAGGATTTGGGTCTCTGACTCGAGAAATGCTTAGGTTTGCTATCCAAATCTCCCAGCCATTTATTACCAGGGTGGTTCGCTGTTGCCTGGTGAGTGGCCCCCTCTTTGGCGACTCACCAACCCCAAGATCAGATCAGACTCAGCCAAAACACATTCGGCACACATCGAGTCACGTCTGACTCAACCCAAGTCGGACAACCATGATTTCATCTCAAAACAGCAAGCAATAATTAGGAGGCTTCTTCCAAAGCATTATAGTATTAGATGCTTCTTATCCTGGATTGATGAGGCATCATGATGAATATGTTGAAAACAAGAACATAGAAATTTTGAAAGATGCCTTGTAGCAAAGAGTAAGTGAAACATAAGACCGTATAGTAGTGGTGTACTTCAATCAAATTGACACATTTAGACTACATCATCTTATCACTACAACATAAATTCAAAATATTTTTGAGAATGAACATAAATTCAATTTTTTTTTGAGAATGAACATAAACTCAAAAAAGTCTAAAAGTTTATGAAAGTACACTACCTTCAGCCAGCTGCTTGTTCATGCATGAATCTGTAAAAGTATCCTTGTTTTGCCCTTTATTACCCAAATCATCTAGGTGGGTGATGCTTTCTTTTACATTTCCAATTTCAACAAGGTAACCATCAAATGTTACTGACCCACCAGACTCGATCACTTCATCTTTCTTCAAGAACTTGCTGGTTAAGTGCTTCCCACTATCATCATAAAGCATTACCTATATGTTTACAAAGTAACTTGCAATAAAGAATGGGGGCAAGGGGGGACATAGAGTCAATTTATTAAAGTAAGAGAAAAATACTCATCAAATCCCATCATACAATAATAATGGAAATAAAAATAAAAAAACAAAGTTTATAATAAAGGTGCTTAAGAATACGATAACTTGGTCCAGAGGTGGAGCACAGATAAGAACTTCAAGAGACTTTTAATTTTGATTTTGAAACCTAAACTGCTGCATAGATTGTAAGCCTAAGAGGAGAATTTGTGTGGTCATGTGTGGGAATTAATGAGTAAAAACTCAGTAGGGACTTCAGACTTAATAACAGTCATTGTTGAAAAAGCTCAAAAGATAAAGCAACTCCTGGCCTAACTATATCAGTTTTTGCATTAATTCAGAGTTTGTCCCTATAATAGAGGCTATGATGAGGAAAAGGGAAATAACCAGAGGCTGTTTGGAATAATTATTGATTTGGTTCTCCAATGCTAATCAGTATGATACAAAAGAGCAAGAAAAACCTTCGGTATAGAGATCAAACAGCATAGTTTTGAACTGACCTGTTTCTGGTAGAACCCCCTAAATGACAATTTCAGTATGCCATCATGATACTTCTTAGCTTTTTGAGTCAACTGTGTGGTGAACAAGGCATTCCATTCTGCGTAAGATGGAATTAGTCATCCAGGTACAAATTAGTATTCCTAAGAAGCATAGTAAAAAAAGGCATTACCGTATTATGCCATGTTAATGGACTTTCATGTTCACCTCAAGTTTAAAAAGAGTCTAAAAAAGTTAAACAAGTTTAAACTTCTGAATACGTTTCATTCTCAAAAAATGTACACATGAGTGATAACCAACCTTTTGTTGTTGTCCCCGTAGTACTTGGATGACTCTGTGCTACCTCACTATTCAGTGAGTCAGCTTCCTTGTTCCCTATGTTTAAAATCTTGTGGATGTAAATTTTAGATAAAGCACACCAAGTAGTACTAAATGCTGAGTAAGGATGGACTCCTCGTTGACCATTAGAATTAAATCAAAGTGGAAGTATAAACTGATGGATAGGAAATTTACCTTTGGCATAGTTACCCATGGAAATTAAGCGATTTCTCTGTGCAACGGCTGGAAAAGATGCGCATACTTTGTTATCTGGAGAGGGGAACTTAAATTTGAGAATAAGCTCAACACACTAGCTTTAAGAACAAAAAAAAAAAATGCTGAAACATTTGCAACGAATATAAGAGATTACCAGATGGAACGTTATATCTAGCCATTTTCCCTGTTTTTGTCCAAGTCTTTCTGGTAGATTCATTTCTTCTAATTTCACATTCCGATTCTCTTATAGCCTTAGATTCAGCTTCGCATTCCGCAACATCAACAAGATAAGCAGCAAATGCGACTGTTCCACCAGATTCAACAACCTCGCTTTTCTTCAGGAACCTGGAATCTAAGACTTCCCCGCAATCATCAAAGAGTACAACCTGCCAAACACAACAATAAGATATCTGAAAGATGGAAAAGAACAAAAGACACTACAGTTCTACCTTTTCATTATGGCCGTGAAGCTCCAATACTCCATCCTTGTATATTTTTCTTTTCTGCGTTAAATGCTTCGTGTAGGTGACGATCCATCTTCTAGTGTTCTCCATCAGTCACTTCCCGCGCTGTCAATGCATTATCGCGACTGAGTAATCTCTGTTTGATTTCCAGAGACCGAGAAGCCTTTGGCGCCTTTCCTGTACACTACCGAGTTTCATGTTCCCTTTCAGAATCTTCTACTGTAATGGCGGGAGAATTCGTGAATGAACTTCCAAGGCTGCGTCCTACGTGTGCGTCCTGTGACTTGTGAGTGACGCTGCCCGCTGGTAATAACTTCAAGGGGTGGTCCGACCCATAGTGCTCGAACCATTATGGGCCTTCTGTGCAGCCTCTGAGTGAAGCGGGAAACCGCCCATGGTGGGCCGTATATACCGTGGATATATTTTCGTGAGATTTGCTGTGCATATTTTACTGGTAATTCCTCTACATCAGGTTTATATAACGATTCTGTCATTTAAATGTGGATGCCATTTAATTCGATGGTCCACGTAATTTCACATAATTAAATTCTTTCAGAATGTTTAAATCGATGTACTGTATAAGAATAAATAGATAATGCTAATTTAAACTTACGTCAAAATGGACTTTAAGAATTACATCCGATGGTAAAAAAATGAGTTTGAGTTATCCATCATTAAGTGAGTGGTGTGCAAAAACAATTGAACGACCAACCATTATGCTTTGGATACAGATAAAATATAGGAAAAAGTGATTCGACTCTAAGTCTGTGTTCCTTACTTATAAGACCATTTTTTTTTTACATATGCAATGCCTCAGCGTAGTGCTTGCTGCTAACTAGGGGGCATGACCGGCTCCCACAGAGTAACAGGCAGTGTGTACAAGACCAAGGAACGAATTTACCGCCGTATGGCTTACCCGACTTCATGCAAGCAAGTTGCAGCCTGCAATCCGAACTGAGGACAGGTTTTTGAAGTTAGCTCACCATCGTGCATTTAAGACAGATTGCTGATCAAGCCAAGCAAAACCCATCTTTTACTCGATTAAAAAGCATCTGGGAGTCAATATACATTATTAGTATGTACAAATAAATACATATATATATATATTGTTCAACGAATGCATTAACATGGATTTAACATACAAGGCCCCTCATTAGAATTGCTTGCAGGGCACATTGTCTCGAAGAGAAGTCACGCATCAATGAAGCTAGTGTTTCAGAGAATGCGGCTTTTAATCCAACAAAAGCAGGATTTGTTGACATGCTTACAAGAGTGAGGCGACCGTCTTCATTCAGCTGGACTCGGCTTCATTTTGTTCAGCCACATCTTCTCCAAATACGCCATTTTGACATGAAACTGCAGACAAGTGAAAATGTGAAGAACAAAAAACTACAGCCTCTGATTACGAATTCCAATGGAGGCTACAAGCCTATAATGAACATGCTGAATCCAATGTGCGAATCGGAGCTATCATATTAGCAACTGCATAAGGGCAAAAGAGGTATATTGTTTTCCACGGGTTTCTTCTCCAGACCATCAAATTAAGCACTAGCAAGCATCTTTTGTGTCCTAGAGAATCAGGGGATCCAACAGAAAGCCACAACAATGACGTTTCCATGCCACAGCCTGCAGAATGTCATCTCCCCCGAAGCAGGTTGCAGATGCCACAGTTCAGTACCGTTGCTCTACCAGTGAAGGCTTTCACCCTGACAAACCAGACAGCAGACTCACCAACCACTGCCACTCTTCTTTATATGATCAGACCCAACCAGATCTATAGTCTATTTTCTCAGTTGAATGAGTTTTACAGAGCCATCTCCACCACAAGAAAGGAAACCATTAGGAAGAACATGGATATCCGTAACAGCAGCCTGCATCCAAGCATTATACTGGAATCAAATACTCACGTGCAAGTAAATTTCTTAGGAAGCCAAGAACCAGGAACAACAGAAGAACATTATTTCTTATTGCAAATGTGGTTTCCACCCCCCAACCCCAAAAAAGAAGAAATAATAACATAGTTTCCATCAATTTACTGTTTTCTTGCAAAAGCAGGAACAACAAAAGAACATTATTTAAAAGAAGCATGAAGTCAAATCTTGAACAGCTGTATTAGTTAAATGTCTCAGAGAGCAATATCTTTACTCTCTAGATTCAAACCCAATTTAATTTAGTTGAAACCATAAATAAAAGGAGGAGAAACACATGAGAAGGAACAGTTAAACACGCACAACAATACTCCACAATCAACAATCAGCTTCATTCCAATCTAATGTGTAGAAAAGAGCACGCAGTTCAGGCTCTGGTTGTGACCAGGCTCAATTAGAGGGTTGAAATAGACCCTTAATCTTTTTCTAAAGTTCACTCAAGTTACGAAAAGGAAAAGAAAAAATGCCCCTCAAACTAAAACATGAAGCTTATAACTCCCTTTTTCACAGAAAAACAGAATATACCTTACATGAACACATTTCTAACACACTTAAGTGAGAGGATACCTAAACTACAGATTTACCCCTAAATACAATGACTAAAATACACCTGAAAGATATGTCATTCAACAAGTTATCCATTAAATAATAAGAAAAAATAAAATTACCCTAACAATTCCTCCGAAGCCTTGAGAGCTAGGCTGCAAGAAAGTGTGTCTCTCATGCAACTTTTGCCAGTGGAAAACCAGCTCCTGTCTCCTGGCATCCCAAAGTTTAACATCACCATCTTTGCTTCCTGTTAGGAACAAGCTGGTATATGGGATGGTCGATATCCTGGTTATGCTTCCTATGCTCAGTACAAAGCAAACCACAATTAGAAAAATCAGGTTTTTCGAGCAAAAAAATTATACTGTCGTTTTTCCATGTACCTTGATGAGCTTTTGGTATGTACCAAAGCATTCCACTAGGATATTGTCGTGTAGATTGCTTCTCACCCCCTAAACCAGAAAACTTGTGTCGCTTGCTCTTTCCAGTTGCAATGAAACGAAAGTCATGAAGACCAACATCACCTTCTTTTCCTCCACTCACAATCATTGGTGATATAGAACCACTTCCAATATCATTATCAAAAAGCGAAAGAGAGCAAGCTCCTCCTGTGCAAGAAAAGTTGAGAGAATATAACCACTAAGTGCTTCATTGGTGTCTATCTTAAACTGCTCATAACAACAGATGAAAGAGCATACAACGATAAAACAGCATGCAACAGATAAAGACTTTGTTTCTGGCTTTGAACACCGTTTTGAGTTGCTTAAGCAAAGTAGAAACTGAAGAAATAAATTAAGTAGCACCATCCAGCCATCTTTCAAGCCTTCTGTTCTGTTGGGGTGTTAACTAAAACCTTAATTGTGAAGATTCTATTCATCTTACTTACTAAAATGTGGCATCAAATGTACAAGCCTGACCAATCCACAACCCAGTATCAACTCAAGCAGGTAGTTGGCCAGCAGCCAATTTAAGAAGGAGACTGCTTTGTGCTATATCAAACTCGACTCATTTGTAGACCGCTATAGAAAGGGGAGACTTTAACCTTAATTGTGAGAAAAATCAAGCTTTGAGAATGTTCTCAGCAAAACCAACTCAAGGAAATGGTTGGATCGGGAATTTAGTGTCAAATGCTAGGTGTTCCAGATAGAATTAACTTTATGTGTTAACATTACATTAACCAAAAAAAAGCAACTTTAATAAGTGGATCAAATGCTAGATACTTTCCAGATAAAATGAACTTCGTATTTACGTTTACGCCAACCTCAAAACAAAATAAGAAAACCCTTAAAACCAACATTCCCTCTGGCTTTACAAGACTGAGATATACCTTCATGACATGTAAGAGAAGCCTGAGAAGATGTAGGCGGTGCGAGTGTATCCCATACAACAACATTTGCACCATTTGAGCTGTATCCAGCACCAGCGATAACGGAACCACTACCTGCCATATATTCAACATCCCTGCAACCAGTATATACCTGTTCATATGTTGTACCACCTTACCAGAAAAATAAAAGGTAACTTCCACAGAGACTATATATGCTTCCAGGAACACCAATTACATATCTTTCACGGTTACATGTTTGGTACTGAATATCAAACAATAGAACGGCCACTTTTATGAGTACTTGTGCAAGGATCTGGCAGAAATCCAAGCCATTGGTGGTGGGTCTTAAGCAAACATCCTAACAACACAGCTAAATGCAAACCTGGGCTATCCCATGCTGCTCCATACAGTAATAGGTTGGGACCCACATAATAAATTTTTCTCAGAGAAATGGAGTATTTTAGTAGATTACTCACAAAGCATAGCCACTAAAGCAAAGGCACGACTGGGTAGGGCGAACATTGCTTCTCCCTCCAACCTCGAGTTGCCATGTGCATATTGTGCCATCTAAAGCAGCACTAGCAAATCTGTGTCCACAGTGGTCAAATTGTACCTCAGATATTGACGCCAGTGCATATGGTGGAGGCACATTTGCTGCAGGCTGGACACCGTAGGTTGCTGTTGCTCTGTTCTTACCAAACTGTTTGCATAACAATATGGTTGAATAATTTCTTAGAAAAATTTTTCTTTTTCTGAAAAGGCGATTTTCTAAAGAAAACAAAAATGAAGTATAACCAAATGAAACAAAACATAATTTTTTTTACACAAATATCAATAAATAAAGGAGAATTTGATAAATTTAAATCAAGAAAATATGGCCCACCTCCCAAAGATAAATATGTGTATTGCTAGAGCCAACCAAGAAGAAAGGCCCTGAAGGATGACTGCATAAGGCTCTCGTGTGAATATTTTCAACTGTTGCTGGAGGATCAACAAATTCAAAATCTTCAGATTCTTCCCACCCTAAGCCTGATGCACCAATACCAGCATAGCCTGGAATTCCAAAAGCCCCTCCACCAGTCAAATCTCTCCCTGGCCTCGCTAGAGAACCCACACCAACAGTTGCTCCACCCAACCCAAGATGAGCACCTTTCTTGCTGCCTAGTCCCACACCTAAAGAGACATAAGTGGGAACAGGTGTAGATTCTGACCTAGCCCATCCATTCAGGGGCCAATCAGAATTCAACCAGATATACTCCTTGTCTTCTAGGGAATCCTCCACATCCCAGTTGTAGAAAATCAAACCCTGAATGACAAAAAAGTTCCAATCACGTGGAGGCAAACAATCCACAGTCCATAATTTCTTTTCATAGAAGGACATTTACAATTTAATGAACACTTTGACAAAGAAAGAAATAAATCACTCATTCTCCTAAAACATGCCTTTCGATTGCTGGCAAAGGCAACTTGCTTCTGAGAAATGGAGTTAACACACATAGCCTGCATAACATTGCATATCCGGTAGTAAGTGGTATACTCTTCACAGTAGTATAATAAGAGAATTTAATCCAGATAAAAGACTAATCCACTGGTATGGAAGTCACAATATACAAGAATAGTCCCCCAGTTAAACAAACTAATACTACAATCTTCTATGGAGCAGAGCAGAATATTTACCTCAATGAGCTCTCCACTTCTCTTACATAACTCTTTCGGATTATGGAAAATTTGAGCATTCCTATAAATCCATTTGTCAGAATTGTCAGCAGCACTGTTATTCCTGCTTTCCACATGATTGGATGTTTCACCATATCCATGGCTCAAGAAGATTGATTTATGAATATTACTCCAGCTTTTGGAATGTTGTTCAGAGATAGACTGCAGGTGATGCACTGCATCCTGTAAAAAGCCTTCAGACACCTCCTTGGGATCTACAGACATTTGCCACAATATTTCAAATGAGGATGTATTGCTCTCTTCACTGATGTCTAAGTCTCCAACTCCCCGAGTTACATACTCATGACCCTCATGATTTTCAGACTGAGTACTTTTCTCCAGCCAAGCAAGAGTTGGCACCGGCAAGCTCTTTCTGATTTTCTGTCTCAGATCTGATTCTAGCAGTTTGCTAAGAGAGTAAGAAACATATGTCAGTGTGGTCTTTAACAACCTTGAAATGGATTCTTCATTTTCAAGATTGGCCTTCAACATGTTCACTTGATCATTCATGAAGTGGCAAAGGTAGCCCCATAAACAAACTCCAATCAATCTCCATCTTTCATCTTCTGACAGAGAGCAATCAGTCTTTCTGTTTACCCCTTGATAAGGTTTGTTCTGAGGAGCAGTCCCTTCAGCCTCACAAGATACATCAGCTGTCACCAACTTCATGATTTCATGCAGTATCACCTTCAAGTCTGTAACTTTAACTTCAGTAGTCTGCTTCTTCCTAAAAGCTTTTATTATTGGTTTTATCATTAGAACAAGACAGTGACTTTCCCTTTTGGCCCATGCTGATGCGAAATTCACCGAATACTCAAGAAGATCAAGGATGCTAAATATTTTCTCACCCTGAATATCTTCAAATAAACCAGGAGCATGGAACTGTATGAGAGGTCTCAAATCATTCAAGAAGTAAATGAGATATTGTGCATAAAAGTCCCAAGGATGAATCAAGGAAGATCTGTGGTTGATTGATGTACTTCTTTCACAAGAAGCTGGCTCCGGTGCATGGCAAGCAAGAGAGCACACAACTATATAACGAACCAGTACAGAGCAAATATCTCTGGTTGTTTTCATCACTTGTTCCCGCAGAAGAGGATACAAATATGAATCGTGCTGATGTTCCCGAGACAAGAAGCCACGTGATACTTGGTACCCAAGAAAAAATAACCCATGGCTTGCTGTAAAAAGTAAGGTCTGTAGAAACAAGAAAGTACCTTAAAGAAATTTTGTCGATGGAAAAGTTAGCTAAAAAGGAAAGGAAAAACTGAACTGTGGGTAGTCGATTTGGTACCTTGCAAGCCAAATCATGTGAAGCTAGTGAGAACTTCTTCTCAAAAATAGAAACTGCATTCTTCAGCTTGTGGTTGAAATTATCTAGTAAGACTTCACATTGGTTGGTCTTACCTTCCTTTTTGCAACAACTATAGTCAGTCCAGTTCGGGTGCTCTTTCATCATTTTTGAAATGTAAAACATAGCCAAGCCAATCTTTGCATGAGCCTCCAGATCACGAGCCACATCATCTGCTACCCAGTCAGAAGTATCAACTGCTGACCACTTTTGCTTCCCATGAAATATATCTCCCTTTACACTCTCCAATGAGTTAAATTGATCCTTACTCTCAATATTAATTGAAGATGGTTGAAGACTCTCCAATGCTTCAAACTTGAAAAGAAAATGATATCATCATCAACCATACAAAACATCAATTAAAAAGTTAAATTTAGAAAAGAAAAAATTCACTCACAGGGTGTCCACATCTCTTCAAGGCGCTGAAAGCCATCAAAGAGGCCCACCTTGCCATAATAGCAGCTTTGTATTCGCCAATGGAATTCTTCATGTTACTTTTGGCAGCTAGGAATGCACAATACTGACCTACATTTGGATCTGACAGAGCATATGCGTAACTGCTTGAGTCATTTGAATTGCTGTTGGTAGGATACTCTTTAAGACCAAGCAGATTCCAGAATGATTTTGAACAATTCCCTAAGATCCACTGCATATATCAATACTCATATCAACAACAGAAACTAATTTTTTTAGCAAACATGTCTAAAAATTTTTGCCATGTCACACCTCAAACAAGCCCATGAGCCAGTAGTCCTCTTTCTCAATAGCACTTGGAAGCAAAAAATCTGAAATAAGGCGACGCTCTAAGGCTCCTCCATAACCTTCGAGAAGGCGGCAGATCACAAGGGCAAGCTGTTCATCCCCAAAGTTCTTGGCACAGATAGTAACTGCAGAAGAAGGATCCCCTCCAAGAATAAAAAAGGCAATAGCAAGCTCTAGTTGATGCTTTCCCATTAAGACATAAGCATTCTTCAAAGCAGCTGCTTTATTCCTTTCGTCCTGAAATATGACTCCAGGAAATCTGAATCAGTTGGTTGTAATATAGTATACAGGTACCATCAAGAAATAGTTTACATTTGCATGTTGGAGTTGTATTCATCACAAATGAAAGAAAATAATAGCATTTGGTTGGACTAAGGTTAAGCATTAGCTCAAGTTGTAACAGATTGAATAAGGAGAAATTATTCATTCTACTAAAATTCTCGTGCTATAATACCTGGAAGTTACGAGCAAGAAATCCAACTAGGGGTTTGTCTCTTTCATCTTTGCTGATCTTAAACAGTCCAGCCAAAACCTGAAGCCTATTAAGGGCGAGATATAGAAGTGCACAATCCTTTGGATCTCTCTTCTTCAGATATTGAGATCTTGCCAGCTTCTCCATCTACGCAATTCAAAAAATTAAGCCAAAACATTTCTCCACATTTAGTACAAAAAAGGTAAGGGCAAGCACATACAGTTACAATTATTTCTTAGAAGATGAAAAGAAAAATCAACACTCCCAAAGAATAGTACAACATTCGATAAAGCTGAACATATGTGCGATATGCCCCCACTGTTGGAAAATTAGGGTTGAATGCCAAGACTAAATAAGCTCAAATTACAAGAATTCCTTTATGCCATCTGATTCACACTTCCTGCTGGTGTAAAGAAGCAACCAGAAGCAAGCTTGGATTAACCACAACTGATCTAAGCCCAATAAGGAGCAGAAATTAAGCCCAAGATCACATCATTTAGAATAGTTAATATTCTTAGTATCAGTCTTTCGTAATGAAGGGTTTAGAACATTTTCATCTTTCATAAGTTACAACAAAGAGGGCTATTTTGTTACATTTTGACTTGTTTTGCCTTAATGATCTGCGTAAGCATATAACTGGAACACTCTTCACTGCTTAATCATTCTTTAGTACAATTACCAATGTATTCATATATATCTTATCAATAAAACCACCATTTTTCTTTAAAAAAAAAAGCATATAACTGGAACATGTCAGTCACTAGAAAGAAGAATCCTAACAGCCATCTCGGTTTTTACCTATCCTATAATTATGCCTTCTAAGGTCATTCCATTTTTCAACAGTTTTCCGATCACTTGCTAATATAAATTGCATAGTTATTATTTAAATCCCACTCAAGTAAGAAGAATAAATCCAGAAATTAAGCTTAATGAAAATCCAAAATAGATTTCATGCCACATATTGTAGTCCCCATGTTCTCTTTCTTCCATATCTTCTTTGATTTTTTCTTCAAAACCACCACCACAGATCGTGCAATACTACTGACTATAGTATCTCACTCAAGCATGTGAGACAGTATTTACCCTACTATTCAAGAGTTCCTTTTTTCACTTTTTCAGTCCAAGTGCTTGAAGCATTTTTTCTACGCATACCAAAATAAATAATTCTTTAAATTTCGCGTCCTTAGGTGAATTAATCCCTTTCTTGTTTCTTCTCTAGTTAAAACACTTACGCATCCTATATAAACCTAGTCAATTTTGGTGCTTTATTTTGCTCTGAAAGAAAATTTGGTGCTTTATTCTGCTCTCAAGAAAAAATTTGGAGCTTTATTTGCTCTCAAAAAAAAAATTGGTGCTTTATTTATCTTAACAAGTTTTGGTCCCTTTATTTCAGAATTTCATCATATTGCAGAAAAGCTGAAGAAAAAGCATTGGCAAAGATCTTGATTTTCCTAGTCTCACTGCAATACACCGACGAGGCTGATACCAGAAATAATTTTCTTTCTACAGAAATTATTAAATTTAATGACAGGATCTCATATAGAATTTGCATATTCCTATTTTTTAGAAAAAAGCGCAAAAAACAACCCAAGAGTTAAAGAAAGAAAAAAAAGAGACATATTACTCTTGTTCGTAATGGTGTGACATCTCTAAACCAATATCCAACCCCCAAACCTCTCATTTCCTGCCAAGTTGGTTCACTAGATAGAAGAGAATTAAGCAGATTATCTTGACAATCAGACATGAAGGCCCAAGCAATCAATCCAGAATCAACAATCAATTCTGAACCAGCCAATCTTGCATTCTTCTGCAGTAAATGCATCTGAAACTTAACTGCAATCCAAAACCTGGAAGGAAGCAATAAATACATATGATTGTAAACACAAGACAGAATATAATCCCAACCAGCTCATCAATTCAACATGTACGACAATAGGTAAAAGTACAACCTTTTGACCGATACAGGAACAATTCTAGTAGGCTAAACAAGTCTTCACACTAACAAGCTAAACAATGAATGAAGAAGCATCTAGCAACTTAGGATATCAAGCTTACCCATGAATATGCCATCGCAAGCTAAGAAAAAAATCTTTACTATAAACAGTCTAGGAGGCTGGACACCCTAGCGACTTAGTCTATCAAGACTATAGAAGTCTGTGACTTAGTATATAAATAATGATGAAACATCTACGAGCCTAGAACAAAAAGCTTTTTATGAAGCATAAAAATAATCAAGCAATAATTATTACTCATTGACCTGAGTCGAGTTGTTCCAGCCAAAGACTTGATTCAATTGGCACAAAGAACCTTCATACATAAAAAGTAACAATAGGAAGGAAAATCCTAAAAACAATACACCCACCTTAAGCCAAAGCAACCATCTTCACAGCCAATTCATGTTACTTGAAGTATTAAAACTATGATGTCATAGAATTTCTTGAAAGTGTAAGTAGAGAATTACCTTCTACCTGATGCATCCAAGCTTTCATAAAGTGAAGAACAGCGAGAATCCTTAACTTCACTCAGAAGGTCAACTATTGCAAGCAATTCAGTTCTATTCTTCTTACTTATTCCTTCTATGTCATGGAACTTATCTACTAAAGTTCTAGTGAGCCCAATTTCGTCAGAATTTCCTGTAGAAGAATTTGATATTGTATCCGCATAAACCTGGGAATCTGCACCGTAAGTCCCAGAAGATAGATCGGTAGACCACTGAAGTCCTTTACTGCTCATTTTAGTTGCCACTGTTTCCTCTAAGAACTGGGACAGTAGGATCTGAGGAATATGGATGCATGACTTTCCCAGATTATAGCCCTTCCTGCAGTTTCCAGAGTTTGTATCAGAATTAAGATGCTCCACCAGATGCTTCACTGCAGCATATGCTCGTTTCCACCTTCCTGCAACCAGTTCAGTAGTGACTATAAGCCCGACAGAACACGAACTAACAAAAGTTCCTGATGAACTACATTTGACAAAAAACTCATGAAAATCAGAGCTGGAAGCATCACTTTCCTTAGTTAACAGAAACTATAAAAGAGTAAAACATAAAAAAATCACATACCTGAACTCAGAGAAAGAAAGAGTGCTACTGGATGGTAAACAGGCAATGGTTCATTTAGTTTCTCAACAATTTCAACAATGTTGTGACATGCACTTCTTCTTCCATGCTCAACTTTCTCCTGAGACATCAGTTCAACAGAGTTGCAAAGTTCGCTGTCATTTTTCACAGTGAAGTAATTCCCCACTGTTTCATTTCTCTCACTCAGTAACGATGTTTCCTCAGTACAAACTGCCCACTGACTAAAGAGAGAAAAAAAAGCATCATGTACAACTATTGCACCCAAGCTAGGATCCCACATGAAGTCCTGTGCTGGACATTTAAAGGTACTGGTTGCAACACAAACCCAAACTCGTGTTGACATTCTTGGCTCCGTAGGAGCCCGAGTACTGGACCTCTGGGAGGCATATATTAGCAATTCATCTTGCAGGCAAACTCCAAGTAATTGACCATTTCCAATGGCCAACCACTCTAAAGAAATAGCATTTCCTTCAAGAGTCATTTTATCTTCAAGCAAAAATCTCCCGGTCCCATCCAGGTATTTAGATCCCCATATATGAAGGCTACAGCCACTGCTGGAACCAATCTTGGTAATGGTTGCCATCTGGGCCCCATCACTGGACAAAGAAACAGCATGTACAGCCCCCTGATGTGAGGTACACACACCTACTAGTTCCCAGGGCACCAACATCTGGACGGAAACTTGCCCTGAAGGAACTGTACAACTAGTTCTCCACAGTTTTACACTCCCATCGGAGCAGCCAGTAGCCAACTGACAAATAGGTGTTTTAACTTGATTACAGATAAAATTATTTGGACTTATCACAGCAAAACTGGTGATATGATCAGATTCATATGGAAATGTTGAAGAACACGGTTTAATAGCAACATAGTATCTTGTATTACCAAAAGCACTTTCAAATTTCCAACCTTTGGGTGTGTCAATGCTCCCCAATAAATCACTAGTGTGCAAGACAACATTCCATGATACAGCACGAAATTCCTTGATCCATATACTAAACAATACAAAACTATTTGAAATAGTATTTTCACTATTTTCAGCTGCTAAAGGAACTGCAAAAATGTGATCTGGAACATCCCCCTTACAGTGACCTTCAAAAGAAATTGTGCATATTCTGTGGTTTGTGATTCTATCCCTTTCACTTTCAGATATTTTTATTGCAAAGACATCAATTCCATCTGCATGCCCTAACAGCAGAAGTAAGTCATTGTTCAACAGTGACGGTGCCCACCTCAGAGTTGTATATTCTGCAGTTGTGGACAAATCTCCACTATCAAGTTGGCCCAAAAGTTTCCATGCTGGGTGAGACAGAGTTGACTTGCCTAAAATAGGATTTGAAACGGCTGAAACAGACCAGAACAGAAGCAATCCATTAGAATCTAAAGTAACAGCAATTTCAATTTCGTAGCTATACGGATGCAAAGCAACCTGCAGAATCCTTCCTGTGTGGCCACATCTATTCAGAACTTCTACATAACAACACAAATCATTCTCCTTTTGGAGTTCTTTTGAAGAACTTACATCTGCAACAATAGATAGGTCCTCTCTGTATAAATGTGACCAGGAAATGATATTGTCCGGCAATAACTCAATCAAAGAACACATGGTAGGCGGACCAAAGAGTCGATCACGGTGAACCACAACTTGCACTAAAATAGATTCATTTGCAGGATTCGAACTGACAGCCTTTTGACAAATTACTGTTGTGGACGCACATATATTTTGCCTTTTCCATAAGGAAACCCGTGGGAACCGCAATGGTGATACATCATCAAGGCAGTGAATGGCCCAGAGACTAAGCAAATTCTGAGGACCCAACCCCACTAACCATTCGCATTTACCAACCACATCATGTTCAGAATCATGATGCAAAGAATGCACTTTACTACCAGTATCCTCAGCCTCTGTCGCCCAGATAAAATGAGTATCTGTGCTAAGGGTTCCCTTCAATATGTGGTTCACTTCAATCACAGCAACAACATGAAATGAACGCATCAACTTCTGGTCAGGTAAACCCTTGACTGGCTTCTTTGGTCTGCCACTTTCAATTTCACTCCACAACCTTACAGCTCCATCGAGAGAACAAGTCAAAAGTACATCCCGTGCAAAGGTTGATGCATCTTCTTTAGGTACCAATGGCCTCCACTGAAGCTTTGTAACAGGCTGCGGATGAAACAGCTCAGTTTTCACAAACTCAGTCCCGTTGCCATAGTAAACTGATACTCGCTTGCTGGCCTCCAAAACTGTTATGGATGATCCTTCCACCTGTGGGACTCCAGAACCAGAAGCTGTAGCAGCAAGTCCTTCAATCGACCATGTTGTCGAAGCCAAGGTTTGGGGATACTCTGTTCTTGATCTCCAAGCTGCTTCCCATGAACCACTCTTTTTTCTCCACAAAACCACCTCGCGGCCCGCAGCAATTAACCCGTCTCCAGATCTTGTCCATTTTATCACTTCGACCTCGGAAGATTGTACAAGTCCTGAAATCTGCCTCCAACAGAAAGAACCTGGAAAATGTGAGATAATTAAATCAAAATCGAAAACATTTGAAGACAATGAAACAACTCCGAAAAATTCTTCGTGTAAAGGAAAAAAGCAAGTGAGGACAGTGTAAAGCATCGAAGAACTAATGTCAGTAAAATCATGAGAAACAGAGTATCCCACTCTTAACTCAATATCAACAAATAAATAAATAAATGTTAAGAAGGGCAAAATTGATGAGAGCATCCTTCGAACAGACTCTAAACCACACGGCCAGTACTAGGACATTCGGTCTGCTTAATTTCATATTCTACTTCACTGTCAAGCATCAAAATGAAACAACGAACATTTTCATGATTTCATAAAGACATAATAACGAAAAAGCTTCCATTTCCAAGTCATGCCGTACCTGTCCCATCCTTCGAACCAGACGTGTAAACGTAGACAGTATTACCCGACCCAACCGCAATCTCCCCTTCGGACGGCAACGAAGGAGACCAGGCGACCGCCCGGAGAACCGCAGTCCCCACCGTCGGGCGAGGCGTCTCGATCACTTGTTCGAAGATAGTACCAATGTACGCCTCCTCCTGACATCGAGGAGAAGGGAAGTGAGAAATTACGAGAAGCGACGAAGCACCATAGGCGATCCATGAAAGACCTCCAAAATCAGGCAACCAATCTATTGCAGAGGGGAATCGGTTGGGAGCAGGAGGGATCAGCTGCGATTTGATGAGCTTCAAGGGTAACTTCTCTGATATATCGTCCGTGTCGCATTCCGCCTGCTCCGACATCCTTCGGTCGCTGCGGTGACTGGAAAATTCAGGACGGAAAAACGCAATCGAAGCAGCAACGCAGCATGGACTGGTACTAGAAACGACGAACGCTCACCGGATGTCCGAAGTGAACAATGGATTCGGCGACACCGAGTGCGTTGGTACGATGTGGGCACCAAAATCTCCTCCAGTACCGGATCGCCCATGCATCTTAGGAATTCGGTCGGCACCTCCGTTTGGCGGGCCTTCGAGGCCCATCTAGGAGGCCATCGGGTACCATTGGTGGGCCTCGTGTAGATCACACGTTAATAAAGGGTCCTCGGTTATGAATTAGTTATCCAGCTTTTTAATAATACCCTAGTCGGGTTCATTAGTGAGTGCTTAAGAGTCGAGCACCGTGTTCAACTTATATTTTACAATGTATTGCTCTGCGGACCTTGCAAATTATACACGGGTTCTTTGTCATGTAACTCCTATCGCTGCTATAGAGACTCGAGCTTCCTCCTAAGGATCCCTATGTTCAACTTTTAACCATTATAATATCAGCCAACTTTTAAGCATGCAATAGAAAAAAGTCCAAGCCCACACGTGCTCATAAGTATCTATATTTTAGTTTAATCATTTAAATTTGCTACTTAAAAGTTCTTAATTCAGTACAAAGTACAAATGTTAAGTTTATTTATCTTTCGAATTATGTTGACATTCACTCGAATTTTAATATTAGAGAGATATAATGTAATGAAATATTTTTATATAAATTATAAAAAAGAAAAATGTTTTTTTTTTTTTATCGAATTCTTTTGTAGGTTGTAATGTTTCCGATGTGTTTTATTGATTAGACCCCTTTTCATGAATCTCGGTGCATCTTTATCGATCTGTGAAGCCGTTCACAAGTATTGGGTCACGATACAGTATAAGAAAGACTCACTCAGTTGACTTTTACCTATCCTACTAATCAAGCATTAATTTAAAAGGATTAAATAACAAAGCACTTCCATTCAAAGAACGAGTTCACTAATCGTGGCACTACCTCTATTAAAAAGCATATCAAATTAATAAAACTTTCCAATATCTGATAAAATTTTTAACTTTCATTATAACTTAAACCATGTAACTATGGTGTTTTTATATGCATCACATAATTTTGAAGATTTTATTTCATACCCAAAATCCGTATTTTGATATAGATTATAGTATTTTAACCCCGAAATTAATATTTTTGCTAAACTTTAGTATTTTAACCCTGAATGTGATATTTTCGCCTTGTAACGTGTCGCAATCTAATTGGCACCAGGTGCTCCGAACCCAATAATTAATACGTTTTTTAATATAATTTAATCCAGAATTCGACAAATGGTGAATAATAAAGTATAAATTATTAAGTATATCATTTTCAGCATTTGGTTGGAAATACAAAAACAGGTTGGCCTCCAGGTGGTCCGGAATTGAATTTTAACCCCCCATTCTGTGCAATCATTGGTTCTTATGGCGGACCGGGTCTAGCCGACTGCCTTCAAAGACAAGTTTTATATATATATATACGTGTAGTTTTCAATGCAATTTCAGAAATATAAACTTGTGGGTGTTTGTCATTCAATCAACGACGACTCCGCTCATACATTTTATAATGTTCAGGGCAAGAACCGAATCATAATTTTGATTAATTGGATCGTCATCCATTCATTAGGAAGAACCAAAAATTGTTGTTTTTTTTTTTTTTTTTTTTTTGTTGCTGAAAAGAGAAGCTGATCATTGGGTTCCTGCTCGGAGGCCGCTCACCTAATCCAGAGCCAGACAACAAAACCGAAAAAAAAAAAAAAAACGAGCGAACGGGCTCATTCAAGCGAGGAGGAGGTAAAGAAGAGGGCCCGAAATATGTCGATTCGTTGAACGCGCGACTGCGTGAGCTCGGAAGGCAATGCAAGTGGGGGATCAGTGGCAGCCATTTTTCTCCTCCACCCACCACTCAGAAAAAGCAGCCGTTTCACTTGCGCGACATTTTTGTCCTTTGGAATATTGTCATTTCGAATAAGAACTCGGAGATGAAGACAGAAGCAGTCGTGGGGAATTCGGGGTTTGCGACCTTTTACCGAGAGGGCTCTCTGTTGACGATTTTGTTTTTCATATGAACTGAGGATTTATTAATTTCTGGTAATTTGGAGAAGCTGCTTCGAAGCATCGTGGTCGGTTGAATTCAGAGACAGCTTCTGTTTTTTTCATGGCTGACGATCTCGTTTGGGTAAACGATGGAAGGACCACTCCGTTTCTGAAATAAAATTCGCAGAGCAAGTAGTAGCCCGTGTGGGAGAGTTAACGGGAATCTTCCCGACGTCGCCCCACTTTCTTCCCAACCAAAGTATCTATCCGGTTCTCTTTTTCTTCAATTGGAAAATAAAAAATTACTCAGAATATTCGTAATCTTCTGCCGTCTCTGTCACACAGCTGCAATCGTCGCATGGACAGGGAAGAAGAAGTGTATCGCGAACTATTACCATCTCTTCGTTCACAGTCTCCCAATTTCCATATCCTCAAACTTCATCGAAGCTTGATTTTGAAGCAGAGTTTCTCCAAACCCACTTTAAAAATTTCCCTTCCTCTCAACTTCAATACTTCATGGATAACCCATTAGCAATCTTTCGCTTTATCCTCAGTAATTTCAGCTTTTCATCTCAACTCGTCTTTGTCGGCCACCCAGAGTAATTTACAGAGGCGAGGCGGCTAGCAATAACCAGAGTGCAACCCCATATTCTCCCCCTCTTTTCAAGATGTCACCCCAGATTAAATCTCAATACTCAATCCACAATATGATTCCGAATCAGCGCTTTTCTGCGCATTTTCAATCCCCGCCCCCGCCCCCGCCCCCGCTTTTTTTTTTTTCAAGTCATTGCGGCAATCTTTAATCAACGTCCCCAACGAGTCGCCGCAGCCATTAAAGCCATGTCTACAGTAAACTTGAAACACGATCGCGTAATTAATTTTAATTAATCTCCGCGGTCGACGACGACCCAGATTAACACCTTCACCGCTGAGAGCTGAGAGCTCCCCCTAATGATCAATTCACGAGACAAGCAAAACGATAAGCTCGACTCGGGAACAGGGAATCGTGAGCCGGGACTCGGGACCTCCGCTACCAGATGTCGACAAGCCTCCCCCTCGCTAATTACTCCCACTAGACGCTTATTTCAAAGTTAATCCCAATTTCTTTAATCCCAGTCGATCGCCAAATTCAGAAGATTAATGATCTTTCTCTATTATTAATCCCTTCTCTTCGCAAGGACCGACCCCAGCTCAGTTATTAAAAAAGGACTCTGCTCCGTAGTTTACTCCCTCGTCGCGTTACTCATTCAGATATTTCCGTAAACAGAGCTGTCGGCTTCTCTGGCTTCTTCAGTCTTCACTAATCACAATTAATAGTAAGTGGATGGGCATTAATCGTATAAAACTCAACGATGAGACGGTACGGCAAATCGCGGGCTACGAATGTGGATGGTGACATGGAAGGCTTAACGTTTAAAAAAAAAAAAAAAAAAGGGACGGGAGCCCTCCTGTCTTCGGACAAGAACATGGTAAGCATATGAGGTTTACTCCAACTCCATCTTGTACTTTAGCGAAGAAAAGGTCAAGGGCTCGGCTGCATCGACATCCATTCCGTGGTCTCGTGGGCCCATTAAAGAAGTCCAGGAGTCCAGATGTGTTTTTCTTTCTTTTTTTTTTTTTTTTTTTTTTTTTTTTTTTTTTTTACGGGTTGGGAAAATTTTATATATTTAATTATGTTGTCTCCTGTCTCGTTCCCATTTTTTAAATAATTGGTATTCTTACTTTTGAATTAAAATTTTGCGGCTCGTTACGTCTTTGTTATTGGGCGTTAGTTGCTGACGTAACGAAGAGAGAGAATTATTTAGTTCAGCCCCGCTCGGCAGCAGGGAATTAATAAGCGTCAACGGTCCGAGCAATGGGCGTCCGAACCGGTGCTGAACCGACCCAACCTGCTCTCTCGTCGTCACTCGTCATCGAGATTGAGAATTAAATTACAATTACGAGACACGGCTGAACCCCGGTTCTTTCGGACGTGCGTAGAGCGTGCATATATACATACGTTGGCGCGAACTGCGAAGGATGAGCGTTTGACCACGGCGGCCGGAGATGGGTGGCTTCCGGCTTCGGAGACGATCAGAAAACGACAGGGGAGTATTAATAATTTGGTGATTGATGAGTTTGGCTTCTGCTTCTTGATCGCTGTTACTGCCTCCGTTCGTTCTCGCTCGCGAACAAAAAACAAAAACAAAAAAAAGTGGACGATGTTCTCTGGTCGGCGATGCTCGATCGCCACGACGCGGTTAATAAATAATGTGGTGAAGTAAGCGCAGGGAGGGAGGGAGTAGGGACCGGAGAGGAGGAGGAGGGAGAAGGGAGGACCACTCCACCCCGGCGCATTCTAGTGAGAATCGTCACTTGTTTCTTTTTCCGCTTAGTTTATTCATTTTTGTAGCCATCAGATTCTATGGAATCAACGTCTGCCAATTCAATCCTTTCTCGTCTCGCAGCAGAGCAGATGCGAGTGGAAAGAGGAAGGAGAGGAGGAGGAGGAGCAGCAGCAGCAGCTTCCGTCGCCACCGCCGCCGTCACCGAGACCAACTCCAACACCGCCGCCGCCGCCGCCGCCGCCACCGCTATGTCGGCCGAACCGGACGACGGCGAACGTAACGGCTCTCGACCGAAGGATCCGCCCGGTCCGATCGAAAGGGAGCTGATGGATCTCGACCTTGACCTCGACGGTCCCTCCTGGCCTTTTGATCTCACGCACGACCTTTCCAATCCGTCCTCTCCTTTTCTTCTTTCTTTCTTCTCCTCCTTTCCGCCCAATCCTAATCTACAGCCCCCTGTTTCTTCAACGGAGCAGCCGTCCTCGCCTCTTTGGGCTTTCCCCGATGCTGCTGATGATAAATTTGTCGACAATTCGGTCCTGCCGTTCCACGGTGGTCTTCGCTTTGCTGATTGCGCCAGGTTTTTCTCCGGTGAGTTCCTTCTCCTTTATTCCTCAGTTTTGGATTTGGATTTGGATTCCTTTGGGCCATTTCTTGTTGGCTGTCTTGTTGAATGGCTTGTAAGCGTTTGGTTACAATTCAAATTTCTTCTCGATGCTCTGCCAGTATCTACTCCGATTCGTGGTCTTTTGTATCTTTTCATCTAGTCTCTTCTGTACATATTCCCCCAAATCAAAACTCCCTCGCTCCTTGTTCTTCATAGATTTGTTTGCTTTTGCTTGTGTACTCGATCTTAGGCGTTGGGCATTTATTTCCCTGCCTCTGTTTATCACCTGATAATGAGTTGTGGTTGTCAAATTCTCACATTTTACGCGTGCTCGTATCTTTTCTTTTTCTCTAAATCTAGTTTCTTTGGTTGTTTCCGGTTATCTACTCCCACTTCAGTTGACTTCTACTGGAAGTTGTCTCAACTGCTCGAAGTTCGAATGAACTGTCAACCTAGCTGTTTCTTTGGGCTTCGATTCTGTGACTTTTAAAAGTGGAGCAGGTGCTGAATGAGCTAGTTCATTTCTATTTCGTTTCGCCATTTACTTCTTGTTCACGAAAGTAGCTTCATGTAATTTCTAAGTCTACAACACCCTGTTTTATTAGTAACACCGCATTCAATGCTTTCTGCTGTTCGGTCTCGATGTTTAAAGTATCTGTAAAGGTTTTCTGGATTTTCTTCCGTGAAAATTTATTCGGAAACTGGCTTCTCTGTGATTCAAAAACCGGTCACGTGGTGGATATTGTCGGGATGGATTCTGTAGTTAATCTTTCTCTGTCACTCGGGCTGCAAATGAGAAAGTAGTTCTCTTTCGCAGTTACGCCTTGAGTTCTGAAAATTATTAGCGATCATATTTTTCACTTGATGATGTTAATTTCCAGTTTTGAAATAATTAAATATCTCAAGTTAACTTTCTATATTCTATTACTTCTCATTTCATCTCTGTTTCTCACTCTCTCTTTCTCCCGCTCTCACTACCCCCCTCACCCTCTAATTCATTCTTTCTCTATGGGGTGGCACTGCGTGCTCTTTAAGCTGTAATTTATTCTCGATGAAATGAGATGCAAAGTTGTCAACTTCCTTCTTCTGCTCTTTCCTGAAATGGTTCTTCACAAATTTCAGGTAATCCAGATTCTATCCAAGGAAATCCTGCCGAAGAAGTTGACAAGAGAAGACTGCTGCCAGATGATGATGATGCATCCGATGAGTCATGCATAATTAAGGAGCGGATGACACAGGCCCTTAGGCATTTCAAGAACTCGTCAGAACAGCATTTCTTGGTTCAAGTGTGGGCTCCAGTTAAAAATGGTGACAAATATGTTCTCACAACTTCAGGGCAACCCTTTGTTCTGGATCCACACAGTAATGGGCTTCTTCAATACAGGACCGTATCACTAATGTATTTATTTTCTGTTGATGGGGAAAGTGATGGAGATTTGGGTCTACCAGGCCGTGTATTTCGGCAGAAAATTCCAGAGTGGACCCCGAATGTACAATATTATAGTAGCAAGGAGTATCCACGTCTTAATCATGCTCTTCACTACAATGTGCGGGGTACTTTGGCCTTGCCTGTATTTGAACCTTCAGGACAGTCTTGTATCGGAGTAGTTGAGCTCATCATGACTTCCCAGAAGATCAACTATGCTTCTGAGGTTGATAAAGTTTGCAAAGCTCTCGAGGTTGGTATCCCACTGTGATTGTTTTATGATGCATATTGATGATCTCATCAGTGTATGTGCTGTTTGCAAATTTTTCTCTAATATGTACGACCCGTGGTAATGTTTTTTGTCTACATTTTGAACTGGGATAGTCTTTTTTAACAGAACTCGCATTTGATCTCTTTCTTAACTGGGTACCAGTGGTTCTGTATGCAACTATTTCATTCAAAATGTCTCTGTTGGCTTTTAAAGAACTTCTAATAATTACTCGATGCCCTTTGCTTTTCCAAGTGTTGGTAGGCAGGTATATAGAGGAATTGTTTATGTCAGCCAATTTTCTAAATTTTTCTTTTCGCATCTTGCTTGTGAGTTGTGAGACCACAACATATTGAGAGAATAGCATATTATCCTATATATGTTTGATGCCTGTTTCATTGTTTTTCACCTTGATGTGGAGATAAAAATTTCAAACTCATGTTAGTGATAGTCTAGTAGGTCCGGTTCATGTTGTTTAACACCATCCGTGTTGATGAATGAGAGAATAACATACTTCTTGGATGTGATCTGTGGGTCAGATGAATGGAAGTGCTGAAGTACTTCCATGCGGTGAGAGGTGAGTTGGTGAGTTAAACCAAATACTAGTAAAACAGGTTTGGGCCTTAGATGTTCATACAGGTGGTCTTAAAAGAAAATTTATCACTTGTAATAAATACACTCTTTTCTTGGTCATGTTCTTCACGTCGATATGTTTCTTTTATTTATTTATATTTTTTGGCCCTATATTGCAATTTATCTTTAGTACATACTCCTCAATGAGATATACTTGAACAGGATGTTTTAGCACAAAATATTCCAGCCTCAGAATACTAAAAAATTTTCAGTTCTTCTGTAGGCTGTAAACCTGAAGAGTTCTGATATACTAGATCATCCAAGCAGGCAGGTAAGTGATTATTCAATGTCTCCTACAAAATATGCTGGTGAGTAGTGATTCAATTTCCTTTCAAAAGCTTATATTCTTTGGTTCATTTTGATTCAGATATGTAATGAAGGTCGCCAAACTGCTTTAGCTGAAATTCTGGAGATATTAACAGTGGTATGTGAGACTCACAAAGTGCCTTTGGCTCAGACCTGGGTTCCATGTCAGCATCGCAGTATTTTAGCTTATGGTGGTGGTTCGAAGAAGAGCTGCACAAGCATAGACGGAAGTTGCATGGGACAAGTCTGCATGTCAACAACTGATGTAGCGATATATGTTCTGGATGCCCATATGTGGGGTTTTAGAGATGCCTGTGCAGAGCATCACTTGCAAAAGGGCCAGGGAGTAGCTGGTCGGGCATTTTCATCTCACAGGCCATGTTTCTGTAGTGATATTACGAAATTCACCAAGACAGAATACCCACTTGTACATTATGCTCGTATGTTTGGGTTGGTGAGCTGCTTCGCCATAAGCTTGAGGAGCACCCAAACTGGAAGTGATGATTACATATTGGAGTTCTTCCTCCCACTTGATTGTAAGGAACCTTGTGAACAAATGGATTTGATGAAATCTATTTCGACCACTATGAGGCAGTGTTTTCGAAGTTTAAAAGCTTCCACTTATAATGAACTGGTGGATGAGAGATGTCTGGAAACTATAGAAGCAAACACAAACGAGAAGATGGATTCAAAATCTGAACATGATCATATTGATGTGCGAGTTCCACCTGGCATAAGCAGCCAAGGACTTGATGGAATTGAGTTTGATAGTTTGTTGAATGGGAAAGATGTAATTGCCAATGCATTGGAGGGGCAATTGGCTGCGGATATTGATGCTGAAAAGACAGCGAACAACACCCTCATTGGTGTAGATGAATGTCAGAATACAGTTTCTTTATCTGATAACAAAAGCGCAAAGACAAGTGAAAGGAGGCGAGGCAAAACTGAGAAGTCAATCAGTTTAGAAGTTCTTCAACAGTATTTTGCTGGTAGTCTTAAAGATGCTGCAAAAAGCCTTGGTGGTAAGCTTGTGCCAGTTTTTTTCCTTATTTGGAAATGTTAATGCTTGTTTCAATAGAATAATATTTGTTTATGCAACCCATGCCAAATTCCCTGTTTCTGGTTTTAACAGTTTGTCCCACAACCATGAAGCGGATATGTCGGCAGCATGGAATCTCAAGGTGGCCATCGCTCAAGATAAACAAAGTGAATCGTTCCCTGTCTAAGCTGAAACGAGTGATTGAATCTGTCCAAGGTGCAGAAGGGGCATTTAGCCTTGCTTCCCTCACTAGTCCTCTTCCTGTTTCTGTTGGTTCAATTACCTGGCCTGTCAATGTAGAAGGACCCTTGCAATCGTTACAAGTATCAAAAGCCTCTGAATTTTTAGGTGGAAGGGAAAGACATTCACCCCCACTTGAAACACCCGAGAGACAGCAGGAAACCATTGGGTTATTTGGCCAACATGAACATGTTGATAAGCAAAACAGTCCCCAGGAGGAGCCTGCTAGGGGCTCCCCAGGGTCTAAATCACGAAGTGGCTCTGGTGACGAAAGTGCAGAGACGCCAATTTCTGCTGACTCATGTCAAGGAAGTCCAACAAATGAAACAAACATGCAGAATCTACAACTTGTTTCTTCCTTCCGAGAACAAACTTTAGATATTGGTTCCTTCCTCCCAGGGTCCTCTGGAGGATCAAGTCTATTAGCGGCATACTCGATACCGGATGCTCTTGTCACAACTCAGGCACATACTCAACCACAGTCGGTACTGGGTGGAATGCTTGTGGAGGATTCGGGAAGCTGCCAGGACTTTAGAGATCTCTGTAATTTAGCTACAGATGGTTGCCCCGATGAACCCCTATCCTCTGATCGTTCCAATGTACACGCACTGCCACATTTGACATGTACAAACCCTCACGTTAGTGCTTCTCAGGGGTTGAGAACTGTGACCATAAAGGCCAGCTACAAAGACGACATCATAAGGTTTAAGCTACCACTTGCATCAGGTGTTGTTGAGTTGAAGGAGGAAGTCTCAAAGCGGCTGAAATTGGAAGTGGGGACTTTCGATATCAAGTATTTGGATGATGATCAAGAGTGGGTTCTACTGGCCTGTGATGCGGATTTGCAGGAGTGTGTGGAGATCTCGAAATCATGGGGAGGGAATGTGATCAGGCTGCTAGTTCAAGACATTACAGCCAACTTCGGGAGCTCAGTTGAGAGCACGGGAGAATGATAGGTACCGAGTTGTTAGTTGTTACATACCATCTGTCTGCGTTTGTATTTTGTCAATCATGTCCGTCGATGCAGGTGAAATTGTAGATGTTAGTTTCGAGCGCCTGCATCTTCTTGTAACATTTTTGGAGTAGCTTAGGGAAATGTAGTAATTAGCTGTTTTTAGCTTTTATTCGGGACTAATTAGTCATTGGATTTATTCTTTTAAGATGAGCTGGTGATTGACAAATTATATGAAGCACAATAACCCAGTGCAAGCAGGCTGGAACGGAAGCTCGCGAGTCAGCTCTCTTGGGCGAAAGATCAGTTCAGGTATTCAACAACAGGGCCTTTCTGAGATGCTCTGAGGTTCATACAGTACGAGCATTCCAGAGTTGGCCCTTGGGAGATCCTCTACTGTTGGAACTTCGGATACTGGGTGAAATGTAGCTGGTGCTATGCGAACAAATAAAACATCTCCTATTGCTTGGAGATTTGACAGGGTGCGGCCCCGGGTCTGTACTGTCAACTGTGCCCCAGCAAGCAGCGATTTACCTTCGAGGGGCTTCCCTATTGAGAAATTAAGTGAATATCAAATGGTTGGATGACAAAAACAGAGTGACCTGACCTTAGCGAAAGGCCGAGAGACTAAGGTATGCATTCTTCGGCGCCATGAGTATCTATCCTTGGGCTTAATTGGCTCTCGAGTCTCGAAGTCGACCTGGACTAACGCCAGAAAAAGGGTAGATAGTGGCTTTCCCCTGATCTTCCCAACATGGCATGCAGAGGCATCCGAACATGCACCCACAGTGATTTAATACTGTTGTTACCGTGGCAAATGAAGAAATGATTTCCTATTATTCAATTCGTCGAGTCATGATTTTGCCTGAGACAGATGAACGGAAGGGGGTCGTGAGAAATCCTACTAACAGTCCGACTGACAAAAGAGACCTTCCAAGACAAACACCGGAGAAGCTCCGAGTCAAGATTCGGTGGGATTGGATAAAGCTTTCAGTAGCCGCCGAGTCCCCGACAACGACGCCGTGACGGGTATCCGATGGGGGAAGGAGACAAACCGTTCTTGCCGGCACAGCAGTTGCTTGCCCTGCCAAGTAAGCTCCCCTCTCTCTCTCTCTCTCTATCTCTATCTATCAACCTCCAATGACACTCCATTGGCAGTCCTTATTGGCCAGAAAGGCCACGTATAACGTGGAAGCCATGTTGTACGACTAGTCGTTCAGCGGCACCTTTGGTCGTATATAGAATTTCAGTTTGCTTGCAATGACTTGCAACATTACAAGGTAAAACGGTAAACCCACGCCCCCCACTTCAGATTTCTCAACATCATTTATTTATAATAGTAATTCCCATTTTTGGTTTCCGGTCTTATAAATTATAATACAATTAATGAGAAGATTTTCTGTATTTCCCGCTCATTTTTCTCTTCCTGGGGCCCTTCTAGTTCTAATAGCTTGTTGCTGACCTAAAAATTGAAGATAGCAGTACTAGTACAGAAGTACTAACCGGAAGAAATATTCACATAGTACTGGAATAAGAGTTGGCGGGAACACTGCAGGGGCCGGCGGCTGCGGCGTCGACGAAGAAGTGATCGAAGACGGAGTCATTGATCACGGGAGAAAAAGGGTCGACGAGATGAGCATCCATGAACGCCTTCAGGAGCTGTTCTCTCTGTCCTCTCAACTCCGTCGCTTCCGCTCTTGCCGACTGCAACTGCTGCTCCAGTTCTTTGACGTGTTTCTGCAAGTAGAATATCGCCCCCGTGCAGCCGTAGACCGGATCCTTCAGCCTCGTGTGAGCCTCGTACACCATGCTTTTCACTGTGTCTTCTCTTCTACTCTCGTCCACCATCTGACGATCACATCATCAGATCCCATTCTAAATCTTTCTAATTTCTTTCTCAAATCAAGAAGACAGTAGCGTAGACACATTGAATTTAAATACAACGTCATGTACCTGAAGCATCTTGATGACGTTGCTGGCACCGAACACCTTATGAACCCGGACGAAGTTCTCCGCCTCTTCTGCCGGAAAAAAGGGCGCGAGAATGCAGTTAACGTCGCATCTCCGGCGGAGGATTCGACAAGCAGAACAGGGTGGGTGAGCTCTCACATTCCGCGCCTGCGCCTGGGAATCCATGCCCATGAAATGGATTCTTTTTCTCTCTCTCTCTCTCTCCCTCTACCTAGCTCGCTTATCGCAAGTTTTTGTTGCATTAAAATCAGCTGAAACCCCAACTTTTCGGACATGCGGGAGCATGTTGGGAGGGATTATATATATAGAAGCAGAGAAGGCGAAGTCAGGATCATTCGATGTGACGTATAGAAAATTTTCTAGAGTCTGATAATGAAGAAGTTGGGGGGCGGCCACTGGAGGACAGTTCTTGAGTGGACAAACCAGCGTCTCCGTATCTACCCTACCCCCGTCTCTGGGGTCCGTATTGCCTACAACATCAATCAACTTGATTTTGATGTCCGGATACACATAAGACTGTTCGTTCCCTATCCTCAAATTTGCTTACCAAACCTTAACGCCTCACCCAGTGCATTAAAACCTGTCTGAGCACGAGAGGGGATGTTACGCAATCTCAGGGGGGGCATTGGGGCCAATGAGCGAAGGGATGAATGAATGGATGAAATACGGATGAATTAAGGGTTGGTTTCTATGTATAATAGGATGGCGGGTCTAAATGAAAGGACCCAACAAAGAGTGATTCATGAATTGAAAACAGAAACTGAGATAAGATATGAGATCTCTAGCTTGGACCCCTCTTCTTCTCTTATTTTCTTTGGGGAATTTCAAGTTAGATATCATGATTTCAAGAAACGAGAAGCATTAAGTACAAATTTAGATATCCAATTAGCTCGGCCCTCAGAAATTGCCCTTCCCATCTTTTTATCAAGAAATTGGTAAAGCAATATTTACAAAACATATTTCATAGATATATACTTCGTCTAGCAGATTTAAGCTGAAAATTCCACTCCATGAAGCTCATTAGTTAGGAGGCATTATCCCCTTAATCTAAATGCAACTCGAAATTCATTAAAGATCTCCATGATTTTTTTTTTTTTCACTTAATTTGCTTCGGTCTCTTGGAGAACAGTATAAAAGTATAACTTTGGGCTCACCTTCATCTCAAACTAGTTAAATAGATAAGTTTATTTCCCGTTCGGACCTAATTAATTACTACAAACCAGTATATCGATACCCAAGTCACGAGACTATTTCTTATCCTTTCGCCATTGAATCAAAGAGCAATGATTTAGGTCTCCTCCTCAAGGAGACACCAAAAGTTTAGATGTCACTTCCAATACCACTTAACAATATTTAATCCTTGATTCTCATTTTTTCACCAACTAATCCAGGCAAGAGTCACCGGAATTGGACATTTCAAATAATTTAACTTATAAATAAGTAGACTTATCAATTCTTTCTTTTTTTTTTTGGGTGGGGCACCCTCCACAATGAGAGTTACACGTAAGAAAAATGGGACGACAGTCAAATGTTATCTCAGTGTTAGGTAACAAAATACAGTGAGGAGCGACTTCCTTTGAAAGCGTCCAAATTGGCTTGTAACTAAGTCACTACGTCTAGAACACTAACTCGACTTTGATTACATGTTAATCCATCAATCATATCACAAAGTTTAAGTTGCTCGTAAGTAAATGAACAAGCTCTAGTTCCATCAAAATGAAAGCAATACTTAGATAAGCTATGGAATTTTAAACGGATAGCGCTTTGGGTCATGGGGGAAAACCACATTTTTATTTATTAACCGTTAATGCTAAAAATCTTAATTTTAATTTGTCTCCTTATATGCTCTAACTAGATATCATAAGCATGAACTTTTTCCAGGCATGTTGTACCCAAAATCCAGGCATCCACAGGACCCTATTGTTACATGTTGCTATATAGATGGACTTTTTACTCATAAAGGAAAAAAAGGACCCTATCAATGGGATCATTGGAAACCAGAGATTAATTAAAAAGGGTTGACAAGGGATCCCGTCCGACCTTATTGAAAACTTATGATATCTTGGACATCACCATCTGTAACGATGGCCTATGTCAAATATATTGACCGAGAACCTGCGATCAATCTTTCATCTCTGTTTTCTGCAAAATCCCTATTGGTGAGTTTAGAGCCGGTCAGCCGGAAGCAAGTCCGTGGTCCTGTCGGAAGCTCTTCTCAGAGACCATTTTGGACTGCACGTGTTTCTTGAGGCTGATAATCTTCTTCTACGATTCTCTGCCGACTGTTCGCAGGAAATGAAATTAGATTTTCTTGTATTTTTCTGGCTCTGTTTTCTCCTAATACTTGATGATTTTTTGTCCAGACTAGGCAATTTTTACACGATGAAAGTCTCACATTTCGTCTAATTTTCTAAGTGAGACTTGAACGGGTAAGTGGAGGACGAAGACAGAGAGAGATCGAACGTGGAATAATCAACGAGACGGAAGAATTCAACGTCTGCAAAAGCCAAAAGAGGCCGGTTAGTAGTTACGTCAATCAGCAGTCAATTTATATTCCTAATTAGTTACCAGTCCACAACCACGACACAGGTGGAAACTGGTTTAAGAAACGTATGCGTCTTACAAAGTAAACATTGGGTAAGATCACGGATTTTGAACAATATGGTGGTGGTGAGGAAAGCAATCCTACAGGCAGGTTTATGTTATCATCCTCCACGAGTCATGGCAGGTTTATGTTACCATCTTCCTCTTGCTTGGGAATTTTAAGACTGAAGGACAAGAAGAGGCAACCACACCGATTGGGAGTGATAAGTAGCTCATTGGTTACATAAAACAGAGGAATTTTTTTCCCAGACGGAACTACCACCCTCACAGATCGCTCAACGACAAGCAAGAGTACAAGATTAAAGAAACCCTGATCACATACCACTTGAGGAGGAGACTTATCTCCTTCTCCAGTCTTTTTGAAGCTTCTAATTTAATGGAACCATGCCGTAAACACCTCCCATCCAACAAACTTAGTTCATCGTCCAAACGATAGAATTTAGACCTAGGAGAATTGACGAAGGCAAAAATCAGTATAATGGATGAACGTGCTAGAATGTTGTTAGTTAAGGAGGTCCAGGGTTCACATTTCTCCAACTATACAATAGTAAGTACAATTGAAGCATGACTTCATCACTCCTCCCAATGCATTTCCCTACTATCAAACCACTTAAAAAGCCTTTTATAAAATAAGAATGATTTGAGAAAGAAAGGACATTGAAGATTGCCCAAAGAACCGACATGGCTAATCCAAGAAGAACTGGGCATGGCAGAACCTACCCTACACAGACTGATAATAATGAATGCCTGTAACAAGGTGCGCTGAAGACACAAATCTATGGAACCCGTGCATATTTTAAACTCTTAATAGAAGTATAACTCTTAATCCGTTCATAAAAAATCCGAAAACATCTAAAAGACTCTCAACCAACTGAGGAGAGAATAACATTTTCCGTAAACAAGTCAGCCATTAACAAACGCAAGAAATACTTCAGATCGATTACATCCTTCTCTCAAACTAGTTTATATTCAGAAAATGAGTAGGTCCTTGAATAGCAGAGCACATTAAACTCACAAAATTCCAGCTCAAAATATAAAAGCAGCAGCATCATCAATCGCTCTTCCTCCTGAAGGAACAACCTTCGGTCAACTTAGCGCGGCCGCCGGTCGGTTGGCACAAAACCGTCTGGCAATTTCCGCAGACAACAACAGTCTGGGAGTGGCTGAACACAGTCGTGCTGCAAAATAACAGAGAAAAAGAAGAAGAAGAAGAGAATAAGTTTCCAATCAAAACCAAGTTACTTATCGAAGAGTGGTAGTCTTTAGATAACTTACATATTGAAGCATCCCTGACATTTTACGTCCTGTTTAAGGAAAAAAACAGAAAAAACGAAAGCCAAAAGATCATACTTCATGAAATTAAAAGAATATTCAATATCACACATACAGATTACAGATCATGAAGATTACCATGAAAAAGGAATTTGGCGTCTGCACAAGACGCTTCAACTTGTGTCTTCTCTTCTCAAGGTCGGCCGGAGGGTTGAGCAGATCAATGTCGTTGGGAAGCACCTAAGCAAACGTGACAAAAGAACTATAATTAAGAGAATCCAAAAAAAACTCACTCTCTCTCTCTCTCTCTCTCTCTCTCTCTCTATATATATATATATATATATATATATATATATATATATATATATCGGTAAAACCATGAAAACGAATAGTGAACGACACGAACAAAAGCATAATTAGAAATTTTCGAAGATAAGAGGCAAAATAATTTTAAGTTTTGAAGACGGAACAGAGAAAACACCTAAAAACATGAAAAACTTACAAAAAAACATAAAACCGAATACCTAGCCATGATTTACAATCAGTAAACAAGAATGAACTTTTAATAGAGAAGAAGTAACAGAGGAGAAGCAGCTCCTCAATCAACCATATGCATCTGGAGATAAGCGAACAAAAGGCAACTGATCCAAAAGTAAAGTCACACAGACATTTAACGAAGCATATGCAACATAGTTCAACTCACCATTTTTGCTGATAATCCTGCGCGGAGTCCCCCAAAAACCCTAGAGGCTTCTCTCTCACCACCGCCGCGCGAAGAAGACTAGAAAAGTGCAGTGCGGCTAACGAGAAGAAATTTAAAGGCCAAAGAGTGGCGGCGTTCTGGCCGTCGGATGGAGCTTAATCTAATCGTGACTGTTGGTTCTTCATAAGGCAGATTAGGGTAAGGTGTCCACAGAAAACGGGCCGGGTCGATCCCTATGATGTCTGGGCCGGCCCACATTAGGTTTTCATGTGCTGTACAAGGCCACATTGTACGCAGATTAACTTAATCGGAGAATCAATAATACTAATTATAATCTTGATTGTAGCTAAACCAGAATCAAAATATTTTAATTTTTAACACCGGTTTAATGGATGAAAACCAATGAATTATGTGCAAACCCATAAATTACAAAGAAAACTTCAGGTAAACATTAGTTGATCGAACCCGGTTCAATTGGGTTAAACTCAATCGACCACTCCGGTTTGATGTCTTGGTTCGATCTTAGAGGCACTGTTTACTAGTAATCAATTATTACACGTTCCATCCCATTTATATGTACATGAAAAATATTCACAATATTTATTTCTATCAACCCTAGATGCTTTTATTTTGTTTAAAATAAGAGTACTTTGTAAGAGAATATTTAAAAACAGCAAGGGAAGAGAAAAAATAAAAAATAAAATAAAATAAAATAAAATAAAATAAAATAAAATAAAATAAAATAAAATATGAGAGGACCAAATTAGACCCAAGAGCTACCAAATCCTACTTAAACAGCAGGGAAGTGAGGGCATGCAAGCCTCAACAAATTATTAATTTCAAAAAGATTGACAACAGAATCAGTTTTGTATGCTTTGTTTTATTCAATACTGCTAGTTACACAGAAAATAGATGCAGATAAGCCCTCTTCTAGGTATCCCTGCTTTCCTGCTGTAAGCACACCACCCCTTCTAATCAGATGCTTTTGAAGTTGAACCTTAGTGTCCTCAACAGAAATATGGTCACTCAAAAATCTGCAAGGGAATTTGATAACAATGCCGGAAAATACAAACGAAAATAGACACGAACTTCCAACTCCAAGCAGTTTCTCAGAGTAAATGATCAATATGATATCTCCTGTTAGTGAGGGGATCAACATGGACTGCAGTCCACAATAGCTCAGGTGAATCGGGCAAGCGATGTGCCTCCAAGATTCATGATGTCTTTATGGTTCTGCGAAAGGCTGAATCAATCATGTGTCTGGCTTTTGGCAAAGCTTTCTCTTGCCCGCTCTAGGAACATTTAGCCCGAAAGTTCCCGTTTTCTGCTTTCAACAAGAGCTATACCTTGCAGCTTCTGTGAGGATGGCATTTCCCTTGGAGCCTAGCTGAGCAGTATTAGTGGACCCTGACAAAGGATTGAAAAGAAACTACAGCTCGTGAATGAAAATCTTTATCATAATTCATGCTTTCAATCTATCAGTTTCATAACATTATCTCCCATGTTTTCCAACAAAACTTGCGTTTATTCATAGAACTGTATGACATGGATTGGGGAATTACTACAATAAGAATTTGCATAGAGCCATATAAAAAAATTCAGGGAAGAGGCCACCATGGCATCTACTTTTTATGGTAAATGGCAGAAGTGTAAAGAAGTACCCAGATTCCACCGTCCACTTATAAAAGAGTTCCTAAGTTTACAATAGAATGCACAGAAGGACAACTAGCTGGTAGTAAGTTTGTAAAAGTGGTTGTCATAGAGTATTAGCAGTCAGCACATGGAACCCTCAATAAAACAAATGTTTTAAACAACCAAAGGAAGATATATCACAAAACATATCGACAATCTACATCTAAACGACACAGCTAATGACAACAACTATTTTTTTGGTCGTCCATTTCTTTCAAACACCGAGTCATGCACACCTTTACCTTCAATTTCTATTTTGGTTATCCTGCCGGCTGGACTGAGTAGCAGAATTAGGTGTTCCCTGATCAGATTGTCCCTACAATACACATTAACAAGGTTAATCCAGTGCATTTAGCTTCATCCCATATACATCATGGTTATGCTTTCTAGATGATTCAACTCAAAATGAGTTCAACTTCGTTATGAAGATTACTTTGACTCACCGAGGTTCCATTCACTACTTGTCCAGCAACACTATCATTCAAGTTAATAACTTCTTCCAATGCACCTCGCAGGGCCCTCACTGCTACATTGTAGCTCTCCACAGACTTTGCCCCTTCCTCAGCAAAGGTAATTGACCGGTGACAGAGATCATTGTAACGCATAATCATAGACTGTCTACAATTTCCTTTCGCTTCGATGAGACGCTCATCTGTGGCATCTCTACTTTTGGCATTTCTTGTCCACCGTTTTAATACAAAATGGGAAGGGAGGTCAAAAACATTTGTCACTTTAAAGACACTTAATAAGTGTCTACAAAGAATGCCTGCAAATTCAAACTTCTGACAACTACAACTTCCTCTCATTTCTGATTCATTAAAGGTGACAGTATCCTTATCTACTTCACCAAATTTTGACACAAGGTAAGTTTCCATCCCACCAACATTTTCAGAAATTTTATCAGCAATATAACCAAAACATTCAAACAACTCAATTTGGAATTTCTTGAATATTTCCCTTGTGTAAATTGCTGCAGCATTTTTCTCCATAGGAGAAGAAGTTTTCAAATTTGGTGTTGTATACATGGTATCAAATTCGGCTCGCACCTCCTTATAATACCGGCTATCTAATGCATTATCATACTGCCTGAAAAACTCCTCTGGACTGGTATTTACATTCACGAAGCCATCAAAAAAAGCATAGCTTCGTTGAGTGGTAGACATCTCAGCAAAAAAGGTACCCTTCAAGTACACTGGAACCCAATGTTGCCGATCTTCATACAACAACTGAAGCCACTGATTACCCCTCAAATCAAATGTATCAAGAAGCAAACCCCAACTAGACTCAAATTCCTCAATTGTCTTTGTCTGGTATATGCATTTCTGGAATTCATCTTTGAAATTTTTGTGAGTTCGTACAACTTGACCTAATTTTTCTAACAATTTTCTTTGGATATGCCACATACAAAAGCGATGACGAGTGTTAGGGAAAACCTCAGCAACTGCAGCTTGAATAGCCCTATCCTGATCTGTAATTATAGAGATTGGATGGCGACCACCAATAGCTTTAAGCCAGGTTTTAAATAACCACACATAAGATGATTTTGTGTCATCTGCAAGCAAGGCGCAACCGAACAATGCTGATTGATTATGATGGTTGACCCCGACAATAGGTGCAAATGGCATTCTGTATTTGTTAGTCAAATAGGTTGTGTCAAAGGTAATCACATCACCAAAATATTTGTAAGCCATCTTGGAGGTGGCATCAGCCCAGAAGAAGTTGGCCAGATGATCTTCTTTGTCAACCTGCACTGCATAGAAAAATGAAGGATTCTCACTCTGCATGTGCTTGAAGTACTCAAGTATAGTTTGAGTGTCTCCGACATTAAGGTTCCTTCGACGAATTGTTGGAAGATGACTTACAAATTGGCTCTCAACAAGATCAACATTAGCAACACCACTAGACTGCACGGTCAAACCCATCATGATTTCATTATTTGAACCCATCAAAGACCTGTTTGCACTTTTGGATAAGTTCTTCACTGCACTAGACTTTCCTTTGTGCGAGCGAAGGAACTGCACTTGGGTGGGACTTACCAATGGATGGTTATGCTCCCTCTCAAAGCTCTTTACAACCCATGTTCCAGGATTCATCTTTCTCACGGTCATTGAAGCATTGCAACCTACCCTGGTTATGGCTCGATCCCTCTTGCGGGTACCTTCTGTGTTTTGCCGAAAACCTTCTTTAGAACAAACATATCGCTGAACGACTATCTGTTTATCACGGTCAGAACGGTGGGAGTATCTCACTCTAGTGCCAAAGCCCACACGTCTAGCATAAGCATTATAGAAGGCTCTCGCATCCCCCTCTGACTTGAATTCCATACCTATAAATGGCTCACGAATTGCTTCCCCATCCCATGAATCAAGGTCTCCCTCCACGGAGTTGTCCCCAATATTATTTTCATCGGACATATGTGGTTCAATGTCAATATCTACAGGGATAAGTGTCATACCACGTTCAGACAAACTGCCATCCACACACATAGCAGCCTGCATTGACTCGCTAACATCGTGAGGGACAGTTTCCATCACTACAGATAACAAGCCCAGGCCGTCCCTTTCGACTGAACAAGAACAGTCAAGGCGTTACCATTCTTTAACTTCCGCCTTCAAATTAGAACACTACCCCAACTTTCACAACTCTCTTCGCAAGCAGTCATGACATGAATCTTCAAGAAAGATGCTTTAAATTCCGAAAGATAATGGTTATTTCCAGCTGGTCTAAGAACCTGAAAACCCTAAACGCCACGAAACAGATGACACTACCTACCTCCAGGATGAAGCGAGCGCTCCGCTGCTTTTGGATGAAGAAGCTATCCTCTTTCTGAAACGGAGGAGCCGTCGGTTATCCGGTCGGAAAAGCGACGCCGTCGTAGGACGTTCTGAGGAAGAACGGAGGCAGCTCGTACCTCTACTGGCGCGTACGGTGAGAAGCGTCTCGTCGTATCACTCTTCACAGAAAAAGTGTTTCTTATAAGCGTCTTTCGGTATCTTGTCTAACTTTTTCAGAAACCTTGTATCGGGTTCGGCTTCCGATTCGGGCGATTTTGTCTTCCGAGTCATCCGACTCGGCCAACCCTGAAATCTCGGTTTTAGAGAAGATGGCTCAGACTTGTGCTTTTTAATTTCATACTTCAATAGACCATTTTGCATAGACAGAAAGGCTGACTCGCGTCGGTTTTAAAGGTTGAGATCAGGATGCTGTAGAATATAAGGACATAAAAATCGACAAAGGGAACAGCGAACTCAGAACTCAATGGAGTTCGGACGTGAGCTCTTCATTTCTCTCTCAACAAAGAAATATACTACACGGCTATATCCAAACCCCCCAGCAAAGGGGCATCAGAGGGCATCCCAATCCTCAAACATGTACTTTCTGTTTGTATTTAGATCTAAGCATGGACAATCTCCTCTGAAGAGGAGCCTTCTCTTCTTTCCTCCCCATTCTATTTAAAAGGAAGACAATCTTTTTTAGTGTAGTCACAGTTTCTTCACTCTCACTGCCCAACATTCTCTCTTGAATGCTCAAAACCCTCTTCAGTAGGGTCAATAACTTATCGTCATCTCTTCCAAGTCTGCTCTGGATGGATACCAAACAATCGAGAGCTTCACCTGTTATTAGCAAAATACGTACATGTCATCTCTATCCTATGAAAGCTAATCATAAAAAACTCAGAAGGATAATGGATTACCAACTGCAAGAGATAGGTTTCCGTATGTTTTCTCGCGGATGCGGACCGCCTCCAGTGCAAGGCGCTCTGCCTCTTCATCTTGGTGCAAATGATACAGTGCCACAGCTAAGTGCAACATTGGCACTGAGATTGAGTGGTCATCAGGCTCTGCTGTTTTTGACATGATCTGCAAACTTGTCCTCAGTAGGCGTTCAGCCTCTGCATAATCTTTTGAACGTGAATAAGAGCTGGCAAGGTTCAGGAGGTGGGTCACGGAACTTGGATGCTTATTCCCTTTATGCATCTCAGTGATCAGCAAACACTCCTCAAGTAGTTTTCTACCTTCTTGTTCTCTAATTAAATCACAGACACCCAAACAAGCATGAGCTTCAAGTCACAGAAACAGTTGAATACGGTTTTCTGACTCCAAACCATGCAGAACAAAGTCACATGTAACAAATGGATGCTGAAGCGGCTTACCTTCCTGCAACATGAAGTAATTCTGCCAAATCTATCCTCATTTTATCAAGAACAACATCATCTATTGCCATGTATTTTGAATCCTTAATTATCTGTAGACCCTTCCTGTATAAGCTGATAGCTTCTTCTACAGCTCCTGCAGACATAGAACCCATAAAGAACAGTAACAAGTAAATTAGAGAGAAGATTTAAAGAAGATGAAGATGATAACAGAAATGCAAAACAGATAAATACCAAAATAGTTTAATAATCAATCACCTTTTGCACAGAAAACATGAGCTAAGGAACACATTGCGGTTCCTACTCTTCCATCATTCTCTCCATATAGCTTCTGGTAGATGCTTAAAATTCTAGAACAGAAATGAGACAGATAAAAACGGAATTACTACTAAAAATAAATCAAGCTAAAAGGAAATTCTTTTGAAATAACATTTTAGTGGTAACCTAACAGCACATAAAAGACAGACAGACCTCTTAAAAGAAGATTCTGCTTCTGCAGCTTGGCCCTCCTTTATGAAAAGCTTCCCCAGGCCAAACAGAGGAATTACAAGATCCTCACACTCAAAGCCTCTGGTTGTTTCCAAAATGCTGATTGCCCGCAAATACATTTCTTTTGATTTTTTAGCCTTTCCAGAGAGGCCAAAAACTTTTGCCATCCCCAATAGCGGGGTGATAAGGAAAGGACTTCCATTCCCTACCAAAGAAACTGTGTCAGTTTGTGTTCATGCAGTCTTAGTAAAATAGCTAAAAATTTGGCAGGCAGAAATTACATATAGAATGACAATGGCTATAAGTGAAACAATATCACATCACAACAGTTACCAAAAATATCCTCCAGAATTTCGAGACCTCTCCTATACACCGACAGTGCATTCTCAAGCTTTCCCAATGTTGTATACATGCTTCCCATATGCATGAGTATTGAATCCAGAAGTGGATTATCATTATGTAAGCTGCCAACAATCTCCTGAATCTGTCACACAGTACAAAAGATAAAATGATTAGGTATAATCTAAAAGAGGGAGAGAATAACAGGAAAGAATATTGTATCTCTCATTCACAATATTGAAAACTAGTTGTCTAAACCAGATTGTCTAAATCTCAATTTCCTAAAAAAATAAAAAATAAAATAATAATAATAATAATAATAATAATAATAATAATAATAATAATCTAGTTGTCTAAACTAGATTGAAGATTTAAAATTACTTAACATCAGAATTACCATCTCCAACAGGGACTCAACAGACTTAAAATCACCAGTTGCCATATATCCCAAGGCAATGACATCAAGGGTAGCAGCTTGTTCCATGCCCCTAACCCCAGCATCAATTTGGTCTTTAACGGCCATAAAATTTGCCTGAAGTAAATCTTTAGCAGAAGCATTATTTCCTTCTGCAAGCAGTGTCTTGATTTCATTAAAGAGCTCCTGCAGCTGGTTCTCAAAATCAGTCACATCATCCTTGGTGGGTGTACTTGAATGATTATGTGATGTATATGGCCTGCTGCAAGCAAATTAACTTATTAAGACATATGTGAGACATGGTATCAACACATGCATACTAGACATATTTATCAATGAAAAAGACCAGACCTCTGTGAACAAATTGGCTCAGATTTATCAAAAGAGAGATTGTTTCGCAACTTTAAAGACCCCTTTGAAAAGCATAGCATAGAATGTGTATGCAGGGGCACTTGGTAAAGCTTGGGCCTTAGAAGAGGAGAAGAAAAATGAATAATCACACTCTGGCAATGTCCTGCATGCAAATACATCCACTTCCTGAAATGTTTCATGAAATTGTGAGGTGCTTTCTTCTAACAGTTAGGAAAAAGTATTATATTATCTCAAAATGACTTCAGGGATCCTGAAACGGGATCAAGAATAGCGTGCACCGAAACACACTTCTAAGAAACAAAAGCTGCAAAATGAAACTAAAGAAAAAAGTGAACTAATTTCAGGGCATTTATACATTGGGCCTTATGAAGAATGATGAAACTGATAGTTTCCCTCCAGTTCATTAGTTGGTTCTCATTTGAAAGCGTATAAGAGCTGCTTGAAAAGGGTCTTATTAGTTAAGATCAACACCTCAAGAATTATTTCCTCACATATTTATAACAGAAACGAGCTCAAAGAAAAAAAAAGAGTGAGACGAGCTCAGGTCAGAACACTGATGCCCAAGACCCTTCCCATTGGAAGAGGAATTTGATAACTTCAACAAACTCGGTCTAGACCACAATAATATAAGGAGCAGATTTTTAATTTTAAGTGGCTGTGTGAGTAAAACTAAATTCTTATATCTTTCTTTTATGTCGTTTCAATTAGTCAGTTTTGAGCCTCGACCCAACGTTAACATAGGAGTGAAAGATAACGTGTTACATTAGGCATAATTTATCCCTGTTTAGTTTCAATTCTCATCCTTTGTCAGCATAAAAGATGTCTAACTGCAGAACCCAGTGAAGATAGATAAAGTACAACTAAAAAATGTTGTTCGAACATACAGCATTCATAGAACTACTGTTCTGTTGAGGATTGAACAACCTACATTCGAATGGTAATAACGCAGTTAGTGATGACCCAGGCTCGAGGTATATCTAAGGCAAAATAAAAAAAGAAACAGCCATAATCTGAAAATTATAAGAACATCATAATTCAACTCCCCATCCTATCCAGCAAATCGCTGTCTAAACTCCAAACATATAACAAGGAATCTCGGTCACGAGACAAAACTCCACTCAGGGGAAGAATGGATTTTCAGAAAACAAACCCGGGCAGAGGGAGAGCAAGAAAATAAAGAAACTCTACCTGCTAAAGGGCAACGATGGCGAAAAAAGAGCAGTGGCCATGTAAACTGGAGCTGCTAAAAGCTCACTTTGCATTTACTCGTGGCGGGTCCTCGAAGCTCCACCTCCCACTCCCCAATTCTCACGAGCACTCTCTCCCGAAGAAAATTCTCCGTCGCTCCTCCCTCAGCAGGTCAGTGGCAAGTCCCGCAAGTCTCAACATGCAATATCTGGAACTCGCCACACCCTCTCACGGAATGCAGATTAGGAAGGCCTGAAACAGTAGGAAATTTTTTTTTCTCCCATAACTCAGAAACTCTTAATTACGGGCCTCCACCTGGGCCTATTTATCCCAATACGTAAGACCAAGAAGCAAGTTGGGCCACCCAAAAGGGACTATATTCTTATTTGGGTGGCCCATCCTGATAAATCAATCAGGCCCATTTTTTCTCTTTTTTTTAAGAAAATTATATTTTTTTGTGATCAAACCACTGTTTTAAAAATCGAACTGGACCAGCCAGAACCAGAACCGGAGGCCAATCTGGTTCTTATTGACTTGTCCCGGTTCACTATAATCAGCATTAATTTTGTCTTTTTACCTATAGAAATATAACATATTTAAAAAGTATAGAGGATAATATTCAATGGTTGAACCATTGGTCCAATCCGGTCTAACCAGGTTCAACCAAAACTGAACATACTGCCGGTTTGATGGCCGGTTCGATTTTTAAAACATTGGATCAAACCTTCATGTGTAATGTCGTCGATCTTAATTCCCAACCGGTCAATTTCGACCTATATAGTTAGTTTTTTTTTTTTTTGAAACGGCGATTGATATATTATTTATTTAATACAATAATACATCAGAGTCTATAGAATTCTAACAACAAGATGTTGGCTAGATACTCCCTGATTAGCTAAAGCACTTGCTAGAGAGTTAGTAGAGCGAGGTACATGATTCCAAACTATATCTAGAGTTTTTATCAAATCCGTAATTAGCTAACGCATCTAGGTTGTCTTGGTCTTAGTATTAAAAAGAAGCATGTTTAGACCTATCTAAGATTACATGAACAAGGACATTTAAGCAATTGTAATGAAATAAGAGAGAAAAAGGTACTCAAATTAAATTAAGAATATCAAAATGGATGATAAAAATGGAACTGTTTTGGCTGTCACGACTTGTTGAACCTGAAACATAATTGCCTAAAGTGAACGTTATGATATGATTTGTCTCGGTATGTACTTTTTGTGATTTAAATTGTCTTGAATTAGACTTAAATAGATTGAATTGTTTGTTTAAAACTCGTTAATGGACTTCCACTAATGCCAAGTTTAATTTTCTGCATGCACCTTCCATTACCCCAAATTATCAGCATTGGAGAAAGCAATATGGGAAAAGACTTATATACTTCAAGAAATTTTTTTATAGTTTCTTTCAGTGTTTTAAAAACCGAACCGAACCGGCCGGTCTGACCCCGTTGAACCAGAATCGAAGGCCAATCCGGTTCTTATTGACTCAACCCGGTTCACTAAAATTAGGATTATTTTTATTATCTTTTCTATAAAATTATTAAGTATAAAGTATAGAGTATAACATTTAATGGTTGAACCATTGGTCCAATCCGGTCCAACCAGGTTCAACCAAAACCAGACATACTGCCGGTTTGATGGCCGGTTCGGTTTTTAAAACACTGGTTTCTTTACTTTCTTTAACAAGGAGACTCACATTTTTGTTAGCAGTGACTCGGGTTGGGTCGGGTTTTTAGGGTAATTCAATTTGACCCAATTCGAAGTATCGGGTTTGGGTCCCAATTAAATCCAACCAACGGGTCCGGCTGCCATTTGGGTCTGGTTCGGGTTTATAACTATTTCAATTTTTTGAATAGTTTGAAAAAGTGTATTAAATAGACCGGTTTTGGGCAGGTTTAGGCGGGTTGGTTCGGGTCGGACTTTGGCATACCCGTTGGGTTTTGATCAGGTAGGACCGGTTTTGGGCTTTCAAAATTAATAAGAGATTCAGTTAGGGTTCTAATTAAACCCGTTTCAGGTTTTTTGCCATTTCGGGTTTTGGGTTTTACATATCGTGTCGGGTTTAGGTATATTCAAGGAATATTGTTTTAACATATAGGGTGCATTATATCACCAATTATGAAAAAAAGTGAAGTATTATCATCAATGTGAGGAATAATTTTATAAAAATAAATAAAGTGTAAATCATTTTTACAAAAATATCCCTCTATTATTTTTTAAATAAATATACGTAGAAAACAATTTTCTAGACGTATGTATAAGGTAGCCGCCCTCTATACATACATATATATCTATATATATATATATATATATATATATATAAGTGGAAGTGTCTCATGCACGCACAGTCAAATTTCCAAGAGTGCTCTTCATTTCCTCCTCTTCGGAAAACGTTAGATTCATCTGAAAGTAGGTTCAATCTAACATGTTTTAGTTTCTAACCAAAGAGCAGCTAGCTATATTGATTTCATCCTATAAAAAGGACATGTTGTGCTCCATATAATGTAACCAAATGCGCCTCTAAATGTGCTCACCAAACTTAATTAATACCCTGCAGCCTAAGTATTTCGGACCTAGCTAGATATCAGTCCAGAGATTAATTAATTTCTTCAAAGCTTTCTACAACGGTGAAAATCGTCGCCATGTAAGTACGCAACACTCTGAAACAAACTTCTGACACTTCTAAGAGCGGAGCAGAATCTGAATTCTGAAACCTCCTCCCCCCTCTAACAATCAGTTTTTTTTTTTTTTTTTTAGAAAATCGCTCGTTCAGTTCAACGAAGCGATGACCCAATTCCAAATCAGTTTCAGAAACCGGCAACCAAAAAAAAAAAAAAGGCCAAAAAACCGTCCCTCTCATGAACTTTCAGAAACGTACTGCAACGACAGTCGAATCTCTTTCCAGAACTACGTTTCAAGCTTCTTCTTCAGGCGGGCGTTTCAAGCTTACTACTGTAAGTTCGCACCAGTACGCCCATGGCATCTCGAGGCACACATCTGTTTCGCTTTTCTCGAACAGGAAAGCGCCTCGCATGCACGTCAAGTCAAGCTCGTGGCTTGCCCTTTTCTCGCTATTCCTTATTCGACCAAATCCTTCACCGGCCATATATATAATTTAACATATATATATATATATATATATATATATATATATATATATATATATATATATATATATATAAAAGTATAGAGTATAGAGTATAAACCATATATAATACTAATAACACTTTTTCTTTCATTAATTATTACAGGACCGAATTCTCTATCTTCTCATAAACCGCATAAATCCTTCTGTCACTTCGACAAAACAGAACGGAAGAGAAAAACCCCCCAAAATAAAAAAAAAAAAAAAAAAAAAAAAAAAAGGGTGTTAATAGCATTTTCAGTCTCTTGATCAGTACTGATCTTCACGTCTCACGGATTATTTCAGAAGCGACGGCGACGCCGTTGTTACCGACTTTCTTCCCGTCGCCGACCACCACCTCCGTCAGCGCCGTCTCGCCTTTTAGCTTCCTCTCCGCCAGCTGCCGTTGCGTCGATCTGTAGAACGTCGCGTAGAGAATCAACTGAGCGATGGCGAACAGCGTCCCCAGACTGTTCGGAATCTGAACGTAAAATATTCAAGATTAGAAAGAACAAGAAAAAATATAAAATATAAAATATAAAACCCAGAACAAGTTGTTTAATTAATTACAGTGATGAAGAGATCGAAGCGGATGAGGGCGTATGTGGTCCAGCAGACCCCGTTCGCGAAGGAGGCGAGGGAGAGTGACAAGGGCATGAACTCCACGCTCTTCGTTTGGATCACCATTTTCTGCACGCGAACAAATTAATAATACGAATCATACATTAACGGCTCTGGATGGATGGGTAATTATTCTTAATTAGAATGAAAAGAGAGACGAAGATCGTTACCATGACGGACAAGGGCGCGACGTACATCATGGTGCCGAAGAAGACACAGAAGCATCCGACAATGAGGGAGCGTTTCTCGTAGGTGTGAAAGAGGGTGAGGACGAAAATGGCGACGGCGACGACGAAGACGACTTCGACGACGAAGATGAGTAACGTCCGAATGCGTTTTTTACCGTCGGAGTACAAGAGGAAGAGGAGGATGTAGGAGAGCTCGATGACGAGGCCGGAGCCGTTGATGGTGATGACCAACATGCTGTGCGGGTGAACCAGGGGGATTCCGTAGACGCACCACAGCATGCAGTTCAGAAGAGTGGCCAAGTAAGGCACGGGCGAGAACTGTTCCACGGACTTTTTCTTCCATATACGGAAGAACGTAGGCCTGTGCGTTATTCAATGTAGATTAGTAACGAAATGAAAAAAATGGACAGCGTAGAGCGAGCTTCAGTTCGTTACCGCCAGCGCACTTACAAGGGAGAGAGGAACAGACCGAGTGATATGATGTTGCCTGTAAAAACGAAGAAGCCAAATTAGTTTAAGAGAAAGCGAAACAAACCCGCCATTAATTAGGAAACAGATCGATATATATCAGAGAAAAAAAAAAAACCCGAAAAAAAACAACGATGAGCATTTGAGCATTTGGTACCGACCTATGATGCCCACGACGGTCCTGGTAAGATCTGGAGAAACCATGGCTGCTAGCTGTTGCTGCGACGATGACGAGCACTACAATGGTGGTAACAGAATGGCAAAGATGAGGCAAAAGTGAGTAACAAGGTAACGAAGAAGGTGAGGACTATTGATCTCTCACACTACCAGAGAGAGATAGAGAGGATGTATATATAAGCTGCAGTGGAACGAAGGGGGCTAGCTATATAGGGAGAGAGTGAGAGAGAAGAGAGGAAGAGAAAGAAGACAAGTTGGTTGCGTTTGTCTATACTTCTAACCGTAGGCGTAAATGGTAGAGGGATACGAGTAGTACATGTATTGGCTCGTGCAGTTCAAAATAACACATGGAGGGAAGGATTAAAGAGGAGAGAGAAAGAGTGGCACTGCGTTCAAGATTTCTCAAAGTCCTAGCGCCCGAGTCAGCGGAGGGACCCCCCCTCCTCCCCTCATTTCATTGCTTATTTGGGAGTTGCCTTTAGTGAAACGGCCCATACCCTCCAATTCACAGGGCCATTTTTGGAGGGACCGAGGGAGTGAGAGGGATGAGGGTGGGGGGTACCCTCAAATACCCTTTTATCAGTCATTTATGGAGAGACTGGAGTGACTCCAACCCCTACACTCCATGTGGAGAATCAAGCTCTGAACTTTTGCGTTATGCTTATCCACTACCCTTTTATAGCAATAATGCATTTAATGGCCCCACTAGCGAGAAAAACTATGTTCTAATGTTCTTTGTTATCTCTCTCCTTCTCTCTCTCTCCCCCACCCCACCCCACCCCACCCCTCCCCGGTTCCCCAACCTCTCTAACCTACGCACCGGTGCTTCCTACCCTCCCTCCCCCTCACCAGCCTCTCTCTAGAGGGAGAAAATGTTGCAAATAATTTGTGAGGTATTGTACTTACTGGTGATAATACCTTCACAATATGTACATGGTATGAAATATTGCAGGTCATGCTCATGGGGGAGGGTACTTGGGTGAGATATCAAGATTCTCTAAAAGACATTGCCTTCCCCTAACAATTCTGTCCTTAATTTGAACACCCTAAATCCCAATTCCCATTGCCCTCACTAAAATACAAACTTCAATAGACATCCCACAGGAATAACTCTCATGGACCACTAATAGCTTCTTTTTTTTAATTTTAGATAATGGGTTTTTTTTTTTTTTTGTGTGTGTGTGTGTTTTGAGTGAAAGTACATAAAATTGTAAAAATACATAAAAAGAAAGATTGGGAGCTTCTCTTGGTCTCACAGCTTGAACCAATGTTCTCTCTCTTATACATAAATGGAGATCTGTAACAGGTCTGCTCTCTTTACATCTTGGGGGGGCATGTGAAGCAAGTGAGAGAGACATGCAGAGAGAGGCGTCAAGCATAATAAAACCAAGAGAGGGAGAGAGAGTTTGGGAAGTCTCTTCAGGACAAGATGCTGCTGAACCTTTCCAAGAACCGACTCCCATCACTTTCTCTCTGTAAGACCCTAACCATCTCTAATCTAATCACAGAGCTTCCCATGGAGGAACCTTTCCCCTTTTGTCTCAATGGAGGAGATGCTGGCAGCATAGCACAAAAGAACAACTCATTAATGTCTCATCATCAATACACAACCCTTTTTTCCTTCCCTCCCCCAAAGTTTTGAATCTTTTCGGTGACAAGGGACAGGTGAGAAGAAGAAAAACCATCTTGACACGGGTGGAGGGTGAGGAATGTGGGGGGGAGGGGTTTGTTTCTTGTTATTGAAGGGAAATGGTATGGGCAGCAGAAGTGGAGAGCCGGGTTTGAAGGCTACATATGAAGAAGCGAATCTGGGGATTACTTCACCGTTTTTTGCTGTATCACAAGAGATTGATACATGAATGGGGGAGAAACTCTGCTTCGTGAAACATTGATTCCTCTCCACTGTTTTGCCCTGAATGGGGATGAAAAAGGGATCGGATTCAATGCTCCCGGCCACTGTAGTAAAGTTCTCTCTCTCTCTCTCTCTCTCTCTCTCTCTCTCTCTCTCTCTCTCTCTCTCCGGCGTAATTGTAAATGGATAAACCCTCTATATCTCCTTCGAGAACTGCGAAGCCGCGGGGCCATCATTCAGAGTCTGATGCGGCAGGCTCTTCAGATTGCAACTTGGGACTTGGAAACGCTCGAAATTAATTACCCCCAACAAGAAAATTCACTTTTGCTCAGTGCACAGCAAATTGCTTGTGGAGATGAAAACTGAACTGGATAACTTGGTTTTTGCAGTTCTCCCACGTTTTAGCCATTGTAAAGTAACGGGGAAGGAAGAACAGAGAGGCTCCCAGTCCCCAGAAGGACTAATAGGAATCCCTTCAACCCAATCACATGGCAGGCTTGGCACAAATTACTATAAAAATTGTTGAAGCTGGATTGAAATCAAAAGGAGTTGCTGAACTGAAAACAAAAAGCCATTCGAATGCGTTTCAGATGTGATAATTTTGGAGTGCAGATTTTGAGAGGCCTGAGAGAAGCACGGAATTGCGTCCTGGACTGAAGTGAATACTGTTCGTTTTGATTCTTCAAAGAAAATAATTTGTCCAGAAAAGCACTAAGTTATTTTGATTCTGTCGACGCTGTACAAAATACCAATTTCTCTGTAGATAAATTCGCCGTAGAACTTATTAAGGGAAGGTTGGTGCAAGTGGAAAAGGTAGTAACATCGCTGTCCTCGTACTAGAGTGGCAACTCACTTGGACGATATCGCACCTACATTGTTTTTTTCTTCGTCCATCTTAGATTGCGTCGGACCGCATCTTCATTCTTCTCAGGAAGAGACCAGAGCGTCTTCTAATGCGTTTCAGGATAGATTGCCATGACCCACATTAGCAGAAGATATGCGGAGACGTAGACATGGTGAGCATCGGAAATGGAACCTCCGTCAGCCATTTATGTTCAATCTCAACTTGCCCAGCCACACACACGAGCTTTTAAATGAGCTTCCCCTGCCATCTCCATGCAGGTAAACATTTAGCAGAGCTCTGGGCATCATCAAGAGGTTCGCTGCTTCCACGGTGCTGCAACTGTCAAATAAAAATTTTAAAGTTGTAACCTGCATTTGTAATGACATTATCTAGCTCGGGTTTAAAACTCGGTGAGATGCCACACGAGCTGTCTCTTCCGAGGATGACTACCACTCGACGGTGCTCGTGCCTTCCCCAGAACGTCGCTTTTTTATGTGGTATTAAAAGAACATATTCCGATACTGCATTCGCAATAAATTCCACCACACAAGCTCTGCTTTTACAAGGTAGACAAGGTAGACTTGTTTCCATCATGTGCATAGGCGATATGTTTTTTGTTCCTCGAAGTCATATAATTTAGTAAAACAGTTGCTGTCTAATAATCGGACTGGATCCAAAGGTTATGCTGTTAAGCCAAGACGAATATATGATGAAAGGGAGCATTACTTACACCATCAACAGGTTGAGTAATAAACAGCAATGACTTTTGGTGACATGCCCATTCATTTATACCCAGGGACTGTTCTAAAGTCACCCAGCACTAGTTGTAGATAGAAGGAACAAATCAATAGTTAAGTCATCTAAAGATTGAGGATATTAACAGATCAGCTGAGAAGAGTTCAAAATGCTTTCTGAATCGTGAAGTACATAAATTTTGCTCTCTTGTTACATCAAGTGACAAAATATGACTGCGGACAATACACTTGTGGTACACGACCAAAAGCTTAATTTCAGACACATAAAGCTGTGAACCGTGAGTAATATTGAGTGGTTTCTCTATACACTACGCAGATTTTTTCTAACATATTAATCACGAGCAGGTACCTAAGTTGGGCTCACTAAACAACAAATATGCCACTTGATGCATAGCCTCTTCTTGACTACATCTCGCTACAAACAATCTAAAATCTATTAAAGACTGATGAAGCAAAAGTAGGAGACTGACAATTTCAGAATCTGCGAAGGTAATCAAAATGCATGTACAAAATGCAGATTCAGGCTTCCGAGACAAAACCAGGCAAAAATTAACTTCCGAAATTGGACGTGTACTCATTTCTTTCCATTCTGTAGTGATTGCAAATCAGAGGGCGTGCCATCATACCTTCTACAAGAGGCAATGTGTCTTCTCATTGAATAACTGGCGAGACCAAACACACCCTTTGCGATCTCCCAAGTTCCCACATTTAACAGACCCATAGGAAAATCAGGTTGGAGTATCTTCTAGAGCTGATGAAAATGAAACCAGTTGAAAATTATGACTCCAAAACTGTGACAAGAAAAAGATAAAATAAAGAAAAGCACTTACTACTCAGGATGAACCCTTGCAGAAGACTCTGGGCTCTCTCTGCCTGCTCCGGTGTACCAGAGATTTGGATAACTTTTTCAGGTTTATCAGGGTTATCTTCAACAAACTTTACTGTAGCCCCCGACATCTGTCCCATAAGACAGAAAGTACAACCTACGTTATAGAAACCCAACCTCCATATGTGAAGGGAAAAGAGGATTGAGATAGAAAATCACCTCACTTATCAGTGCAAGCTTGCTTCTAGATCTCATTGTGAGACTCGGAATTGCATGTTCTGGTATAACGACCTCAAGTGTGCTTTTGGTAACAATTGGAGCGTGGAACCTTAAAGAAGTGGTAATCTAAGACTTTAGCCTGAGAGGTAATTGAAGGTAATATAAGAAATGGAGATAGAAATCTACCAACCTTGTTGGTACACTTGGCACTTCCTCAACATTGTTTTCTTCTGGTTCCTCTTGCCCACTTCCGGTGCGTGCAACATCTTGTACAATCTGAAGAACCACATTGTAATTAGACAGGAGAGAAAGAAATCTAACCGAACGACTCCAAAGTAGAGGCACGAGACCAAGGTACCAAAAGATGACTAGATAAGGTGAAGTTGACACCAAGAAAGGAAAACTGTGCATCACAGTGGAGGAGTTCATGAGAGAAATGAAATTTCAATTTATATGTAAGGGGAAAAAGCACTAACTTGCACCTTTGATGGGCGTGATGCGGTAGCTGGAATGTTTTGATAGTTAGCTGTTGGAGGCTCATTTGCTTGGTAACCTTCACGAGCCGTACTGCTGTTGGGAGAAGTGGCAGCCTCCACTCCAAATCCACTCCCACCATGGCCAGGACCAGAGCCTAGTGGAGGAAGAGGCTCTCTTTGAGACAAAAGCTCACGATACAAGTTGTTCCGTAGCCTTGATGTTATCTGAACAAGGGCTTCTCTAGACGCACTAATGTCCCCTATTATCTGCCAAGGTATTTGTTTTGTCAGCATAACATTCCACTTATCAGTACCCTGAGGAAGGTTAATAAGACAACAAACCACAAACCTGAACAAGCTCCTCTGGCCCAGCTGCACATTGGGGTAGCTCTTCTCTGGGTACGATCTGTATATTTGCACCAGTCAATCTCCCCATCTCAGATAATGACCCATCTCTGCCCTCTAAACAGACGACTTCATCAGGATGAACCAATAACTTCGTTGTTACAATATTATCCTTATCCAGACCAAGGTCCACAATGCAAGTCTGGACATGCAAAAGAGCTTCCTGGGCTGGAAACATCTCATCATCTGGACCCTGTTATATATATTAAGGTTTCTAATCAAACATAACCACACATATATGTTTTAAAATCAAAAGATGGAAGAAGCAGCAGCAGCAGAAGAAGAAGAAGAAGAAGAAGAAGAAGAAGAAGAAGAAGAAGAAGAGCAAGAACAAAGTAGAAGAACAACAAGAAAGACAATGGGAAAAAGTAACATTCGGAGACTTCAAGATCAAGCAGTTGTTTGCAGAAGAAGAACAAAATGAAGTGAGTTATACAACAGTGCAGTTCTAAAGACATCAAGATAATTATTTCTGCCCTATCTTTGTCAGAATAATGTCTCAAAAATGAAGCCAAAATCTAAACCTTTCATGTGTGCAATGACTGATAAACTCTTCCAATCACATAACTAAAAACTCCAAGTGTTCTCTCTGCTTGTGTGTAGCTTAAACCTAACACTGACAGCAGCTCTATAGATACTCTGCACTTGCTGGTAATCATAATGCCATAAAAATCCAGCAGGTAATATTTTGGTCACAGAGAATCCACAAAGGCAGTTTTGAAGGCCTTTCCCCCTACCCTCAGGAACTTACTACTTCATCTTGCCCCATGTAGTCAAAGAGGAAAAATCAGCTAAACATAAAAAATGTTACTACCAGGACATTTCTTGAATTATATTTTAAAATCAAGCATGTTCATCAGGCACCAACTGTTACATATTTCTACACCACAATGACCAACTCGCATGCTGATTACTCAAAGGTCATGGCCTCCCCTTTGACTCTTCCACGTCCATGGTATTTTGTTTTTAGCTTGTGTTGTTGAACCTTTTGAATGTTTAATTAAGAACCTTTTACAATATCTTCTCCGGGGTATCTCTCCTACTATGTATCTTATATCTCATTGTGACCACTATATCATTTTTCATTGTTTCAGAATAAATATACGTTCTAGAATCTTTTCTTTGTGATAACAGACGACTTCAATAACTGTTTACATCTTCAAAGAACAATTCAAACAGAATAATGCGAAGAAATTAACAAAAAACAAAGAACAATTTAATGAGAATAATGCAAAGAAATTAACAAAAACATCTGAAAACCTCAAGTTCACTAGAACCAACAGAAAATTAAAAAGATATCAGTTTCTTTGACACCGTGAGGACTGGAATCATGTATTCAGATATGACCTCCAATTAGCTTTCAAATACGTGCATTCCCCAATTATCTTTCAAATACGTGCATTCCCCAATTATCTTTCAAATACGTGCATTCCCCAATTAGCTTTCAATAAAACAAAGCAACTTCCTCAAAAAAAAAAAAAAAAACAAAAAAAAAAAAAGTGCTACAACAATCAAATTTAGGGAGTGAAGCATAGGAACCTAAGATTTGTTACTTGTATGTTAAAAAGTGGTGGAATCCTATGCTTACTTCCAAGTGCACCAAAAAAGGAGTCGCATGATATGTCTGAGAACAGAACATGCCATGTCTGAGAGAAAAGAAACAGTAATTAGACACAACGCTGTCGCACAACTTTTGCCAGTCTAAATGATGGCAAGCAGATCATGTTCTACATGACTCAACTCCAGTTCTTGGGTGGACTCTCCAATAAGTTGTTTTGAAGTACTTCAAGAGGATACGATAGTGTGCAGGGATCTCCAACATCTAAACCTTGAATTTAACAACTGAAGTTTTTAAACATTAAAGCTGCAATTAGCAGACATGCATTAGAACAGAGAATATTTAGTTCTAAATGGCACTTAAAAAAAATAAAAAATAAAAAATAAAAAAAGGAAAAGTGAAGACTTGTATTGACTCAAGAAAAGAACAGGAGATGACAAAAGGCACACAAGCCTAGAAAGAGAGAGATGACAACACTTTACAAGTTTAACCAAGCAATAGCATGTAAAACAAGAGAAAGCTTCACCCAGAAGTTTCTTACATAATTTTAGCTGTGTTTCACTATGCATCCACAGGAGACTCTCTTGCTTTGAATCATTCACCAACTTATTCAGTGGTCAAAGGTAAATTAGAGAAGATATGCAATAGAAACGAGATGAATTCCAAGCGTACAGATTATAACCTACTGTAAGTCAAGTTGATGCAGACAAAGCCAATTCAATCAGTTATTATAAACAACCTTTCCATTGGAATCTTCGATTGTCAAATTATTTAAGTACAAAAGTATCACTCATTCAAAAGTTTGTCCCAATAAGGTTATACCAGAAGGGCAAAATTTCTTAATCGTGTTCCATAGTGGTAAAGAAATTGTTAAAAATAAGGACTCAAAAGTGAACTCAGAAGTTGGCACACCACTGTATTTACATGAAGCCTATAACATGTGCAAGTTTTTTTTCATTTTATGATTTTATATTTTTCACTGATTTGATTAAAACGTAATAGTATTAGAGTCTCTAAGTCTTTGGAATCTTGTATTAAGAAATAGACAAGTAAACTTGACTTCGAGTCGTAAGGAGGCTTCTTTTTTTTTTTTTTTGAAAGAAAGAGGCAAGCTATTACACTAAAAAATCTTGATATGACAACTCTTCTTCAATGATAAAAAAGTTCCATAACATTAATAATATTAAAATAAAAATTCCAAAGGCCATTAGCTGATTTAAATTCAAGACTATGTAATTTGATAACAATCAATTAGCTCAAGAATCTCATAAAATATCATTCAGTATTCTCAGTGCCATCTAAATTCTTGTACCAGCAAATGACATAAATATGGCAATCAGAACATTATTCTCTCTAATATGATAAATTTATGTGATGCCTTTTTAAGTTCTACCATGGCCAATGCTGATTTTATTTGTATTTCTTTTCTGTAATTATGTGTCAAACCAAAAATGCAGAATCGTACACTATTTTACACCCATCAGAATGAAAACATACTCTAATGTAATCGACAACCAAGACAGACTAATGTGGTCTCAGTGATTGAAGAGGCAGTGGAAACCACTTTGCAAACACCATGGAAACATAATGCAGATCTCACATCGATATAAGCAAACAAAACATATAAAACAATCAACTTCACATACAGAAAAGCTGAAAGACTACAGCACTTTCCTCAAAAAAAAAAAGCTGAAAGACTAGCAAAAGACATTGATAGAAAGGATGCCTAAGCAGAAGGAACAACTTTGCAAATGGTTGTTTGCAAGAGCCACGTGTTGAGTCCACAAGTGCAGATATTGTTATTTGTTCATTCAAATGTTATATTTAGTTCATTTGTGGTACTGAAGTGGGCAGGAAGGAGTTAATACTAGAGTATACAATTCTTTGAATAATTCTTTGGCCTTATCACTTAACAGCAAAGAGAACAGACATGGAATATGCAACGATTACAAGCACGGGAAATAAAATAATAACAACAAACTTCTTCACAATCGTTTTCCCACTTCCATTTGAAAGGAAACCTATGGTAGCCTGCTTCTTTTTTTGAGTTCAACTCTTGATAGTTATATTGGTTCACCCTAAATCCTACGATGCTTCAATAGAGGCACATCAATGACAGGTATTGAAGTGCAAAGTACCACGTTGAATTCCATGAATTGATTTAGTGTACAAATTGGGAAAACAGGTTTGGCCCTGATCCCTATGGCTCAAACACTGTCCCATACTAAAAAATTTTTGGTAGCGTAAAAAATTCCATATGTGATGCAAATAATATAAGTGACAGACCCCAACACAAAATCTAAGAAGAAAGACTTGTATAATCCAGAAGATTTTCAAAAGAGTATAATGAACTAAAAGTAATGAGGAGAAGAGGTCATTAGCATCCTCACAATATGTAACAACTACAAGTGCAGAGATGCATGCAAAGAATTCTTCAATAAGAAAGAAAGCACAAGTGCTTAAGCAAATACCTCATCAGATGAAATAGTGATGACACATTCATCCGACCCCAGCACAGGGTCACTAACCCTCACATCAACACCAATTTCACCGCGAAGAATCCCAATAATTCCTTCTGTTTCTCCCATGACACTTTCAACCTTATTATTTGGACATAGGATCTGGAAGATAAGGTCTTCACCGGAAAATGACTGTGCATGTTCGCCCACTGCAGTAGCTGCCGAATCAAATCCATAACCAGATGTCGCATACCTACTGCTTGAACGATGACCCCCTTCCAAAGGTGACCTTGCATTGTTCACATGAGGGGTAAGATCATCATCAGGAGGGTAATAACGTTCAGGTGAGTGTAATCGCCCACGGAAAGATCCACGATCACGAAGCATAGCTTCTTTCAGTCGAGATGAAATGATAACTAAAGCTTTCTTCACTGCATTGCCATCACCAACAACCTGCAGAAGAGAAATCATCCCACATGTTATATGTTCCAAAGGAATAGACACCTTTCTATGATCTTGACTTTTGCAATCTAATGGAATTACAGTCCCTTCACCTAATGATAAGCAAAAAAAGCACAAGAAATAGTATCAAAGGTGTTACATCAAGGAATGAATCACTTTCTTTTTCTCGTCTTTCTATTATATATACTTAAGATTCCCAAGGCCTAGTGAGTAGCAAGACTCAAACCCAACACAATCTAGAAAACCCCAAAAAGATCAGCAAGCTGCAGCTTAAATCTCAACCATCAGAGCTCTTTCACTTTGGTTTTTCCCTAGAAGTGTGTGTTTCATTGAAGACAAAAGAAACACATCCTACCAAGCTAAAAGTTAGGGGATCTGGATACAATGAAAGATTGATGGGAAACACCTTGTTTAGTCAAAGAGTAGGAGAAAGATTTAGCTAGCCAAATTGTACATGATGCCAGTACAGTCCAAATGAGAGGATACTTCACCACTTTCATGAATATACTGTGAATGCCCACAAGAGATATCAGAACTTTTTTAGCACCATCAATAACCAAAAAGAGTCACTTTCAACTCATAACCTACCACCCAGAGTATCATAGTGAATGAGAAAACCCAGCCCAAGAGTGTCGGGCTCAGCACTGGTTGAATCCGAGTTAACTACAGCATTTTCAACTTTCAACGATTAGATTTCTAAGCTTTTTTATGTCTTGCTGGTTCAGAGACTTTTCTAACCATTTGCTGCAGATTAATCGATCTGCTTCCAATTTTTTCATTACATGGTAGTAAGGTTCATACTCCCAACTCTGTGGTCAAATAATCAAAATAGCATCACCCTCGATAAAGGCCAAATAAGCAATTCCATTTAATAATCTAAAAAATGCTAGTTGTGGCAGCTCCTTCACGAAATCGGGCACATATTTAGAATACACAACCCATCTCCCTCAGCCTGCAGCATCACAGGGGAGCAGATAACAATCTCATCTGTATTTACCTAAATGGCAGTCAAACAACTCTGCCAAGACACTTTCAGAATCATCCCGACACTGCCAACTTCCAAGAGTCATTTCTCTAATCTGAACCTCAAGATCAATTTGAAGGTTTTTATTTGAGAAAAGATCGATATCTTAGCCATAGGACAAGCTAGAAAGAACAGATGCTGATATAAGCATGCAGAAATGAGAAATAGCCAATGTAGATTATTAAAAATTGTGAACTAATTTTCCTCAAAAAAATTGTGAACTAATGATTTACATATCAGTAAGTCAAATACTAATGCATGACATTTTAGATCTCCATACACAATCTAAGACTGTAGACACCTTTACTAGTTAGAAAGACTGACCACTGATTCCGCTCCAAGTAGTCAAACCACATTAAGCAAGCCAATATCAACATACAAAGAAGAATATTGCCATCTATAGATATCTCAGTCTTCACCTAGTGGAGTCTATTTAACCTTAAAGAACTTGAAACACTAAAAGAATGTAGGTGATTACAGTATCAGCATTGCTTGCTCCCCTAAAATTCCACCCAATAATCAAGTTCAATGATAAAACGAAACATTTTCGTAAACAGTTTCAAAGATGTGCACGCCATTATCTATACCTATTCTATTATGTTGCTAATTCGATGTTTTCCTAAGTGGCAGATGATGCATCCAGATTAAATCAAAACCGACTGACCGGCTGCACTGTGTGAGTCAAGAGTAAATTTTCAAAACCAAGTAGATGGAGCAACAGTTCCTAACATAAAGCTCACCAAACGAACAACTGACCAAAGTATCGCTTGATCAGAGTACCTGCACTATCTCCTCAGTCATTGTTACACACTGAGGCATATTCCGGTCCCTTGGCAATATCCTAATCTGTGTTTTGGTCTCTATTCTCATCTGCTCGATTATCTTCCCGCCCTTCCCCAACAAACAGCCCACGATGGTCCTTGGCACAATTAGCCTGGTTGCAATGCGGCCCGTGCTACTGCTTCCTCGCGGACCATAGTCATCCTCATCATCTCCACCACCTCCGCCCTCGAACCCAGCTCCAAAACCTCCCTCACAGTCGATGATTCTCTCGTGAATCATCAGCAGGGCCTCCTGGGCAGGCGAGTAATGCTGGGAACGGCCGTCAGGTTCTCGGCCCTTAGCATCAGAGATCTCGATGATACGTTCTTCGTCACCGTGGATCAAAGGATGCACACTGATCCAGGCACCTGTCTCTTGCCGGAAGGTCTTAATGATGCTACCTGATTTTCCGATGACACCTCCAACTTTTACGTCGGGGCAAAGGATCCTGTAAGTAATGGGGCCCTGTGGAGACACGTCTTGAGGCTTTGAAGGCCGGCCGGCGCTTCCGCGGCGGTGGCTGTAGTGGTGGCTGTGGTGGTGGTACCGGGGTTTAGTCCGAGAGAGGGTTTGGGAGTCATAGTCCTGATCATAGTAGTAGCCCCTTTTAGATCGAGATCGCTCCATACCGTGTCTTTAATTTCCCCACCCCGCCCCCCTTTTTCCCTCTCTATTCTTGTATTCGTCCTTGTCCACAAGATCGAAGAAGGTTAGCCATCGTGATCACAGACATTGCCAAATGTCTATTATCTCGGAATCACGGATGCAAGAGCTGGCTTTTAAGGGCTTTTTTGTTTAAATTGGCCTTTGTTGTCTTTGCTGACGCTGATAACGTACGAGAAGGTACAGAGCGAGGAGGAGTTCAGAAACGCAGGTTTTGCTTCAAATGGTGGTTTTGCCGGGAAGAGATTCGTTCAAAATTCCTCGGAGAGTTCCGACCGCTCGATCTATGAGAGATTACACACTGCGAAGTTGCAGAGTTTAGCTGAAAGTTATCAAGGGTTGTTAACACTTCGGAGTTCGGAGTTCGGAGTTCGGAGTTCGGAGTTCTCTCTCTCTCTGCCTGTGTCTGTGATGGTGAGTGTGTTTCAGACTTTGAGCCTTTCCTTTTTCTTATTTTCCTTTTTCTCCTGCCAAACGTCGCGCCTCGCGCCGGTGGCCTGTGAAATTCTGCTGAATTTTTCTTTCTTTCTCCTCCGGCCCTGAATCCTGATGAAAAGCGAGAGGCCTAGGGATTTTCTTGGATTCGGCCCCTCGCGCCCTCGCCAGTCAAAGCCAGAGAAGCTAATGTGCGCCTCCGGCGAAGCTTCCCTCTCTTTCACGCCGTGGGCTTTCGCAAATTGCAACGATTCTTCCCTCTTTATACTCTACTGGGCCTATCCACCAAATAAGTCCCGCAACGAGCTTCCCGTCGGTTACAATTTCCAGGTTTCCCTCCCGACCCGAAAAGTCCACCAATCGGAGACCCACACGTCGGACGGTCAATGTTCACAACAGCCTCTGCATGCTAAAAGAGTGCTTCCTATGTTCCTACATTGTCCATTTAAAAATAGAAACAAATATTTAAATGTCGCAAAAAATAAAAATAAAAACGTATGAGCATTTAAAATAAACTATGATATAATATAATTATACAGTTATCTCGTTTAAATGTTAATAATACAAATTTGAAAAACCCGGTATAACTGTGACTCTTATCGCTGTTATGAAGACTCGAATCGTAAGACTTCTATAGTGATAACTCGAATGAGACCACCTGAGCTATTGCACAGTCCAAATTTTAAAATATTGATTACAAACCGATTTATTTTTATGATTTCAGAGGTACTAGGGACATAGATATAATTATTTTTCTTCATAGTTAATATAATTCAACTCATTTTTGTTCTAAGAGACATGGCCCATGTGTTTCATCAACTTTTTGCTGGCGAGATACCTATAGATGAATAAATTATATTTTTAATTAGGTTATTTGCTGAAAGATACTTATCTTGTGAAATAGCATATAGAGGCTTCTCGTCTAGGTGACTTTTGAAAAAGAAAAATAGTATAGAATTAAGTATTTAAATTTTAACCCATTTAGAATTTAATCACATAATTACTTTCGTATGGATCTCTGGACCCGGAAGCTCTCGTAATTTCACGTAGATCAGAGCTTCGAAGTTCGAACACTAAATACATTATTTAAAAAAACTCGTAAAACGTGAAAAAGAAAAACATATGAATTGTGTTAGGGCCCAACCGGGTTCGAACCGGTGACCTCTTGATCTGCAGTCAAATGCTCTACCACTGAGCTATGGACCCATTTGATGTAAACCTGCTTCTTTAAATGTATTTGATAATATTTTATTTATCCTTTCGCCTCTTCTTGCTTAATTTAAAATCGCCGGAGTCTTAAAGACCACAGAATTGTCGAAAACTGCCGGGAAGTAGCAACCATGGCACTGTTGTCGTCAATCCATTTTATCAGTCCTCCCGTGCGATTGCCTGTGAGATTTTGCTTTTCTCTAGTCTCTTTTATATGCTTCTCTCTTTCTCCCCTCCGTCGTTACTAATGCTATTTTTTCCGCTTCTCGCAGGCGATTTCTAGAGGTGCTGAAAGACCACCAAAGTTGATATTCTGTGCTAAAAAGCAGGTTGCCTTTGAGCATTACGTTTAATACACCGGTTTTCCTCTTTCTTGTTCCTTCTTTTTAATTGATTCAAGTGCCGGGCTTGTAGGAATCACCGGGTCATAGCGGGAACAGGGGACGGATATGGCGGCGCAGGAAATTGGTAAGACAATATTTAGTTTCATTGTCCTATCGTTTAGCCAAATCATCAAAATGGGTTATTTCGTTTTGGATAAGGCTTTCCTTTTAAATTCAGATTGCACTAAATTCCAAGCTGTATTTGATTTGAGCCTCTACGCTTTATGAACAAATTCCTGTGTTCAAACCAAAGCTGCGTAAATTATATAAAAACTTGCAAGTACCAGTAACTCAAGCTATCTGAAAAGCTGCGAGTTGGTTTTGAATGGAATTGGTACTCCAGCTTCTGAAATTACTTGATGCAAGACAAGCAAATTCGGAGTTCTTTTTAGGAATTTTGAAGAAAGTATGGCTTTCCATCTATGTCGTACGAAGCATTAAGTGCTTGGACCTTCGCCATCAGTTTAATTACATTTTCTCTGGCTTTTAAAAGTCCACAGCTCGTTACAGTGAATAATTGCGATTTTAAGGCACAATCTCCATTATAGGAATTCCGGTCCAGTGTACGGTGTGCACCTTTTTTAACAGCTCGTTACTAGTACTTTTGCACATAGTGTAGCCTCCAGAAGTTTGAGTCATGCTGCAGTTAATACCAATGACGAGGCCCAGAAATTGAAGCAGAATAGACTATTACTAAATGCTTTCTTTCTCTAAAGTTTGAAGAACTTGGCACCATCAAAATCATTGAGCAACTCTCTTGATGGTGGCATCGCTTTCCTTTTCTGAGTGATGCTTTTCTCATATACTTTTTTAGATTTTAGTAAAAGCTTGACACAAAGCAATACCTCATGTCAACTGAAACTTGTCAGTGACAAACTCGTGGCACCTCAACAAGCTGTCATTAGAAAGTTGTTAGTGATTGAATTGGAGATTAGAGATTTAACCTTATTTATAGGGTGTGGAAATTTACCAATGGCATGACAGTGTGTACTTGGAGAGGTTGGATGTTATTTTTAGGATGCATAATTCGGTGAAAAAGAAGAAGAAGATTCAGACAACTTGGAGGATATGTAATTAAAGTCTTTCATCCTATTGCATGTTCTGAAATTGCTTCATAGTGGAAACTATTGAATCATATTCAACTGTTGCAATGATATGTTTCTGCTTTTATGCCTAGGAAAATAGGAAGAAACCTGTGGATATTGGCATGTTGCTGTCGGGTTTGAGATATTACTTGAAATAATCAAGTCCTGAGGTGGTCACCGAGGACTTAAATAATGGTTGAAACAGATGAAGTTAATGGATGAAATATTTGACATTGAACCAAATCCTTTCTACTCTTTACAATGTGCCTTACAGAATAAAATTTAGTCAGTAGTTAGAATTATGTGCCTTTGCTTCAAAGAGGTATAATGATAGGAGGCAAAGGACAGATTTATTTATCTTAGGTTATGCTGGTCTCTTTTAAGTGTGACAAGAAAACAAAGTAGTTGTCATCTTCCATTTAGAGAAAAATCACTAAACATTACCAAGTAACACTTTATCAAGTACTTAAAGTAATATTGATTGGAACCAGAACTGACAACCACTTTATGATGGACTGATGTATGTAATTTAATATATAAACCTACTTTTCTCAAGTGGTCCGAGAAGAAAAGGAGACGTAAGATGCTTCTTGCTATGTTCTTTCAGTATACGTTATCTTGCAAATCTAGTGGTTCTACCATTGGTTCTCATGTTCAGATTGAGCAAATTTCTCAATTTTTTTCAGTTTTTTCTTTCTCAAAGATGGTTGGTCTTGTTGTTTTCTGATTTGTATGGCTGCATTTGTAAAAGGAAAAATATTTTTTGCTTTTTTGAGTCCTTGCTCAGAAGATTTATGAAAAGTTAAGCCATCTTATTGAGCATTAGAGAGTCATGTCAAGGGAGCCATGGCCACTCCAGGAAGGTCTGCCCTTGGAAATCAAGGATTCTGCTGCTACCCATGTCGCAAACATAAACTAGTAATGGGGTCTATGGAGGGAGTGGAACTTTAAACACTTATGTCAAGTCACAATTAGTCATATATCTCATAACTGTTAAATAAAATAATCTATGAAACATTGAATTTTGTCAGAGGCCCAAATATGCCTTCTCTCTCTCTCTCTCTCTCTCTCTCTCTCTCTCTTTCTCTCTCTCTCTCTCTCTCTCTATATATATATATATATATATATATATATATATCTGTGTGGATGTGTTTGTTGGGCTCTTTATCCATGTCAATAGTAACTTTGCCATCAATTATTTTTCGTTACTTGTGGCCTTTTATCAGAATAGGGAGAGCATAATATGGTTTTTTCGTTCAGTTTACATTGCTTCATTATGCTTTAAATGTTTCAGACAAAAAAAGATGACAAATTAGAGTATAAAATGGAGAGGATTCCTTTCCTTGAGGAGCAAATGAGGAAGATAAGAGACACTGGAAAGCTTATGACTATGGATGTTGAGAAGCTACTACTAAGGGAAGATAATCGCTTTGATTTTGTAAATGAGGTGGCTGCAGAAGCCAAATCATATGTTGAGAACAATCGAGATGAGTATGGTGGTCGAAAGAAAGCAATCATGCATGTGCTGAGCAACCGAATGAATGAAGCTGGCTTTCCTCGTGAGGAGGCATATATGGAATCAGATCCCTTCAAGCCTGGACCCGGTTATCTTCGAGAAGTGCAAACATAGTCTTGAAAAGTGTAAATCAGGTTTGTCTTCCTTTTTAGGCATTTTTGCATGCAGACACATTTCAATCCCCACTCCAATGCAAACCGAACTCTCCCTACTTATTTATGTTGGAGATGCTTGCATCAACAGCTTCTAAATTTATGAATATCCACCAAGTTGGCTGACAGTTGTGTCATAAAATTTGTATTGCAGGTCCATCACAAAAGTTGATGCCTTGGAGCTTTCCCATCCGCTCCTATCCAAGCATAACTGATTGAAACGGTTTATGAGTTGCTTAGCAGATTCAAAATCATTGCTCCTTTTCTCATACATGGAAGAGAAAATGATCTGTTGCTGTGAGTTCATAATAACTGCCACTGTTGGTAAAGAAAAAGAGGGAACACTTCCTACTTCAGTTCTCCACTGATTATGGTGACTATTGTCTTTCTTCTGTGAGATGTGTTAGGCAATTATGTACTCTGTTATCCCAAATGAACACATGTAAACAGTAAAAGGAGCCCTTCTTGTTTCTCAGTCAGCTTAAGTGGTGGTAGGCCTGAAAGAGTGAGAATCTTTTAGATGTCCCACTTTGCATCATCAATTATGGTCCGTTTCCTAAGAGAAACTAAGGTACATCATAGTTTTCTATCATTTGGATAAACAGATTCCTTTTCTATTATTTTCATACGACTAAATAGCCCTCTAACAGCATATTTGATTTTTTTTATGAATATCTATTGCATCTTGCGATCCAGATGGGGAATTATTGAGTCACAAATCTGTATTCTTGGCAATCCTGGAAGGAGCAGCAGTCGATGCTTTGGGGAGAAGGAGCCAAGGTGCTTACAAGAAATCGGCAGAAAGAGCTTATTTGCCAATATAACTGAAAATTTTCATTAGGAAGACCCATTCAATTACAGCAACAAAATACTCGAATCAAACAATCAAAGCTGAAAAAAGGCAAATAAGAAATTAGAAGCTTAATAAGGAGGACACACCATCTTCTCCCACGCCGTAACTATTACACATTTTTTTCTATGTTACAGATATTTAAAATTTGGAAAGTATTTTCTTTGAACTTAGGATTTGAAACCGAATCCAGCCCATCTCCTCGTTCCTTCTTTCTTCGTCCTTTGTGAATTCGACTCGAGGAGATTTTCAAGTGACTTGGTCTTTTTGTTCCTCACTCTGCCTGCTTCTTTTAAGAGCTCCGTCAACCTTTTCTTCTCGTCGTCTACATCAGGGTTAGCCGTGCCAAGTTTCTCTTCCCGCACCTTCAGAATGTATTCCAGGATCTCAATAGCATCTTCTACCCTGTCAACACAAAAAGAAATTTCCCTCAGATGTGCGGCCAAGATACAAAACTCAACCGAGGGAAGTGGTTCTGCTTGTGAAGGACAATGATACAAGTCGTAGCAGAAAGATAAATAAGAGGAAGGAAACTCAGGATAAACACATAACGAGTAAAACACTCACCTGCCCATGGCGTCGTATGTAGCAGCAAGATTACTGTAAACCCCAAGGGTGTCAGGATGATATGGCCCGCATTCCTGCTCCAGAATACCCCTGGCCTCTTCAAACAACTCTGCCGCCTCATCGATTTTATACAACTGCACGCAGGCCAAGCCCATCTGGTTCAACACCACTCCAAAGAAGGCCGATTTCTTCTCCCCTCCAGCTCTAAGCTTCGAAATCGCACTCTCGAAGGAGTCACGAGATTCCCCATACCTCCCAACCATATAGAACATGACACCCATCTGCGCTTCAATCCCGGCAATGGTGCCCCTCTGCCCGGGCACATCTTCCAACAGCTTCATCGCCTTCTGCAAGAGTTTCAGTGCCTCCTCGGGCTCATTGAGAGATTCGAAGATACCGGAGATTTCAGTCAGTCCACCGGCAATCTCCTCGTTGGTCGTGCCGGGAACGGGCTTGGCGTAGATTCTGAGCGCACTCTCGCAGTACGATTTGGCCTCTCTGAGCTTGCCGGTCTTGAAGTAGAGGTCTGCGAGGCGGACGAAAACAGAGGCGACGGAGGGGTGGTTATCCCCCCTGGTGGACTTGAAGACCGTGAGGGCCTTTTGGTACGAGAAGACGGCCTCGTCGAATCGCGCAAGGGAGAGGTAGATATCCCCGATACTGACATCGATGGCGGCGACTTCATGGTCCTGGGCATTGGCGATCATGGCCATACTGGCGAGGACGAGATGCTCGAGAGCGTTTTCATAATCCCCCTTGGCCTCGCAGACGAGGGCCATGAGGCGACGGTCGGCGGCCTCTTCGAAAGACGCCGGGGCGCTGTGTTCCCGGTGGATTTCCAGGGTCTTTTTGCAGAGCTTCTCCGCCTCGTCGAATTGCATCGCTTGGACGTGGGCTTCCGCCAAGTACCTGCGCGCCATTGCCATACCTTCAACCATCAATCTTCGCGCCAATTTATTTGATTTTTTATTTTTTTCAAATTCACAGACAAATAAAGCGACGAACTTCAGATCGGACTCGATAATATGTAACGGTCGACGGCACATTAAAGAGGGATTCCAACGGGAAGAATTAGATACGGTGGGCCAGAGGAACGCGGAGAGATGTTAAAGGAGAGGGGACAAGAGGACGTCGAGGCGACGGCAGTTAAAACGGGTCTAACGTAGCCGCAGTAACGGTAACGGTAACGGTGAAACGGAGAGGAGCCGTCGAATCACGAGACACTATAACTCGCCGCAACGCGGCGCAAAACTCCAAACTCCAAAAGGCGTCAGCAGTGGGACGAGGCTGGGACGAGGCTACTTTCAGTCCAACCTGCTGCCTGGGATCGCGCGACCCCGACCTGCCAACGCCAGTGGGCGCACGTTACGCTTTCAGCATGGTATCAGAAACTGTCGGCTGGCTCGTACGATGTCCCTCTACAGGTGAAGCAAGCCGACGGAAAGTCCGCCGGAGACGAAGGTGAAAGACGACGGAAATGCCGGAAATTTAAGAGTTAAAAACCCTTGAGAGCTCAATTGACGACATTGACGAATAGGAAGGGAGAATTAGAGAAAACAGGAAAAAGAAAAGCAACGAGCACATTAGTAAAGTCAGCTTTCCCCCTCGATGATTAAAAGAAGAAGGCAGAATGATTCGGCGCACGTTATCAGGTGCAATGGAGTGTCACTAATGTGCGCGTGCGTACCTGCAAGTCTCTGCAACTCTGGGATCCGTCTCGCCGAGGGCTTCCACCTGTATCTTGAGGCCGGCCTCGTAACAGGCGATGGACCGATCGAGCTGGCCGAGCATGGAGTGGGTGTCGCCGAGCTGCATATACCCGGAGAAGGCGGCGAGGGCGTGGTCGCTGCCGCGCTCCACGTCCGGCACCGCGATCGCCCGCTCCAGCACCGGCACCGCCTCGTCGAACCTCCCCAGGCTGCAATAAATGGCGCCGAGGACGTGGAGGCTCATGGCGAGCTCCAGGCTGGGCTCCCCCTCCGGCGCGCACCTCTCGAACGACAGCGACGCCCGGATCGCGAAGTCCAGGGCCTTGGCCGGGTTGTCGCCGGAGGCGATCGTGTCGCGGGCGAGCTTCAGCAGGAAGGGACCGAGATCGGGGTTGTCGAGGGCGGTCTCGTCGAGCTTGGGCTTCTCGGGGGTCTTCTTCTTTCCGGAGGAACGGTCCGGGGAGGGCTTGACTCGGGAGGTGGAAGGGGAGGGCGTCCTCCTGGGGATTGGCGATGACCGCGATTTGGGATTTTGGGGATCGGAGCTGGACTCCTGATTGGGGATTTGGATTTGGAGGGGAGGAGTGTCGGGAGGGGTTTTTAGCGACACCAGACCCGGCATCTCGTCCGACTTCGCGAGGACGACGATCGAGCGAGAGTAAAATGAGCAACAACAGATCTGCGACGCAGGCCGGATTAAAAGATTGCTGCGCTTCGGGGAAACGGAGAAGCTTTAGCCTTTTAGGGAAAGAGCCGAAGAGGTGCCATTAATGGCGAACGTACGCGAGGAAGGAGATAAGAAAACCGTTCTCGAGTTTGCTTCCCAGGTACTCCTCTGTCCTCTCTCTCTCTCTCCTCTCCTCTCCTCTCCTCTCCTCATCAAGGTCAGACTGGAAAGAAATTAAATTTCCGCGAAAATGGAAATGCATCGTAAATATGAAAAGAAAAAAAGGAAATATAACCAATCATTGCTCGACAGTTTCTTTCTTTTTCTAGTTTTTAGTTTTTGACTCCGGGCTCTAATTACCAGTATTTACTAATTTGCGCCTCCGGACCTGAACCCGCCGCCTCTACTCTAGTCTCTAATCCAGTGATTAGCTGTTAATCCAGGTTCCAAATTACGAAATCGCTGGCAGCAAGACAAGCAAGGTATTTCTGAAAACGCATGGTAGACTTTCGTCAAATAATATCAAATGAAGGGTTCCCATGGTGACACGCTGTCATCCGGCAGGACTATCAGGGCATGAACTTTCCACTTACTGACGAAAATACCCCTACGCCGTAAATTAAAAAACACCGCGGCAGAAGTGGGTAAAAGGTTGGTCACCAACCGTCTAATCTCGATAGGAAGTTAAAAAAAAAACAAAATTTGTGTCCCTAACTTTATGTTATTTAGATTGGAGGCAGCGTAGTAATGGTTGTTGGAGAGTAATTTAGGGTTAATTAAGAACATATAATTAGATGTAAGAAGGGTGGCGCTTAATTGTCACATGGGAGAGAACAGAAAAGGCTTCATCTTTCTTATTCATTTATTAGATGTCTTTTCCTCAATGTCATGTACCTTTACTCAATTGGTGAATTGTAAATAGGGGAAGACACAGAATTAGGAAACCTATGTTAATTTCCTTGATGGGACATCATCAAAGGATACATTAATTATTATCCTTAAATACAGAACGTAATTTATTTTTATCTGTTTTCATTCATTCACAATTGGGAATATCAAAGGAAATAGAAATTAAGGTTGTTCTAGGGCGGATGAGATACCTTTAAAAAAGTCATAAAGGAGCAGCGTAGTGGGGGAAAGAGGTGGAGATCCATGAACGAGATTAAGGCTTGTCATCAAAGACTCTGAAGCTTCTTATATTTTAATGGCGGCAGTTGGGTAGCACTCGTCTCTCTGCCTTTGTCTTCCCGTCTGCCACCGCAGGGAAGGACGGATAGCGAAGATTTTGCAGTACTCAGAAGCTGGCACACCTTTATTATATTTATGTCTCGATCCCTTCGGTATGAAATCTCTATTAATTTCTTTTACTTCTGTCCTTAATTGAAAGCTCGAGTTCTTCAATCTCATCCGCGATATATGATTCGTGTACTCGATCCAAATCAAACCAGGGCGTGTGTATGATTTATCATCATGCGATCGTGTAACCAATGCAAAATTGATAGTGGCTTCTTTTCTACTTCAGCGACGGCAAAAGTATTAAAGCTGCGGAAACTGAGATCGTGGCGGGTTTGCATGCATGCGAGCTCTCGTCTTGCGATTGAAGGCTCCATTGAAGAGATGGATAATTGGGTATGTCACTGACATCTAATTTTCTCCTTAATATTTATTTATTTATTTATTTTTTCAGCATTACCAAGAAATTAAAAGAACATTGGAACAGTTGCTTCTCAACTCTCTTGATTTAAGGTGATGTAACCCTTAGGCTAATAAAAAAAATTAAATGATAATCCGTCCTAATTCTCGTGAAAATTGGGATTAGGATAAGTTGGGGCTGAGCTCTCGCACGGTCTGCCCTAAGCGTGGCAACAACTTAGGTTAAAGAAGACAAATTTGTAAATGACTAATGAGGGGACGTATTAAGTTGGTGAAGATACCAACCTTATCCGTGACTTTGATTATAATATAACACCTCCATGTTATTAGACTATTGCTAATTACATCAATTTAATGTTGGGAGATCAAGGGAGACAATTTTATTATCTTTTTTTTTTTATATATAATTTATATAAAAAATTACATTCTAAAATTAATATTAACTCTAGCAAACAATAGAGCAAGGGAAAAAAAAAAAACAGGATTGGACTCTGATGGGCTTGTTCGGAAGCCCATAAATACGGCTCAATTGTGTTGAAGTGAAACGACTGCGAGAGCTGCGATTGAGAGGAGACTGACCCAGAAGCGAAGGGACCTTCTTAGTTGGCTGTGCCTTCGGAACCCCCCCAACCAAAATGGCGATCTCCGTCAAGTCTCTCTTCTTTCTCTCTCTCGTTCTCCTCGTCTCCGCCTTTGGTCTTCGCGCCCTGGCAGGCCCGGATTCCGACCGAGTGGCGGAGCTCCTCCACCTCCAATCCCAATCGAAGGGGGGAGTCATACACCTAGACGACAGTACGCTCCGACGTTTCCTCACCTCTCAACCCCGCTCTTACTCTGTCATTATCTTCTTCGACGCCGTTCAGCTCCGAGACAAACCGGATCTTCACCTCACTGAGTTGAGATCGGAGTTTGAACTTGTCGCGTCGTCCTTCATCGCCAATAACCGGGATCTTCCCTCCGCTTCCAAGGTCTTTTTCTGTGATATCGAGTTCAAGGAGTCCCAGTCCTCGTTCGCTCTCTTTGGCGTCAACTCCCTTCCTCACGTACGCCATGTGGGTCCTTCCCTCCGCAACCTTAAAGACTCTGAACCCATGAACCAGTCCGACTTCGGCCGTCTCGCCGATTCCATGGCTGAATTCGTCGAGTCCAAGACGCAGGTTTCGGTCGGGCCTATTATCCGCCCCCCCTTGGTGTCCAAGAAGCAGATAGTATTTTTAGTTGCCTGCTTCATTATCTCGATGCCCTTTGTGATTAAGAAGGTGCTTGCTGGCGATACCCCTCTCCATGATCGCAAAGTCTGGATGGCTGGTGCTATTTTCGTTTACTTCTTTAGCGTCTCCGGTGCAATGTATAATATAATTCGGAAGATGCCCATGTTCTTGGCGGATAGGAATGATCCCTCGAAGTTAATTTTCTTCTATCAGGGTTCGGGAATGCAGCTTGGAGCTGAGGGTTTCTCTGTGGGGTTCTTGTATACTGTGGTGGGCTTACTTTTAGGGTTTGTTACGTATGCGCTCGTTCGGGTGAGAAATCAGACATTGCAGAGAGGTTTTATGCTTTTCACAATTCTGGTGTCTTTCTGGGCGGTGAGGAAAGTAATTTATCTGGATAACTGGAAGACGGGATACGGGGTACACGCGTTCTGGCCATCGAATTGGGCCTAAGACCAAAGTTTCAGTTTGGGTCGCGTATTTGATTCTCTTTACTGGTAAGGAAGTGTTTAATATTCGCCTCTCCTTGAGTTCTATCCGTGGATGTCAAATGTGTGTACTCTGGTTTAGAGATTGTTTAGTTTGTGCTCGAAATTTAGGTGGTTGATGTTATAATGACTCTTTCAAATATTGAGATGCGATGAAATGGTTTACCCTTTCCAGAGTGCATATTGGACTGTGGAAGATTGACTGGTAGTTTAGTGTGTCTTCTTCAGCTAGCTTATCAAATTGGGTTTGGTTGGTTGTTTTTTGGAGTAAGGTTTTCTGATGGTGCTTGATCTTATTTAGCATAAAGTTTGATTGGTAGAGTACGCAAGCGTGTTGGTTTTCCAGTATTTTGTTATTAGTAGCAAATACAAGTGGTAGTTTGGATGGGCCTGCTTTGTTTTTTGAGTATGAACGACTGACTCAGGAACAAGGGAAACTACTGCTTCACTTAATCAAGTTTATAATATTATAAACGCTAGCACTTTTTTTATTGTTGGAAAATATCATTAAAAACCTTGCTGGTCATATACATGTAGTGGCTGTTTCAGATAAATATTTGAAACAAATTAAGTTTTTATTTGTCAATGTGGCAAGTTTCTCTCTTCATAGTCTATAGGTATCACTGGTTTTGTGCAATAAACACGTCATAACTTTGGCTGGTTGTGTTGCTTGGGACAGTTTAGAGTGCTCTCTGCCAAAATGACAAAGGAAGGTCACAAAGATGCCATACATAAGAACTGCTGATTTATTTTTTGGGGAGGTTCAGGTTCTTAAGTAAAAATGTTTATGCATAGGAGAGCATTGTGAATCTGAATGTTGAAATATGGACTGGGTCATGTTTGAAGGACTGGGTCATGTTTGAAGGACTGTCTAGCCTCACTGTGTGATTCAAAGAGTTCCCTTTTTTGTTTCACGTTTTCCACATGCTTATGTTGAGAAGCTTGCATCCGACAATGGAAAAGATAAGTTTATTTTTTTCTTGAGGAAATTGCTTTTTATTGAATAGAAGAAAAGATAAGTTTTCATCTGAAAATATAAAACACAGTGTACTATAAGCAAAAACAAATAATATTTACTTTTCAAATTTCTATTTTCAATTTTTTTCTTTTTGTGGTTGAAATGTTGATAGAGGTCATTCCTATTAAAAGGGCCATTCTAAAGGCAAAAAAGAAAGAAAGAGTAATTCAACTTCTTGAAGACTCTCTTTGTGACTAAGTTATTGATAACTCATATTAGAAGCTTGTTTAAAAAGTCTACTTTGCCATCTCTTTCACTTGCATGTGAGTGTTCGCTTTAACAGATTTATCTGGCTTCTTCTAAAGGCAAGACTTTTTCTTTCCTTGTTAGTACTTCAGAAGTTTCAAGCTGTGTGAAATCCATTAGTATCTGGTTTTATTGGGCCAAAATATTCTGATCGCCTCTTTGTAGAAGACATTTTTCTCACTCTGGAAGAGCCAATCTTATTTCATTACTCTTCCTAAGATACAAATTTCTCTTCCTTTTAAGTGGGTTATCAAAAGGAAGCTCAACTTGACATATTTTTGTCCCATAAGCTATTCTTTGACTCAAACAGGAGCTTTTAAGTTCCTAATAACAGAGCACAGCCAAATGCTTCCAATGCTTGCTATATCCCCTGTTTAACTTAATGCCTATATGGCAATTTTGGTAGTGGTGGATCTGCGTTTGTTGGCTTTGACATTGAAGGTTGTGTTAGTTCTCTTCTATATGCATGTGTTTTTAAGAGGGATTCACTGCTAACCAGAACACAAGAATCCTGGAGGTTAAAGACATTTTTAACAGAAACTTTAGGAGTCTCCTTGTAGGCCTGATAAATAATTTGAAAAATGATTTCAGCAAAAGTCTTCTAGCAAGAATGCCTTGATAGTTCGCCCAAGCACTCACACCCTCAGACGCTACATCTGCCAATTCATTTGTTTCTATGTATATTTATGAACTGAAAGGCAGTAGCATCCAAATGAATGGATTCTTTTATGAATTTGGATGATGCATTGTGAAAGGTAAGCAGATGAATGATATTGGGGATCTGCAACATAAAGCAGGGATGGGTCATTCAAAATGCAGAACCGATGTTTTGTGAAACATGGCAAATATCAATATCTGAGTATCCTCGCTCATTTGACTTAAATAGGCACGTCTTACGTTTATAAACTGTTTTTTGGAGGTGATTTTACTGATTACTGACTCTATTGAATTCACGGAAGTATATTTAGCTTCGAAAGCTGAAGAGCATTGTTTGTGATACTGTTTCTCATACTGGCTCATCTCTTGTTTCCTTTACAGGCTACCAATGTGGTTCTTCTCGGTGATTTGTCCTCATGAACGAACCGCTGAAGGACAAACGTTTTGCTCATCTCCTTTGAACCTTAAATCTGTTCTTTGTAGACGATAAAAGATTTGAACGACCAAATTGAGCAGGAGAGAATGCGGATGTAGACATGATTATTCTTCTTAGTACTAATTTACTTGAGTCGTTCTTCGATAAGACGTGTAGCCAAAACTCTAGAGACATTTTGGCCAAATATAGAAGAAGCTAAACTTACCTGCATCTCGGATTTCAAACATTTTGATTTTCGAGAGTAAAAATTAAATGAAAAGAGTATATCAGTAAAAGGAAATGTTGGAATCCAGTAGTCCAGAAGACGCGATCTGCGGCTATGAGGAGGGGGTGTAAACGGGTAATAATAGAAACGGGTAAGGGTTATTTTGTTACCTGTTTCGATTACCCTACCCCCGTCTCCCGTTTTACCCGAATAAAATTTAATTATTCCGTTAACTAAATTTAATAAATAAATAATAATTTTTTAATAAAAAATAATTATTTAATTTTTATAAATATTTTTTAAAAAAAAAAAAATTAAAAATTAAAAAAAAAAATTACATCAAATTTTTAAAATTTATCTAAAAATAACTCAAATAAATGTACAACACATATTAGGGTATTAGGGTAGGTATGATAGGTATAAAATTTAAAAAAATTACTAAATTACCATTCGGGTAATTAAGTAATCGGGTAATTGAGTAATCGGGTAATTGGGTAAGAAAACTTATTATCCACATCCGCCGTGTAATGGGGTAATCTAAATTAATAATTTTATTTCTTATCCATCAAATTACCATTTTATTAACGGGTAATCAGGTAAAATTGACACCCTTGCCTATGAGATTCTAGTCTATCATCACGCATCGTTCATTTAGTGGATTGAATGGAAGAATCTGCGAAAGCCGTGTTTGGATGAAGCATTCGGTCATGGTCGCTTTTGTCCGTGGCCTACGGAGTCTGTCTCTGAGCTCTGGGGCTCTCGACATTGAATATGAGCCTAACAAATAGCTATAACGCTTAAAAATCAATTTCTGCTCTTTCGCAGCTCGAAAATCCAGAAAAAAATCCAAACCGTTGGAATCGGTTGAGGCGGGAATTGCTCCCTTATCTTTTCCAAAGCTGAGCTGCCACTCAGTTCTAGAGTACAGAAATCAGACTTAGATTTTGGTGGCTCCGAACGGCCTCTCGCCACCCCTTCAATGGCGTTGCTCAGCCAGCAGCTGCAGAAGTTCCTTGTCAGCAGCAGCTGCACGGGCAATCTGACCACTTCCAAGAAGAAGAGCAAGCCCAAAGCCATCGCAATTGATGCTCCCTCGCCCTCTGATTCGGCTGGAGTTGCCACCATACGATGGGGGTCGAGTAAATTACAAGGTTCACGCTCGGAGATGGAGGACGATTTTCTCCTCCGCTCCGACAACCTTAACGGTTTCGCCTTTGCTGCTGTCTTTGATGGCCACGCCGGTTTCTCTTCCGTCCAATTTCTCAGGTGTATATAATTCTGTTCGCTGTATACCTGGGCCTTTGTTTGGATTCACGATATTCGGGAAATGCTATCATCGCGTGGACTAAGTTTCTTTTTGTGATTGCTGGGTGGGATAAGTAAACCTGTTTCTTTGTCTCAACCGGAAGGACAGATGGAGCTTATGGATTTTAGTTCGTCTGTCATCATGCTTTGTGCAAACACTTCCCAATTCGAGCTTTTCGTGGGAGCAGTTATAACCTAGGAATTTCCTTCCGTAGCAATAGTGATATCAGTTTGCTGTAGAACAGCACGAGGCCACTCGTGCTTTATGACCTCGATGATCTTACCTTTTATTGATTGTGTTAACTGTAGGCCGTTTCGGTGGTCTTTCTCTTAATTGAGAATACCTTAAGCCGTAGCAGATGATAGACATAACCGAGCCAGCTAAGCTTCATACGAGGTTCTCATTTCATTCAGTATCTTCTGTTTCAGGAATGAGCTGTATAGGGAATGTGTTGAGGCTTTACAGGGAGGATTATTGTTGAGTGGAAGAGACTTTAGTGCCATAACTGGGGCTTTACAGAAGGCTTTTAAAAGTGTTGATGCAAAATTATTGACTTGGTAAGCTATGCTTTATATATTCTATGAAAAATTGTTCCCTTGAATCTGTTCAATGTGGACTTTGGCCTGTCTATTCCACTTTTTTTGTGAGTGAGAAACGAAGTATTGTAGCTAAAGCTAAATAGCTTAATTTTCTCTGCCCCGGGTTGTTGAAGGTCTGATCCATGATACAGAGTAGCTGAAAAGTTCTAATGGATACAAAATCTTATTCCTTCACAATATTGTCTAGTTGAATGTCAATAGTTCTATTTTAGCAGTCCATTAGTAGTTCAGTGATCAGATGGCTAAGCTGTCTCATTGGAGGTCTATTCCACTTTGGACAGTGTGACCGGTGGATCCATCTAAACAGGCCACATGTGACATTAGCAATTTCATATTCTTAGCCTCCACCTAATCCTGAGCTTATTATCGAAATCATGCTTTTGGGTTTTATTCAGGCTTGAAGAGATGGGAAACAATGATGAATCAGGTGCAACAGCCACAGCTGTATTTGTTGGAAATGACTTGATGATAATTTCACATGTTGGTGATTCATGTGTGGTATAAATCCAACTGCATTGAAACTCTCTCTATATTTTTTCCTCCTGAAAAATGATTATCAGCAAATAAGCTAATGAGAAAGGTTCCTTTCATGCTCTTTGAAAAACAAATTATGGATAAACATTGCCTTTTAATGTAGGCTATATCACGATCTGGTAAAGCTGAAGTATTGACCAGTCCACATCGACCTTATGGGAACAACAAATCTTCACTTGGAGAAATTAGGCGGATCAGGGAAGCAGGTGGATGGGTGTGTTTTCTTGTTTCAAAACTCAACTCTCTCGGGGTCTTGTTGACCTATCTTGTACTCTTTCTGGTATTTCATAGATAAGCTGCCATATTTTTGCATTATCTTCTACTTCAGCGCTGTTGGAAGCTTGGTTTCCTGATTGGTGAATTTGAATAGCCATTTTAACAGCTTGCATTTTTTAATAGTACACGAGACAGAATTTTATAGCAGACATCTGCTCATCTGCCTTTCTCACATCATTCATATAAAATTCCCTTCACTTTTGCGGAGTTTTTTCCTTTTGACTTCAGATTGAAATTTTGAATTAAGACTCGTGAGTTCTTCTTTTATTCCTAACTTCCCACATTCCTTAAGATTCTTGAACTTTGAGGGTTCCTTTAGACCGTTCACTTAGACTTCTGAATTGTGTCTGTTTCTTGTAGATTGTTAATGGGAGAATATGTGGGGACATCTCTGTGTCCCGTGCTTTTGGGGATGCTCGATTCAAGACAAAGAAGAATGAGTTCGTCCCTTGTACTCTCACTTTCCTCTTTTCCTCTAATTGGGTGCAATTTCTGTGTCTAAGTGACAAGATCTAACTCAATTTTATCCTTTTCTTTTTGTGAAGAATGTTGGAGAAAGGAGTTGAAGAGGGAAGATGGACACAAAAATTTGTTTCACGGTAACCTTTTTTCTGTCTGCTGCTTAAAAATTGTTTTCTTCATCATAGAATGGAAATCACGGTCTTCAGTTTACGAGAATATATCCATTTTGTGCCAGAGTACAGTTCAGTGGAGATTTGGTTACAGCTACTCCAGACATTTATCAAGTGGACCTTGGACCAGATGTGGAATTTATACTCCTAGCATCTGATGGGCTTTGGGATTATGTTAGCAGGTTTGGTCCTTGAAACCCAGGCACTCAAACTGTGAGTCTAATCATTAAGTTTGTGCTTTTGATTGTATTTGATATATTAAAATATTAATTTGGTATTTCAGCTCGGATGCAGTAACAATTGTAAGAAACCAGCTCCGTCAGCATGGAGATGTTCAGGTTTGGGATTTTTCACAAATTAATATGTTTTCAAGTAGGGTTTTGTTTTTTTTTTAAAAGATTGTATATTGACTATTCCACCTGTTAATTACAGTTAGCTTGTGAAGCGCTGGCTCAAGCAGCTCTGGTACTATTCATTTCTAGTCTCTGGTATTTCTTTTTGATGAGTCTATGGTGATATCCATTTAAGTAAGACTGCTGACCTATAATGTCGTCTAATACAGGACCGTCGATCTCAAGACAATGTCAGCATACTTTTGGCAGATTTGGGGTACACACTGGACACTTTCTTGCTTCCCTGCTTGGATAATTGCTAGATGATAGAAAAGCCAGCGATGCATGTGGTTTAGTTGCAACTGATTTAGCTTCTGAAAAGGTCTCCATTGGGTGCGCACGTACCATCTACCCACCTACATCTCCCTCCTAATTGACTATTTGAAAACTCATGATTTCTTAACATACTAATCAGCAGCTCAAATTGACAAGTCAAACAACAACATTGACATACTTCATTCCAGTTGACCAGATGCTTTTTGACCTTGTCTGCATGAATGGCACCATGCAGTTCAAATTATCGAGTTGTAATTACACACACTGCACTACTCTTGACTCGTGATGGGGGTTCAGCTCTATGATTCTTCAACTAAACTAACCTGTCTTTATTTGCTCTCTGAAACTTTTTCTAGAGATAGAAAGGAATACTTTGAATCCGGTTCCTCAGCCATGTCTGAGTTACTTGAATATGTTTGTTTTCAGGAAAACGGATTGGCAGCGAGTACAACCTCAACAGCAGAATGTTTTCTTGGAAGTAGGCCAAGCTTTCGCGACTGTGGTTATTGTTTCAATTGGAATATGGGTCTCATCATTTCTTTCTCCCTGAATAGATGAAAGGCCCTTCTTGTACATATGTTGACAAAGAATTTAACAATACAGTGTGTAACATTGTCAAGGCATTCCCCCGTGTGTGTTGCACTAGTTCACCTTAGTGATTCGACCCATCAGTCTCTGGATCCTATAATGAGTTGCCCTTCAGCCTGGAGATAACATACTGGGGCACATTATCAGAATGGCACTCTCGTTACTGATTACTTCTTTCACGTTGTATTTCCAGAGGCTGCAATCGAGTTACACATCCACAAATAGCTGTATACTTTCAAAGGTGGTGCTAGTCAAAGCTCTAATTTTAGATTGCATGAGCAGCATTTAGATGGAAACCTGACCATTTCATTCTTTCAAAAGTGAAGAAAGGAAAAAAGAGAGAACGAAGAAAAGAGTGTACAGTAAATAGAATGTAAAAGAGTGTATACTGAAGAGAATGTAAAAGAGAGGCGCAAGCGTGGGGCGAAAGGCGTGTTGGGCAGCAGGCCCTACACAGCGTGCTCGGGGGCGGCAGACCCTTGCACAGCGTGCTTGGGGGGCGGCAGACCCTTGCTCAGCGTGCTCGGGCTGCCGTAGGCGCTTGCTCTTCGTGCTCGGTGGGCAACAAACCCTTGCTCAGAGTGCTACAGGGGCGACAGGCCCATGCTGAGCACGCTGGGGGGCACAGGCCCTTTCTCAGCGCGCGCCTACTGGGGCTGGCCTGCCACCTTGCTCGCGCGCCTGCTGGGCTTGCCTGCCACCTTGCTCGCGTGCCTACTGGGCTTGCCTGCCACCTTGCTTGCGCGCCTGCTGGGCTTGCCTGCCTACCGCGGGAGCTTGCAGCATGGTAAAAAGAGAATGTCGAGTAGAGAGCATAAGAGAGAATATAAGAGGCAAAAAAAAGTGAGAATGTACAAGAGAGTGCTAATGTGGAGAGCAAGTAAGAATTAAAGAATGTGTTATTACTTGAGTCTAGTTTCATCCAATTGAGTTTATTACTCGGCCTTTTAAGTATTACTTTTTCTTAAGATTTTTTAATGTCCACCATTGAATGTCTACTTCTAACAAAGTGGGCGTATATCTTTCACTCAGTAGTTAGAAAACTCGTGCAGCTTACCGAAAATTATGAAGAGAGACTCGGATTACACTCTTTTTGGATGATCTAACTTAGACATAACCTTTTAATAGTAAGTATATGTTATTCTTCTGGTAAGGTAAATGCGCTTGAAAACGTTTGGACATTACTAACAATATCTAGGGTTAACTGGAAAAAATCATCTATCCTCAAAACATTACAAAGATAGTAAACATGGATTGTGTTCTCTGGCCTGTATCGCTACTGGGTTTTCCCTCAGTTATGTTAATTCTCATAGTTAAGATTTCAAAATACATAATAGTCTATACGTTCCTAAATAAGTTCTACCGTATTAGCTAGGTTTGTGAAATAACGATAATCAGATATACTCAATTTGAGTTATTCCTTTAGTCTTTTTTATTAGCTTATGTTTACCAAAAACACTCTTTTGTATTAGTGTGGTCAAAATGCAAATAGGCAAGCACGTACATGTTTCTTGCCAACCAACAAACTCTAGATGAAAAAGTTGATATTATACAGAGCCCTGAGCGATAGCTCAGGTGAGGTCTCAGGTTCTTATCTCTATGGTAGCGATACGACAGGAGGCCGGCCAGCACACAATAGATATCACACGGTCATGGGAGTCATACGTTATAAATATAATTGTCATTTAAAAAAAAATGATATTATAAAGAAATAGAAAATCGTCAAGTGAAGGGTTTTTGCCATAATTGTGAAAAAAAAAAAGTATTTAAATGCCATAATCTAACTCTTCAAAAAGAATTAACAGGCTTGATCAGCTTAGCTTCTGTTGTAATTGTGTTACTCTCTCCCGGAAGAATATGAAATTCATAATTGAGAGCTTTTAGTCACTGTAAAGTTGGGAAATTGATAGTGGAGAGTTTGGAGGCATTTAGTACCGGTACTAGCTATGGAGACCAACGAAGAAGATGAAGCAGATATGGAGAACTTTGATTCACAAAAAAGCTGACCTTTTCGTCCTCTCAATCTGGAACTCTAGCTTCCAACGGATTACTTTTAATGATTCTACCAACAAGACAACCCCAACCGTCCGATCAAAGGTATTGGATGGGCATGATTCGATCAGATTCCCAGATTTATGGATCAGCTACGTACAGACATGTTTGAATCGTACCCAACTTCTGAACATCCTTTCCTCATCTCTTCCTCCCTGTCTTTTTAGAGCTTTTTCCATCTCTGGAAACACCCAAATTTTACATCTATATGTTTAAAAGAACCCATATTTCTGACGTACGGTGATCAGAGTTTAATTGCTTGGCCTGGGGTTATATTTTGTAGTCCATGGTGCTCACTTGTCTGCGGCAAAACTTAAAAGATTTCTTGCTCGTGTGCTTACTTATGATCAGCTGTTCAAGATTTAGAAGATATACGGACCCAGATTCTATATTTTAATTTAAAAGCCTTTACTGCCAGAAGTTACATAGATGATCAAAAGTACTGACTACTACTCTCTGAACATCTCAAAACAACAGCTAGCACAAAAATGATATACGTGACGGCTAAAGCAGATCCTCTGCGTATGATCTCTAGTAGGTGCTTCTGAAGATATAAATTACATCGGCTCAAATCTGCCACGCCCAAAGCGCAGCTCTGGGCGACGCCCTGCCCTCACAGAGGGTCCGGGTGGGTCTCACAGGGGGGACACAGGTGCTTGGTCGCCCAGAGCTGCGCCTTGGGCGTAGCAAATTTGAGCCCATAGAAGTACGCCCAGAGCTTGAGAGAGAAAAAGGTGGAGAGGGGAACAGGAGAGCGAGAGAACATGAGAGACAGAACAGGAGAGAGAAAGAGAGAACATGAGAGCGAATATGATCAGAGAGAGAGCATGAGAGAGAATATGATCAGAGAGAGAGCATGGGAGAGAATATGATCAGAGAGAGAACAGGAGAGCGAACATGAGAGAGAGAGAGAGAGAGAGAGTTTATTCAGAGGAAAACTTCGAGAATTTTGAAGTAGGAGGTCTATTGCCTGCCACCACCAGGCCTTCCCTTCCTTGGATCATGCTTGGGGTTGGGACCTGGGTCGTCATAATCGTGCACTACAATCTCCGCCTCAAGCTTTCTGGCCTTCATCTGCATGCAGTCCATATACACTACTCAGTCGACTGATAATTAACAGATGCGAAAAATGGCCATGCACTGCGTTTATGTGAGATCCGAGTGGATGTACAACATTTAAGCAGCATGAAGTTTTCGAATCGCGTCACATGCGTATGCACTAGTATAGGCAGCTATATATATAACTGGTTCCAAATATTACCTTCTGAAATGGGTACGAGATCAGTTTTGCTTCTAGTACTCTACTCGCCTCAACAGGTCCTGCACCAGAAGGGTATATTTTGTTGTTAATGAAGCCAATATATATATGCATGGATGCAAACAATCTGATAGATTAATCAAGAGATGGAAAAATGGAGTTTTACGCAGTGAAGAGTATTGGAAGAGTAAGAGGAGGACGAGGAGAAGAGGAGTGAACTTGGTCGGCATGGCTCGGTTGATCGATATTGTTCTTTGTGCTGCAGTCCTTGGCATGTGAGGGGTTTGAAGGGAGACGAAGGTGCGTTTATATATATCGTCTTAGGAGGGACAGAAAGGCCAAGAAACTAAACTTTTTTCATGGTCCAACCCACTCAAGAGGTTGCAGAATGATGAAATCCAATACCCGCCATTGCAAAGTCAACTGCACTAACTTCAGTTCCATTAAAAAAAAGAAGAAACTTAGCCACCCCTTTCACCATAAAAAGCAAATCCCTGTTCTGGATGTTGAAAATGTTAACTCCTTGCATGGCTTAAAACTCCTTCAATTCCCACTCAATCAAACCCCACTGCCATTAGTATATATCTATTTTCCTCTTTTACCTTCTCTCCCCACTTTGAGAGCACATTGAGAGAAATCAAACACCGCACTTGGCATGGCAATTGATGCACTTCTTTAATTTGTGTGTTGTATGACAGCTTGTTTTACATGCATCTTTCTCTTCTATCACTTTTAAGACTACTATATGGGGAGCTAGATCTTTTACTTCTGTTTCTATTATCTGATCAGAAACAGGGATACATAGAAGAGCTGAAAGAAGCAACATTAATGTCAGCTTCTGATTAATTCATGAGAAAAAATAGTCGTGTAAAATGATGCGTTTTTTTTTCTTCTTACTGTACCTAGATCCTTGTACTTGAACACTTGACCAGATCCTGCAGAAAACTTGTTCTGGTTTCAGGAGCAAAACAGAGACAACAAACATGGGGACGAATTTGACAAGGAGAGTTGATAAACCAAGAGACAAAAGGGTGTGAAAGCATCGGCCGGGTGGAATGAGGCGAATCATTAGTTGGAGCACTAGTCGGAGAGCCATTGGACTTTCCAACTGGGGCGTCCAGTTTAGGCACGGCATAGATTGCAGCAGAAACTAAATTAATCATCCCTTTGGAGACAAAATGTTGGTAATGATGATGGTTGTTGCATTGGATTAAGCTTGTACTGATGAGCCTACTGAGGACACAAACAAGCCCAACGTCACATTGTCTTTAAAAGGAAGAACAGAGGGCCCTAATGCTTAATCTTAATATTAAACATTTCTTCTCCCATTGCTGCGTATTCTTAATATTAATCTCAATCCCCGGCTTTCATATACATATATATATATATATATGTGTGAAACATTACTAATGTGATTTCTTAATTTCCTTTCATCAACTGTTCTTGTGATGCACCGGGATAATCCTCCGCTGCTAAGCAACCCATCTTTTTCAGCAGGCATATTATATCTTTCTCCTGGATGAAACACTAGGAAAGGGGAGGAAATCCCAAATGGTTTTTTTATTAGTCAGAACCGGCACTATGAAAGAGCAACTTGTTACAGTACCCCTCTTGACCAGGAAACTTGTGGAGCATTTTCGGTAAATGGCCGGTCTGTCTGGTGAACAATGAGTGCTCTCCATGGGAGGCTGCAATCAGAACTGAGTAAAATGACTGCCCTCTTACCATCGTTGAATAGATATTCGCTTTCTCTTTTGAAAACTATGCAACTGTTTTTCGTGTTTTTTTTTTTTTTTTTTTTAACTTGTGCGAGAAACCCAGAAAGGAATGAACCATGGAAAATGGATTCACCCTCACAGCCACAATCACATCCACCAGCACCAGCAGCAGCACCACCCCACTGTTGTCGTGGAGGTTAATGTATGAATGAACAGACCAAAGATATGTTGACCAGAGATACGGCGGAGTGGTGCCCGTCATATCATGTCACCATATGTTAAAAGGGGAGAGGCACTACTGTCTAAAGTTGACCACCAACTTAACGAATCAAGGGTTGGTCTCTGATCTCGTTTATCACTCTCCTCTCCCTCCCTCTTCGACCGGTCATGGAGAGGACAATGACCTCCGCAAATTTCACCTCCCCATTATCCAATACACTGAACCTCTTCTGCCTTGGGATCTAAGAGGGGGGGGAGCTTGATTTTTTTAGCTCGCTGATTAAACGACACGGATCTCTTTGGTGGGAGATCGATAAGCTTCAACATTTTTCAAGGATCAAGAGCCCTGCGTATGGTGATGGAAAAGTGACGACAAACAGACGCAAACAGGTTCAGAAATTGGAGAACAGACCCCATTGCAAACGTGGGTTTCCGTCATTCAATGGGCTGTTTTGACTACAAGACGGCCATAAAGCTTTGGCCAGAATTCATAACAACGCCTGGTGGGCAAAGAATCACTACTTTTGTGGCTGCAGCACATCATGATTCATACGCTTCCACCATCGAACCACCAAGTACATGATGGAAGGTCCATGTCGTGTCTTACAACTAAGGGTGGATTCAATTTCAATCAATTGAGGCTATGGCGAAATGAGAGAACGTTGAAGGTAAAGGAATGGGAAGAATAATGAAGAACAGTACTAGGATTTACCATCGCTTTTCCGTTTTTCTCGTCCTTTGATTTAACTTCTCGTAGGACCTGTTATTGGTTTGGCTTAACCAAATCCCACATTTCTGACTGAAGATTACAGACCAAATTGGCCATCACAAAAGAGATATTGACAAGTCTTCAAACATATATGAGGAATGGTGGTCGGAAAAGTGAAGAACACCACACCACCAGCTTCAAGTCAAAACTCAGAATAGCCTACTTTACCAGTGGATTTGACTTCATCCATCTTCTTAAGCGAGAGCACCGGTGCAAGCCGTAGCTGGAGCCACATCAACCTTCCTCTTGGCAGAGCTGTATTTCTTGGTAATGAACCTGAAAGGGGAGGGACAGTATATATGATCAGTGCATATGTTCATATCAATTGGAGTGATAACCAGGTCATCTGCAGAACATTCCGCAAGCAAATTACTTGCTTCGATGAAATACATGCCATATAGCATCCTGTCTTCACATCAACAGTGTATTATTAAAGGAAGTAATCTACTCTAATTTGAATAGGTCACAGTTTCTTTTCTTTTCAGTTATTCTATAATAGTGAGAAAATTAGATTAGAAGGAACTCCTGAGGGATTGAAAACAGAGGCTTTTAGATAAAACATCGATTTATTCAGGAAAACACTGATTTACAGTCCATTTACACCAGCAAGATAGCTCGTACTCTTTGAAGTAATTAAACAGCTAAGTATGCTTTCTGAAATTGAAACTGAGAGGTTTTTACAGCATACTCTTCACTCCCTCCTCGATGGAGACACAGTTGATCGAGAACAATATGAACCATCAACATTCATTTGCTCATTCATAGGGACCAAAAGTTTAAAAGCCATGACTACCTGGGCCTAACCAAGAGGTCTCCTAAGAAACAGAAAGGAGGCACATCCAAAGAGTTCATTTTAATCAAACCCTTTTGCAAATGTTTGGGTCTAGAACACAAATTCTAAATCCAATTCTATCTCGCGTAGTAGTAGGCTATCAAGGGAGAGCAGACAGAAAGGAAACCAAATAAGAAAATGAAATATCCTCCAAGGACACTGGTTATATTGTCACTGTTATTTATAAAGCAATCAACTTTACAAGATTGAACATACCTAAAGAAATCCCTCCATAACAACTCAAACATCAGCCAATTCATCCCATTGTCACCTTTTGGACCACCATGTTTCTGACCTGAGGCAGCAGATATGGTTCTGCAGAGAATTTTGAGATCCACATTAGAACCCATTCTAAGTAACCAGAAAATAAAAAAAGGAAATTTTGGACTGAAGAGTCCTTAATTAAAAAATAAAAAATAAAAAAGAGGGGAGGCATAAGAAAAAAAATGAAATAAAACTGAGCAAATACCTGTTCACAGATTTCTTTAACTCATCAAACATGAAACGTGGAGAGAGGCACCCCATGGCAAGCCATGGGGAAATTTTGCAAGAAAAGTTTGCACCATAAATATTATCTCTACCACTCTCTGATTTATTTGGCTGATCCCGGTACTCAGCAGCAAACTTCTGTAGTCTCTGCAGTGCTTCAGTTTCACCACCCACAAGAGAAGCATTTGCAGCCGGTTTTCCACCCTAGCCAACATAATGTTGTACATAAGTAACAAAAGCATTTAACACAAGAACAAGAAGACCAACAAAATTTAAAATAATTAAAAAATTTTAAGATAAATGACTGCCAAGAGTTGGTGAGTAAAAAGAGTCTGCCATCAACATTAGTTCGTGTTTCATGTCTCAAACAAGTTGTTTCAGAGTTGAGTCCATCCCACACTGGTTTGAGTTAGAAAATATTCTACTCTTATTAGTTCAGAAGAGACCTTCTAGCTTAAGCCAGACTAAGCAAATAACTATCAGATCAGCTTTAACATACAAACAAGTAATAATCTCATTACTAAATAATGCAGCAGTCACTAAAAAGTATCAACAACCAAGTGACTCGTAACGCAACTTTTTTTACCAAAAAAAAAAATGAGGTAGGAAGAGAGACAAAAGAGAGCCTAGTTGGTGCACATGGAATGTTTATTCTTTAGACGTACCCAAAACAAATTAGTACATAGGTGGCATTCAGATGAAATCCACAGGCAGAAAAGGTGAATAATTCTATGGATCAAATAGAAGATATGACATAAAGCCCATCCACCATCCACCATATTACCTATGATTTGACATAATGATAAGTGTCTCCACCAGCAACAAAATTGCATCAACCACAGAAACTAGATCACCCTAGGGTCAACTTTTATCCATAGGTTATCTATTTTCTTTGTTCCAGCAGCAAACTTTAATACTTGAGTGACCTATTTTCTTTGTGTACTAAGCCCTTTGGATATCTCATAGAGCACAAAATCCATATTGTACAACACCAGAGGGTCATGATTTAGTAAATAAGTAATACACCACCTTTGTGGATTGACATGCATACTCTTTCTTGATAATAGAGAGTAACGGAAATGTCAATAAAAATGCACTGCTTTCCTCAAAAAATATAAAAATGCATTGTTTCTTAGTTTACCCAACATCTCAAACTTTGTAGCTCAAATTCTCTGAGACAGGATTTTCAGGACTAATCTACCAGGAAGCTATTAACTGTGCTCTCTCAAGTGCAAGCCAAATGATTTTCTAAGAAATGAAGGTAAATTCTCACTCCTATGCACAGGGAAGGATGTAATAGTTTAACTGTTATCTCATTCTAATACTTTCAGTCCTTTTGGTGGCAGCCAACATCCTTTTCCATAGCTACATCTTTCCTCTCTCAGCAGCTGGTCTGGAACCTTTGCCTCTGCCATGGTGTCTTTTGGTATCTTCTTCCTATTACATTACCACTTGAGTAGTCCTGGCATGCTCTTACTCCTAAACACACAACAGGCTGAAGCCAAAGGAAGATCTAAATGACCAATTGAGAACATCTTTAATGCTGGACATAATTTTCAAACATTTTTCTTCACTCTCCTACAATTTATCAGGACAACTGAAACCTGGCTCTACCAGAAACCTAAAACTTTGGAAAAGCTCTACCAGAAACCTAATTTTTTGGATAACCTCTACCAGAAACCTATTATTACCAACTGTGTTGGCAAACACAGAATTACTCAAAGAATTCCTAAAAAAAATCTTAAACCATTTTAGTTGGCTATCAAACCAAACCAGAAAGCTGAATCAGAGTCTCGACAAGTTGGAGAATTACAATGTTACCATGATAAAATTAAGTGTAATATGTAAGTGTATGGAAACATATAATCATTACATAGACATTAACCGATGAAAATCAAACATAACATGGAATCAATGAAAATAAAAGTAATTTATCTAAGTTTAACAAGTTTATTTAGTGTTGATTACAACTATGGTCTACAAATATTGTTCAGGATCTTAGCGATCCAAAAAATACTCACTTATCCCACTAATCCAAAGGAATCAGAGCAACATATACCAAATCTCAATACTTGACTTAAATGAGCCACAATAGAAGCCTTATAAACTTCCACTTCTAAATAAGATGGACAAGAGAGCAGGTATTTAAACAAAGTGTCAAGATAATTATGATAAGATTTCTTAACACAAAAGCTAAATTAACTGACTGATCAAATAACAAAAGTTCCAACTGTACTCTCAGAATCTGGAACTTCAAAAGATAAATTAACTGACTGAGCAAATAACAAAAGTTCCAACTGTACTCTCAGAATCTGGAACTTCAAAAGATAAGGATATAATACATTTTGAAGCGGTATTCTGTTTCCCATCAGAGTAATTGAACTGAAACAGAAACCTCCCATGCTAAGCCTAATTGTTCATACATTTTTGTTTAGTTAAATAAAATTTAAGGTGCACCAAAACGTAGAGTAGCTTTCTTTTTTCGTAGACTGTTTATAAAGATAATGCACGAATAGTAAAGGAAACTATGGATACAACAGTTGTTAAAGCAAAATAAAAGGTCGAAAACTCTGAACTGTTGATAAAAAGACAAGTTTCCAACTAACCTCATTCTACTTTCAGACGACAATGTAGGATACCGAATAAAATCCCTTTTGGTTCGCATGAAGCATAAAAAAACACATAACTTCGGAAGAAGCCACAAACCTGAGGCATGGTGGCAGCTGGGCTAAGCCCAAGATCGACCAGGCTGGGAATCTCCCCGACCTCAACATCCCCCTTGGCCGGTAACCCCTTCAACTGATCCAGAGCTTTAATCGTCTTCCTTACCTCTAAGCCCTGTAACCTCTCCCTAAAACCGCCGTAATTGGACGGCATATCCTCCAGTTTAAACGGTAAATCGTCAATATGATATAACGTACTCCCCCAAAAGTATTTTGTCTCCACTCCTTCCTCCTTCATAACCTCCTCAATCCTCTCCTCAGCCCTGACCTCATCATGCGAGACTTCCCTGTGTGCATAAACAGCTTCGGCCCCTACGGCTTTAGCCATTTCTAGCAGAACAGACGCAGGCTTCCCAATTCGGACGACGAGGTCGGATCCCCGAGCTTGGAGATTCTTGCGGAGGTCCGAAACGGATTGGAGGAGGAAGGTAGCGCGGTAAGGTCCAGTCTTGTCGAAGCCGGACGAAGATTTGCCATAGTCCCTGGGGTCAAAGCAGTAGACCGGGAGGACGGAGAGCGATTCGTTATGGGCGGCGCTGAGAACCTCATTGTCATGAACGCGGAGGTCGTTGCGGAACCAGACGACGGTCGCGCGTCGCAGGCCGAAAGGATTGGAGGGGTCAGGCGACCGGCGTGAGCGGTTGAAGAGAGGAGACTGAAGAGGCACGGCAGAGATGGTTGATTTGATGGACGATTTTGAAGGGGAGGACGAGGCAGAGAGAGAAATGTGGCAAAGCGAAGAGATTTGAGACGGGATTTTGAGCTTGCAGCAAGCAGGAGAGGCGAGAGAGCTGGCAGGCTTCGGAGGAAGGAGAAGATGGGAAAGAGAGAGCGAAATGGAGGCCGTGGAGAGAAGCGGAGAGGGTTTAAAAGATGTCAAGGCGGTGACTTCGGCTTCTTCTTCCACATCTTGAATTGAGTCCTCTTGAACATTGGGATTGGAATCCATTGAAGAAGATTTCCTGCCTGCTGCTGATAAAAGACGAAGAAGACACTAGAGGGGGGAAAAGTGGAGAAAGCAGCAAGCAGGCTCACAGTAGTTTATTCGATAGAAGAGCAGCAGCCAGCACCCACCAAATGTCACCAACCCCCAGAATAGCTTGCAAGCTCCGGAGCCGTTTATTATCCTTTTATCTGTTTCTTCCTTCGGTCGTAGTTCTGTCCATCCAGGGGCGTTATGTTCACTGTAGCATTTCAAAGTTCCAACTTCCTCCCAGCAAATGGATCTCCAAACTTATCTGCAACCCATCTCGGCTGCCTGACTATAAACGGATCAGAACCTCATTTACGGCCCAAGGCCTTCGCCAGCGGCTAGCAATTTGCTTCTCTCCCTGCCATATCTACATAGATGAAATGAGAAATATGCTACCCATCATTGCTTGCTTCCAAAATTTACCATATTTTATTACTTACAAAGAGAATTTATCCTCGTTAAAAAAAATGACAACTAATCGACATGAGGTAATGTAAGAGCGAGTCGGCTTCGTGATAACTGAAGAGAACTAGCCTCGTTGCTGTTTCGATACAAATCCGTGCTCTTTAAACCTGCTCTTATCGATCCTGACATTGTTCAGTTGCTGATGGCCAAATTTTTCTATCATTATCAATTATTTTTGGCATAAAAATTGTATGCAACAATGTAAAACAAAATTCACTAGTTAACAATAGGTAGAATCGGTACAGCACAAGCAGAATGCAGGAGTTGTCTTCACTCTTCACATGGAACACAGGTTCCAGTGGCACCCATATGTGATTCAACGGCGAGCACCAACTTTCTACACAGCCTGAGACCTCCACATGCAGCTAGAGTCATTTCAATTTTCCATCATGCAACCCGTCTCAGCCGTCTCACAACTTGTTCCTAGGCTTGAGCCACCATAGTCATTTAGAATCATTCACAGTGACAACCGAGTTTTTACTTATCATGTGTCGTGATCCATTGTTGCATCCCCTCCACAAATCACTATATCTCCTGTAGCTAAGCAGCCCCTTAAAACCACTGTTAGAGCCTCCCTCCATAAATTATTGCTTCCAACGCAAAGGCAGACCTTCATGCGGCATCAGTATGAGGCTCTATATCACAAGCCATTTACTTTCCAAGGAGCAGCACCAGGGGTAGGGTCTGTCAAAAAAGCTGCACATCCTCTAATGTGTAGATCATGGTTCGTACCCAACCACATGGTGACTAGAATGAGGCAGCACTCTCTACCAGCAAATATCAGCGACCTGCAACATTAAGTACAAAACGATAGAGAAAGTTTACCAAGGTAGATGCAGCAGAGCTTCACAGATACAGAAAAATGCTCATTCTTCTCTTCGTACATCATAACAAATTAAATGGAACTAGAAAGCCACAATTTCACTCTTTATAGTATAGGTTCAAAACAGTTGTGTTTAGAACATATAACGTTTAATAGATTCAGTTCCATAGAGCAGGCTCTGATATTATGACCTAACTCATCTAATCATTCAACAAGTTAAAACAAGCTTTTGCGAAGATGTTGATTCTAGTATATGTAAAACAGAAGAACAAAGCATCTAAGGGTAATTAATTAGCAAGTCAACTACGTTTTCTTTTCTATAGTAACTGCTTGAAAACACCTAATCATGGTACAACTACAAACAAGCTTGGATTTGTTTAGATATTTCATCCTGGAACAGTTCCATCAAGTAAACTTTTAAAGAAAAAAAAGTTACCATTTAATAGGAATCCACTCGTACGAGTAAAACTGGCAATATGTGATCAGACATTTTACACCTCCCCCAAAACCCTGCACAACATTTGTAACTTTGTGACACAGTACAGAAATTTCTGCTCCTTGATTTGGATAACATAATCAACTCGCATACAGCATTTAATGGACAAAGGGAAAGGTCAATTCATTCTCAAATGCTTGACTGCTGGTTGCAGCATATTGCTCCAAAAAAGGGTAAACCCAGAGGAGATGTTCATAAATTCATGAGAAGAGGTTGAACAGCCATGAAACACCAATCACCACTCTGAAGTCGCCTTCAATCTAGAATTTTGTCCAGCAATGGAATCCTTGAATATGAGTATGCCTTAATGAAGCTTTTGAATCTCATCAGTTACATGGTCAGATAGACCAAGGCTAAGTAACAAGAAGATATTTACAAGAGAGTAAAAAATGCTGATAATTTCAGGGAACAGAAAGCTGTGGAGCAACTCTCCAATTATTTTAAAAGACTCCACCTTAAGATTTTTAAGTTCCTTGAGTGTTCATCATTGGATCAAAGGCCATGCTTTTATCGTTGAAGTATCTATTGTTCACTCTGCAACTGTTGTAGTCGGAGGTCCCATTCCTTTATTTCTAGTTTCAAAGGCCTAGCCCTTCTGAATGTAGAGCATACTTCTTCAAAATAAAATCAACTGTTTCTTTTGGTGAAGATAGAGCTTTGTTTTGTTGACAAACCCCACATTCAGCTACAAAGTCCTGCACATCTTTTATGATACCTTCCCTATCGAGGACACCAGAGATACGTTTATAGGTTCGAAAGTAGCCTGAATGTCCCCCCCAAGGAGATGAATGAAATTCATGTAAGAACTTTGGAATGAGGGTGGAGGACCTGGATAAGACCAGCCGGCCTTTATACAATAAGTTGCCATTTCTCAAAAAGTACCCTTCCGGTGGATTAGATCCTGAAAGAAGCTGATGCATGATTTTGGAAAGTTTGGAATCCTACTGGCCTCCTCCTGAATAGTGTGGAGCCCTGTTACCTGAGCCCAGGAACTGGTAGTAATAGAATAACATTCTGTTTGACAAGATAATGCATCTGCCACTTTGTTTTCCACCCCAAAAGCTTTATAACCTATGTCTGCTGGTCCGAAGCTAAGGTCTGCTGATCCATTAGAAACTTCAAACTTTTCTGGTCTGTTTTGATGATTAAATGCCTCCCGAGCAGGCAGTGCCTCCATTTCTGGACAGCCAAAACAATGGCCATCAGTTCCCTCTCGTAAACAAACCAGCCCCTGAAGCGTCTGTCTCTATAACAAACGGCTTGGAAAAATCAGGTAACGCTAACACCGGCACGGTATTCATAGCTTCTTTGAGTTTAGCAAAAGCAGTCTGGGCCTCTGAAGACCATTGGAAGGCATCTTTCTTAAGCAACCTAGTGAGAGGAGCTGCTATTTTACCATAGTCCTTGACAAATCTTGTGTAGTAGCTGGTGAGCCCCAAGAATCCTCGGAGACCTTTGACATTGGAGGGTGTAGGCCAATTCACCATACAAGACAGTTTGGAGGGATCGGCAGAAACCCCTTTGGCTGAAATCAAGTGGCCCAAATAGTCCATTTGTGGCTGCGCCCAGAAACATTTCTTTGGGTTCATATGTAGATCATGCTTTTGGAATACTTCAAAAACTTGGCATAAGTGCAACAAGTGGGAGTCGAAACATTTGCTATAAATCAAAATGTCATAAAAAAATACAAGTACGAACCTCCAAAGGAATGAAGGGACTGAAATGTAGCGGGAGCGTTGCATAAGCCGAACAGCATGATGAGGAACTCATAGTGCCCCTTATGAGTGCGGAAGGCTGTTTTCTCAATGTCATCTTTTCATACCCGAATTTGGTGGTACCCCGACCGTAAGTCTATTTTGGAGAAGATTTCAGCACCAGCTAGCTCGTCCAGTAATCTGTCAATAGTCAGGATAGGAAATCTATCTGGTATAGTCAGCTTATTGAGAGCTTGGTAATCGATGCAGAATTTCCAACTGCCATCCTTCTTCTTAACTAATAAAACTGGGCTTGCACAAGGGCTCGTGCTACTCTGTATTAGGCCAGCTGTTAACATGTCTTGGACTATTTGTTCAATTTCATTTTCTTGATGGTGGGGGTAGCGATAGGGCCTGCAGTTGGGTGGAGTAACCCCCTCTTTCAGAAGGATGTCGTGGTCTTGTGGACGCACAGAGGGTAGCTGTTGTGGTGCTTCAAAGAGAGCTGAAACGTTTGAGAAGGTCATTTACAGCCTCCTGGTTATCTCCTAGGGTGCTGTTTGTCCTAATTAATTTATAAAAGTCCACCCAGACCCCTTGTTGTGTTTCTCTGCAGTGTTTCATGAAGGAACAAAAGGTGACCTGAGTTCTGGTCATGGTCGTGTTCCCTAGAGTACCTTCGGTTGTCCCTTCCATTGGAATCACAGAGTCAGTGTGCTCCAATTGTCCGAGATGTCACCTAAGGAGTGGAGCCATTCACAGCTAAGTACGACATCAACTCCCCGAAGAGGAAAAGGAAGAAAATTCAGAGATACCTCTAGGTCCCCCATTCGCAAGAGAACACTGCGGCAGACCCCAGAGCCTGGGATCTCATGTTTGTCGCCTACTTGTACCCCGAAGCCCTGCATGGGAGACATGGGAGGTCGAGTTCCGCCACCAAATTCTGGGATATGAAATTATGAGTCGCCCCATTGTCAATCAAAATGGTGACGTCCTTCGATTGCAAGAGACCTCGGATTTTGATGGTGCGAACCGATGTGAGCTCCGCCACCGAATGAAGTGAAAGTTCGATAAGAGACTACTTTGTAATGGTTTCATCCTCTCTAGGCTTGTCTTCTTCCATCTCGTCCTCATTCACCAATAGGATATGCAGTTGTCGACTACGGCAACGATGTCCCCAAGTATATCGCTCATCGCAACGAAAACAGAGACCCCTGTCCATTTTGGATAGAAGTTCCGCATCTGATAGATGTCGGAATTGGGTGCCCCCGCACGATCTAGTGTTTGGGCCGATGCCAGGGAAGGAGACTGATGAGGAACCCGGCGTCGGGTCGGGTCGAGGTCTAGTATGACTGACCCCTGTGCCTGGGTCTCAACGGTCAACCCCCGTAATTGGTTTTCAGCGATCAGGCTGCTGATTTGAATTTGAGGCAGGAGCAAGAGGGCCCAATTGGCCAGGCTGAGTCCATTTGGACGTGCACGGTCCACTCCATGTCGGTGGATATGAGGGGAGGCCGCCCCCTTGGGCTTGAGACAACGTTGTCTTTGTCTTCAATCCATTGGGCCACCGTCATGGCCTGGCCCAGGTTGGATGACGCGATTAGACAAACTTCCACACGGAGCGTCATCTTCAACCCGTCGATGAACATCCCCTTCAGAAGATCATCGGAAAGGTCGGTTAACACAGCCTAGAGGGCTTCAAAATGTTGACGATACTAAGCCACCGTATCGAGTTGGCGAAGTGCCATGAAGCGCTCATGAAGAGAACCTTCCTGTGACGACTGGAATCGAGGAGACGAGACGCAATTTGAACTCTTCCCAGTTGCAAGAGGGTGATCTTGATTCCGCCCACTAAAACCAAGTCAATGCAGCATCTTCCATGCCCACTGCTGCTGCGGGGATCCTGTCACCCACATTAATGTTGTTTACCTTGAAATACCTTTCGATTCGAAAGATCCACTCAGTCAGGTCTCTTCCCCTGAAGATTGGAAGATCAAGCCGTCCAATAGAGTCCCTGAAACTCGATTCAGAAACTTGTGGGAGACAGTGGGCGGGTCCCCTGCACTGGTCCGACGCTTCCTTGGCTGGAGATTTCCCCCCATCAGCGCCCAACGCAAACTCCCCTTTGAATTCGGCCATAAAAGCTCAGAGGGTTTCAAAACCTGCGTCAAACCCCTTCCTTTACCCCCCAGACTCTCTATAAAGACTCCTCTACATGCTTTTTTCCTCCTCACGTTCTCCAGCCCCCACTCTAACAACTTCTAACTGTTTTGCTTTGTCTTCTTGTCTTTCCCCTGGTCTTGCCACGTGTGCTGTTGTCCTTACGTCTGGAGAAGACTGCTGTAATATGGGGCCCAACAGTTTCCCAGGGGATTGGGCCAGGCAAGCAAAAACAAAAGCGAGCAAATTTGAGGAATTACTTGGGAGACATCATCAAGGCACTAAGGGTCAGCAGAAAGCAATGATGAAAAGATGGTAAGCTTCAAGATGGTAAGTGTTTCTGATAAGCCCATTCCCGGACCAACAATGTGTACACATTTTTTACATTGTCAGTATTATGATATAGGTCTCTTTAAGGGTTTTACAAAAACCTCTGAGTCTACGACATACCTGTATATTTAACTGGTTTTCAATATTTTTTGCTGGTTATGCAAATTTGCAGGCTAAAACAGTATCTGGGTCAAATCCAAAAAAAGAAAAGAAAAAGGTTGTAATTGTGTAAAATAATAGGTGATAGAAACATAAAAACAGAAAGATCCTCTGAAAACCAAGACTTCAGATCACAATATTAGACAATCTGTAAATAGCACACAAATACCTCCGAAAGATTCATGAGGCTCAACTATTTTCCTTCCTGGATGCATCCTGCCTAGACCTGTGCAACAATCATACAGTAACTTTTTGCAGATTAGAGCAAGAGGATAACAGACCACAATGCAAGAGATACCTTTATGTCAAAAACAAACCAAGTCAGAATGCTCATTAGTGCATTACCTGAATAAATGTTTCAATTTGAACAACTTCAGATAACATGATGCAAGTTTTGCAACCAAAAAAAAAAAACTAAAGGATGAATTTTTACTAAAAAAATGTGGCTCAGGAACACCAGCAGGGATGTGTGCCATATGCTGTTTTTTACTTTTTTCAAGATAAAAACAAAAATTGGACAACATTTTCACGTGCGCAAAAAAAGGAAAAAAGAATCCTCCCTATTTCAATCAAAATACGAAATTTCAGCCAAGGAATAAAAAGTTGATCAGCTGATACAAGAACCACTAAAAGAACTTTATCTACACAAACAGAATTGCACAGAAATATCATTCATAAAATTTGCAAGCAAAAAAAAAGCTGTACAAGGTCTGAAATATTTAACCTCAGTTAGAAACTACACGGATGCACAGTTACAGAATATCCCACCAAAAGTACAAAAGAACACATAAAAGTGCAAAAGAAAAACCTTGCACTCAATAGCATTTCAATGGTTGTATCACTTTAAAAAATATACAACATGTGATTACAGTTTTACATAAATCAGGGAAGAGCTTTCAGTAATATGCAAAAGCCTTTCCACGAACATCCTCAGATGATGCAGAAGATGATGAGAAAAAGAATTCGCTTCTTCTACAATCCAATCTGGCCTGAAAGGTTCTGGCATCTGACATCTGTCTCACAAACCTAGTAAAGCGTGTCCAGTTATGACTCTCAAATAGATGTTTACTCATTCTCACAAAGTTAAAAGAGAAAGATTGTCCACCCCCTGCAGAATACAGCTTAGAGTTCTTTATAACCTGTTTCATGGAAGGCTCATCTAACCTTGCCACAGAGTTTTCACCTTCAAGGGATATTCCACACAATCTTGCAGCAAGTATCAGTTGCCGAAGAAACCCTTCTGGACTGCTGTTTGGATTAACTTCCTTTTCTTCTGAATCTTGAATGTCAAAGCAAGTGCAGCACAACGTCATTCTATACTTAGCAAGCAATCGGGCAATAGAAAGATAGCCATCTCTAACTGATGTGTTATAATAGCCAGCAGTTAATTCAGAAGGATGAGAATGTGAGCCATAGTGCCAGTGTATTCCAGCAACTTTTGCAGAGATTGTCACACCAGTACCCCAGAAGATGGAGTCGGCTGCCATACACAACCTCTCACCATGAAGAAGTAACATCCCAGAATACCACTCCAGAAAGAATTCACCATATGGTTTATTCCACACACCATCACTTTTAAAGAAACTAGTCTCTTCAGGATTTTGCATCAAGTTGCCAGCACCAAGTGGGCCACCCCCGCCCCATTCACGCATCCCAATTTCTTGTGCACAAGCATTCAGCGATGCAAGCATGTACTACTCACAAAAAGAAAATATATTTACTTCAAAACATGAATTGACTGCAAGGACAACATCACTTGCTCACGAGAAGATAAAACAAAGAAAAACCTAAACTCTGTCAAAAAATAAAAAGAAGACCAGAACTTTACCTTATCATAGCACTGAAACTCTCCAAGCTCTCGTGTGCGCCACGCGCTTGAAAGTTTCTCTGACGGGCATGAAGGATATCTTAATTCACCTGCAGGACCCATTCCCACTTGGATACCCTACATAATGGAATGATATCACAGATAAAAGAGCTGTTTAAGATAGTGGAGGAGATACCGAATACAAGTACTTTACACAAAAGCACATCTTACTGTTATGACAACTCCAAGATATTTTCTGAATTTTTTCCTGAAATCCCTCATAAAATCTGAGTAAGCTTGGATGGGAGAACGACCCCTAAGTATAGGAAGAATATCACATCCCAAGGAAATATACTCTCGATTCCTTCTCCCAAACCTGTCCGAGTAAGCCAAGTCTGGATCTTTGTCCATCTCCTCATATACCCATTGAGGCAGAGGCAACCTTTTGAAGCCAAAAGGTAGCAAAAACTTTCAGTTTTAGTAAAAGATCATGACTATAAACAAACAATACCAAAACAACTCAGCAATTGGATACAAGCTTTGTCATTACACCCTCAACACATGAAAAAGATTTTATTCGATGCAAAGAAGTGATCATTGGCTTCGAGTGGCATGAAATATAAATTCACCATGACTGCTTGAAAATACAACCAACTGGTAGGTATTGTTATTCACAATATGGAACATAATTCGTTAACTATTGAAAATCAAAAAATTCATTAACTTTAGAAACCCCTTTGGTCCTACAAGAACCCCTCCTTTGTTTCTTATCCTATGAAATTCATAAAACAGGGGCCTTGCTTTGGAATGCCTTGTTTCTTATTGACCTACTCCAAATCATTGAATTGATATCTGAATTGAGCATGGTGATTTTGTGAGAAGAACAAGATGAAAAAAAAAAGAAGGCAGATTGAATAAGATCTGTATAAAGCAGACAAGAAGCTTGATTGTTTGAAGTTTGAAGAGAAACAAATGGAAGAAAAAAAAAAGGAGGAAAAATAGAGGAAAATAAGTTGAGTTAGATGAAGGCCATCTTGCTGAGTAACCTTGGCTCGTGCCTCAGTAAGCATAGGGACTCATGTCAAAAGGCAAGATAAGCTGAATTCTCTACTTAGCATGAATAAAAAAAAAAAAAAAAAATAGAGAGAAGTTTTCAGATAAATCTGTAATGACGACCATGCCACACAAATCCAACAACATGAGATTCCTGAAGAGAAACCATCTTAAAGAAAATTATAAACATAGATTATGCATGAGTAAATCACTGGATCACAAGGGAACAGGATGCACTTTTTTTTCTTTAAAAAGAGCAAACGTTTTTTTCATTTTATTTAGGGGTGGGCACGAGCCGATCATGTTCGCGAACTGTTCGGGCTCGGCTCGAAAATAGCTAGGCTCGAGCTTCAGCCGAACTTGAATAAGAGACAAGGCTCGATTAAGCTTTCGAGCCGAACTCAAGCCATAGAGAGTTCGGCTCGAAAGCTTGACGAACCGCTCAATAATAATTTGTTTATTTAAAACATAAATGGGTATAGTTGTCTTTTATATTTTTTAGTACAACAGTCTTTTCTTAAAAGTCTTTCCTTTCCCTTTCCCAGGAAGAGACTCCTCGATTCAAGGAAGTTTCTCCTTTATTTAAGCAACACACTTCAGACTCCATTTTATTCTCATGTCTTTTCCTCTTCTCTAGCTTTCACCTTTTAATTTTCTTGTAAACAAGCTGGCTCGAGCCCAAAAAAATTACTCGAGCCCGAGCTTGAGCTCTAATCAAGGCTCGAAATCGAGCTCGAGCTCGAGCCGGGGGTTTCTAAATCGAGCCAAGCTCAAACTCATGTAAGTTAGAATTCGGCTCGGCTCGATTCCACCCCTAGTTTTATTGCTCATAACAAAAGCATAATGGATGGTAATGGAAAGCACTCTAGATAGATATGGACAGAAAGTAATTATCTACCGATAGTAACAAATAAAAGATACATACTTACAAAAGGAATATCTCCACACTTTACCTGCAACAGCATTTTAAACTATGGAAAAAGAGTATTTAATTAAGACATTATACTGTTCCGCTCAAAATAAGACTTGGCTTGAGGATAGTATCATAACAACTAAGTCACAAAGAGCAAAGAAGTTAATAGAGAGCGAGAGAGAACAGAAAGAAATCTGCCACTTTTTCCCTCCAAATATATATTTTCCCTATCTACTTTTTTCTCATTGGAAACATAAATCAACAAGTTCTGTGATTTCCAGAGGTAGATGGCCAAGTGACATTTTAAATTAAATTTTACATAAAGGAACTTACATAAACAATCAGTTATTGGCTGTTCATTTCCTAGAGCTTAAAATGTTCAAGCTGGCAAAAAAAAAAAAAAAAAAGCAAGAACGCACTCAGACCTTTGAACAAGTAGTTGTATTTTAAAGGCCACAAAAAAGTTATACTCTGAATTCAAAAAGCCAAATCCTCCAGAAGAAAACCAGTTCCCAAAATAGTGGCACTCACAGTTACTGACTCTGGAATTCTTGACGATTCCAACTCTTGTCTACCAGTCCCAAGTAAATTTTCAGAAAAACATGACATGAGATAGATAAAAGAGATGGTCTCAAAAGGCTCAAAATGAGAATAGACTAGAAAACGAGGGAGCATAGGGGGCATATCAGTTTCCAACGCCGATCAGCTCTTCCTGTAAATTAACGATATCATCACTTTTAAATCATAAAAGCCCTAATTCGAGCCATCGGTAGCATGCCTCAACATATCTATTGACTGACGATTCACACTGTTTCCATTCATAATGGCCCAAAAAATCCATATTTCTATCAGATTGTCCAGAAATATAAGCCGACATTTTTATATAACGTCCATTCTTGGAGGCGTCAGCAACTCAAGATGCAGTGTTAGAAGTAGATGGATGAATAAATGGCAATCAGATTATTTGCTCCAGGTATAAATACATTACGAGTCGAAATACACCACAAAACAAAACTCTAACGTAGTCAATAAAATGTTGAAGCGGAGGAAAGTCCTATAGAACAAAAAACTACCAACAGAGGAACTTCAAATGGCAGAGATAACAAAAGGAGAGTAAAATTCTCCATTTTGAAGTCCAGTCATGGTTACTTACCAGGGGGAGTTATCGGAGCCTCGACCGCACTGATGAAAAGCCATGACGGCACGGACCTTGAGCCCGTACCTCCCCGCCAAATCGACGATATCCAAATAACCACCCCAATCATAAACCCTAGGCCCCTCCCTCTCGACAATCCCCCACCAAACTTCGACGACGATCCCTTCGACCCCCGCCGCCATCAAGGCCATGAAAGATGCACCCATAGCCTTTTTCCGCTTCATCTGCCCCATCAAATTAACGGCATCCGGCGGCAGAGTGACGAAGACGGGGGCGGCCTTGGTGGAGCGCGAGTGAGTCGGCAAGCTATACTGGAGCTCAAAATGATCTTCCGGGAAAACGGAGCCGGAAGAGGGTTTGGACGAGTAGAAACGGGAGGAGACGGTGAGACGAGGAGGCAAGCGGCAAGGCAAAGGGGAACGGAGGCACGGAACCGACGACACCCGGCCATGCCAAGGGGAGTCGTGATGGGTGTACGACAAGGTCGCGGCAATGCTGGACGTCGAAGGTGAGGCGATCGCCATTGCAACGACTAAGGGGGAGCTGAAGGGAGGAACGATTCGAAATTTCGAATATCGGCTCTTCGGGTTTCGCTTCTCCTCTCACACTGGAGAATGAATATGTGACGCAACGTCCACAGCGGCAGACTAGGAAGCGTGGGATTTCGTATTTACAGTCTGGCGTCAGATAACAAGAAGACGGAAGACCGGAGGCGGATGACGACGTGTGATTACTGATCACTGATTAGTTGGTAATTTGGAGGCCGCAAAGGCGAAAGACGGAAGACTGACGAATTTGCCCTCGACCGAATTTTTTTCACAGGACGCGATAACAGATCCGACGGTCCAAAAGGTCCAAACCCACACCCGATGGACCAATCCATTCTCTGCCTTCCCTGTCTTCTAAACTGTCCAAGAAAGGCATATCATACTCGAAGAGTCCCCCGTCGCAAAGTTGTCCAAGCGGCATCAACGGTGTGCTCTGCCCAGTTGCTCTATTATGGTTTCTGTGTTGGGAAGAGTTGGTTAGATCGGGGGTTCCCTCCTCGAAACCCAGAGAGTCGCTTCACTTTCAAAATCACAATGCTTTACCTTCATGGAAATATGAATTGGCCTCTTCGTTCCAGAAGCAACTTACAAAGATGGAAATTCTTTGTCTTTTGCTGTTTTTGCTTCCTCAAACATGACGGCTGCCCTCCGTTTGGTGAGCCCGTTTACAACACAACTGGACTTTTGAGATGTTTTTGGAATAGTTTTGTTTCTGATCTGTTAAGGCATTAGTTACTCGTCTTTGAAAAATAAGACTTACCTAAAATGAGCAGGCCAAGTCGGCACAGTAGCCAGAGGTCCTTCCCCGCTATTTCATTAAGGAGAAGTGTGCCTCTCGGGACCACCGTAACTAAATGGCTTGGCTTGTTTGCATTCATAGTTGTTCAGTACATTTAATTTGAGAACTGATGAATACATTTAAATTGTTTTTTTTCACTTGTAATTATTGAGAGGAAGATTACTGAGGTCTACAACAGAGGGGCATTGGTACGTCCCTTTAGTAATGCAAAACCAAGATTTCAGCTTTGTCGGACTGCATTCAAAGAAACCGGGGGGTTCTCTTATTTGACAATTTGGTCCCCTCAAATCACATGGAAACACTACACTAATACGCTCCTCATGGTTAAATATAAGAAACCAATTGCTAGACCACATTACGAATGGACCCTCACATCCCATAGAGATCGTCACTCTTACTCAACCGTTCCCAGGGTGAGTGTCCAAAAATACGCATTAGTAAAAAAATTGACGAGAAAAACACATGCAGATAATTTCCTACTAGCATGCCACAGACGGTGGAAGTTCAACTTAGAACTCCATCATGAATTCATAGACGACAGCCTCATTTGCTCTTCTCCTCATTCATTCTTGGGAAAGAGACGGACTACACGAAGACTCGACTGTTTATTGATTTTGGACTGCTCAATTACATCTCTAACCGACTCACAAAAATACTTGATACAAACACAACGAGATAAAAGGCAATGAAGCATTAGCATAAGAATGCCGCCTCTCACTGCAAATCAAGCTTTCAAGGTATCGCATTTACCAGTAACAAATAGTAATGATTACACAGTAAATATGAAGAATGAATTCTTGAAACTAGCCACACGAGAGTATGAGACACCAATTTGAAAAACTCGGATGGTGAAAAAGTAATTAACAATGCATGATAAGAATGTCTAACATGTAGGTAATGCAAAACCTGAAAAACACCTCAGCCTTCCAGGTAGGGACCAAGTATACAGAGAAAAAGATGAAGAAGATGCAACAAAGAAACGAACATAACTTCGATGACCAAAAACAATGCAAGACTGATACAAAATTTCAAAAAGAAAAAAAGAGGGATAAAAAGATAAATATAAAGATGATGCAAGAGAAATAGAAACGCAGATTTAACAAGATGATTTCAGAGCTGCAGCACCTCGACCGACTCTGGAACAAACTGAACATGCGTTAGCTTTGTGTGTCATGACATGATTTAACTGACTGTTTGACTGCTTTGCTTGCCAGTCGCAGAAAAATATACTTGAGGCGGTCTAGGAAAAGTATTTGATATGGAATGCAATACCGACAATAAAAAAGACTCTTGGTAAATATACAGGGCAAGCAAATTATGGAGAAGATGGAGACATTTTTGCACAAAGAGCAGAGCACCAGCTCCCGCTCTTCCTTGATGGGAGGGTCCCCTTGCAGCCATTCTGCTAAGTTAGCAGAGTGGGTCCATTGCTACCCACTTCTTTCTCGGTTGAAAAAAAAACCCCGACTCCAAGCTACCGGACATGCGAGTTAGTGACAACTTCTAACTCCGATGGCGACGACGACCCCACACATGGTATGCAATCCTGGACCCCGACTCGACACACCCAAATGCATGCAAGAGACTTCTAAAATTGCACCAAGCAGCATCAACCAGAAATAGCTCGACTCACAGTCAACTGAGCCCATTCGGCAGATTCTTTAATCAAATGGTCATCCGCAGACAAGCATTCATTAAGGAAATCTCTGCTTGCTACTGACTGACTAATCAAAAGACCCGCATTTGTACCCAATGTATCAGCAAGATCACCCAGCAACCCAATTGCAGTCTTTGTCACCACGTCATCCCTGACAACAAAAATAATTGATAGAAGTAAGTGACACAAACATAATGAAACAGTAAACCAATATTCAATCAAAACAAATCTTGGTAGAACTGACATGTCTTTCTCCATGTATAAACTATCTAAGAACTGAAGGATGTGAGGTGCATATGGCATGAGCAGCTGGGTCTTCGGAGAGTTCTTGAACCCTTGGAATATCCCAGAGTAAGCTTCCAAAATTCCATTTCTCAATAAATTTGTATACTCCAGAACCTCATCATCTACACCAGTAGCACGGGCAGATAGCTCAGCTGCACTCTGCAGCATGGGCATCGCATAAAGCAAGTACTTCTCAAACTGCTCCCCAATAGCCAATGCAATATCACCAAAGCATGAAAAGATAGGAGGCTTCACAGAACGGTGCAACTGATTACTTGACAAATCCTTGAGAAGCTGGGTCATGATACCATCACAAAACGGAAGTATCTTGTCCTCAAGAGCACGACATAGATCGCCAACCACACCAACAGTAATTGCACACACTTGATACTCCTCAAAGTTCTGCAGACCCATTTCCAGATAACGATAAAATTCAGACATGTACTTCACAAAATCTGGCCCTGTGGCATATGCCAAGGCACCAATCGCCAGCATAGCCTCTTCATGGACAGTAGCACTCCTGCAATCAAAAACTCTCAAAAACAAACCCATCATCTGGTCTGCATATTGCATGAAGACATATTTCGTACTTTCAGATGTACCCAACTTTTGAATCATAACCTGTAAGCAGCCACAAAGAAGGCCTTGCAATTCGTTCTGCTTCTCTCTCTCCTCGGAGGAGAGTTTATGTGCTTCAAGTGTCTGGTTGAGCTCCATCATGATGACAGGAACAAGCTGTACAACAGTAGGAGCAGTCTCCTCTGTTGAACACCGAACTACTTCATTCAATGTCTCATAAGCAGCAGTCCTAAGCCGAGATTCTCCAGCGTCTTCCCTGTGAGTCACAGTAAGAAGAGCCTGTACAATGTCTTGGAAAAAAGGAGAAAGAGGGGAGGTCGAAGAACCTGCATCCTCATATCCTTGAGCAAGGAAATAAAGAGCCCCACAGGCCTTTTCTGCAACATTTGGTACATCTTTCATGCTTTGGAGCAAGACAGTAAGTATTTGTTGGCAGTTTGCAGGGGTAATTATAGGTGTCTCCACAGTAGACCCATGGAGGAATTCAAATATTCTTCCAAGGGTCCATGCTGTGGTGTCCTTCACATGATTATTTGGATCCTTAGTCAAAGCAGCGAGCATAAAGTTGAGAGCAACATTCACAATGGGAGTAAGCTTGTCAGGCGAAGGGCCCTCCAATATGGAACCAAATGCATAAGTGGCTGCTTCCCTGCACCTCCAATCTGGCTTTGTGATGTTTTCTTCGATGAAAGGCATCACAAGAGGAACTATATCATCTCCAACAGTTCGAGCTACCAAGCCCAAACAAGTACCTCCAGCCATAGCAATATTCCAAGCCCCTTCATCCTGATCCTGCTCCTCTTCCTGCTTGAGTAGTGTCTCCAACAACATTGGGACAAGTGCAGGCAGAGCCTGCTTGATAAAATAAAAGCATGGTATTACAGAGTCACCACTAAACTCACCTCCATATTCATCTAAAATATCAATCTCCTCATCACAGATGGAACTCCAAAACTCAATAGCCTGGAGTGCAACAGGCTCCTCATCCTCCCTAACAGCCTTTGCAGTAATGTTAAATATGTCATGAATATAAGATGAGAGTTTTTCATAGTAGGTGGAAGAAATGGAAACCAAGCATTCAAATGCAGCCTGCCTTATCTTGACTTCAGGAGAAAGAGTGGCCTCGCAAACAACTCTCATAATATAATCCCTCTCCATATCATTGGTAAAGTTTGCCTGAGCAAAACCTAATGCATTATAGAGTGCGCGAGTGGCAGCAAGCCTAACATCAGCGTTCGCTTCAGACGAGTTCATACCTTGAACAACCGCTGTAAGGATTTTATTCACTTGATCTTGATCAACGACATCTGGCGAGACTTCCTCACACAAGTAACCTAGTGTCTCAAGTGTTGCCTGCTTAACATGAGGTGGGATCTGGTGAATGTTTGACAAAAGGGAACCAATAAGCTCAGGCCATTGCTTGTGCGGAAGCTCGATGCCGGCTACTTTAGCAATGACTTGAGATGCAGTAGATCGTGCATCAGGAGCAGGAGAGGAGAGTGTCTGCAATAAACAAGACTTTATCTGATTTTTAACAGCTGGATCCAACGCAAGCCATCTTTGTACAAGCTCAAATTTCCTATGTTGCTCCTTAGCATCTAATGTGTTCTTAAGAATCAATCCAGCCAGTTTACGACTATCAACAGGCTTATCATTGTTTGCCAATTCCCCTGACAGAGCTAGCAAGAAACCAGGAAGGTCTTGGTCCTGAGACTGTTTCAGGGTCTCCTCGGCACTCTTTCTCACTGTACCATCGACTGATTGTGCATTCAAAAGTACTTGTGTGACTTCCATGGTAGACTCTGTATCTGTAAAAAGACAGATACCATAAGTTCCTTTCACACTGATAAGTCAACAGAATGCTCTCTTCCAAAACTTTGCAATAAGCATTTCTTAGAATGTAGAGGAAATTTGAATCACAAAAATAAAAAGAAAAACAACTAAATCCATGGAGAGTCAAACACAAAAGTAACCTGAAGATGAAATTTTAACTCCAGTAACAATCACAACAAAATAAAAATACACATCAAGAATTTACAATTAGGAGACAAGACAGTTTGACGCTTGTAACAAACACAATCAGCAAATATTTCCAAAAAAAATAAAAAATCAAATCAAATAAATGAAAAGGATAAAATATACATAGCCGAGGTTATTGAAGGAACGAGTAATTTCTCATTAACTCTCACGAAGTTACATTAATCACTCGCATATTTTGGGTTTATAAATCTAGGTTACAAAGTACAATCAGAGTAACATGAGAATGACCAGTAATCAAACGAAACGCAGAACGAAGTAGCATGACAAATAGAAGAAGCGAAATGGATGAAAAAGAAAAGGTCAACGATCAAAACCATAGAAAAGTATTACTGAAAATTAAAAATAAGTGCGAAGTCTGAGAAGTTTCAGTACGATGGCAAATAAAAACATAGATCTAACACAATCTAATGAAAAAATTTACAATGAGATAGTTTATAAACTAAACTATTCAGAATAGGCTAAGTTCTCTACTGCCGAAATCTAAAGTATTCCTTACGAATTCAAGGTACCGAATCCGATCAAAAAAAAAAGGGAAAGGCAAAGAAGAGAAATTTTCGGTATACGGTAATCGATAAACTAACTCCTAACATAATGAAGACTGCAAACCATTTCCCCAAAGGTAAATTAGAAACCACAGCAAATTTGCCACTCTCGCAAGACCTTACATCGCTAAACTACCCAGACCGATTCAGCGCAAAGCATTGGCAACGAGTAGTCGACGATGCAATGAAAAAGAAAATAAGATAAAGCAGATCGAATGAATAAGGCCCCCAAACTAACCAGCCGCAAACAATCACGAACAAACGCGCCGAAAACACAACAATTCCCAAGTCGGCAGAAGCAAAGTGGAACTTACAGAGGTTCGTTAAAAAAATCCGGCGGCCTCGATAGCCCGTTGATCGACGATCAGAGACACCTGTGATACAGAGTAGCGCAGCTCAGAAGGAAAACCCTAGGAAAGAGGGAAAAAGGAAGAACAGAACAAGACATAAATGTAAAGCTGGATTTGTAAATTTAGTATCTAATATATCTACTTATTTATTTTTAATTTTCTTTTCTAACATATCCGCCCTTTTTTATCTTCCCTTTTCCCATACGCTTTCTGACTTCACTACTGCGCAAGAAGTTATATCCGCGTGGACCGTAAACCAATCTCATCCGTCCATCGCGCCGAAACGCCTCATCGGCTCCAATCACACAGATCTCCGGTCGAACCCCACCGAAGAACGTCGTCACGGGGTCCCACCCTCCTATTTTCGTTTTCCCCCCTAGAGGGAAATTTTTTTTCAGGTTTTCAGTATTTAAATTTTAAAATCGACGATGCGCTCTTTCGTGAGTCCACACCCTCTCTATAATGGCGACCCCTCGCCGACGTGGACCTCCACGTAGGCGACGCGAACCGTGAAAGGAGACACGAAAGACGCACTTCCTGCTCCAAGGGGGACACCAGTGCGCGGAACGTTGGTCCGAGAAGGGCGCCGTCACCATAACTCAGTGGGGTCCCTTGGGGTCCCCTTGGGTCCCGTGGGTCCCTTTATGGGCTAATTTTAGGTTCATACGCTTGAAAAATCGGGGTAGAGTACCCTTTTGTATTTCATTCGGGCGCCACACGGATGGGGTTTTATAATGCTTAAACTTTAGTACCATAGGGTTGGGTGATGGACTAGTTATGTTATGTGTGAGTTTTAGAATCTGTACTCTATGTGTACTTAGGATTTATTGATCGGGGTCGTTGCATTGTTGCATCACTATGGGATACGAGTGATATAGTTGTGGATACCGGAGATCTGTAATTAAAGTTAGGTACGATATGCACAGGTGCTGCCTTGAATTTTGTCTCTCCATAATAAAGTATACAAAACAAATATGTGACTAGCACTAATATTCTTGTGTAAACTATGTTTACAACGAATAATTAAGAAAATCAACAAAATAATAGTAATGATTATAATTAAAAAAATAGTAATAATAATAAGTAATAGCAATAAACACAGGACAATATAGAAGCATCTATATGTATTCCTTTAGATACGACGGCCGAATACCAACAATAATCGACAAGCAATAACTGACAATAATTTATTTATATTTTTGTATAATTATTGCTATGTGCAAGAAGCAACCACATTATATCAAACAAATATGAATTTGATTTTCTCCTTTTTAATATGTTATGCATACTTTATTGGAAATAATAAATACGAAGTTACATATATGGTTAGAGAATTTCGTATGTATACATATGGTATCGTGATGACTTGGACTCTGGGTAATCTATAAACAAAACAACTGTGCAAACGTGTCCCGAATAAATTTGTCCCCTACCAAACCCGACCCCATGGGTACAGCCTTTCCGAACCTCCGGTTCGTGTACTTATTACGATCACATTTACAACGAGGGGGTGGGTGGAACCGGTGGTCAAACGCGGCTGACCACCGGTTCAGCACCATGCTTTCTTCGTTTACCGCAGTGGCAGTCGGTAGTCATCACCGTCCTCGCCGACGACGAAGCGAGAACTGTACATAATCCCGTGTCAGAAGACATCGATTACTGGCCGTTCTCCTTCTTCTGAAACAGGATCGGCGACGCCGCTCGCATGGAGGTGGAAAAATCAGACAGCGGGAGGAAGAGGAAAGAGATCGAGGAGCATTCGCGAGCGCCGGACGCGAAGGTAGCGGCCATGGCCGCGAGTCTCGGTATACAGGTGAGATCGGCGGAGATGTCCGCTGTTATACAAGAACGAGCGTTTCGTTACACCGCGGCGCTGTTGGCCGCTGCGGCGACTCCCACTCGGCGCAAACCTACGGACATCGCATTCTCGATTAAAAAGGTTCGATCCAGCACTCCAGTGATTTCTCGCGCACGGTGTTTTGTTTGAGAACAAATCGGTGATATCGTTCGCAACAGGAATTCGACGCGGCTTACGGTCCGGCATGGCACTGCGTGGTGGGAAAGAGCTTCGGATCGTTCGTGACTCACTCTCGAGGCGGATTTCTCTACTTTTCAATCGGTAATCTCTCGTTTCTCCTCTTCAAGACCGCCGTTCGACCCGTCGCCGTCTCCGTCCCCTGAATCGGAAAGTCTGAAACAGTACAGGGACAGAGCGCCATGATTCTGTTTCCTTTTCCGTCGTCCAGGTTGTTCGTCTTTTGAGCGGCATTATTGTACTCGGGTAACATATTTGGTGGTCTGCCGACTGCCATTGGTTACAGAAAATTAATTTTTTTGTGACAATGAGAGTACAGAGTCTACAGTCTACAGACTGAAAAACTTGGAATTAATACCATGAATTTCCAGACTTCCAGTTATGAGTTCTCCTCGATCTTTTAACCCCTTTTCGAAACTTCTTTTTACCTGGTATGCCGGGGAGATTGCGGATTCTCTGCCTGCGGTCCCATGTGGATACTAATCTGTCCCTGACCTGTTCTCTCTTCGTCCCCGCATGGCAAAGAGTGTACTGCGACCATTATCATTAGTAAGGATAATGGCGATCTCAAAGGGCATAATGCGCTTTAAAGATAGACTATGATGTGTAGTTATTCTTTATTAATATCGTAACCCAATTCGACAGTGTTTCTAGTATGGACTTTCAGACTCTGCAGTAAACATTCGTTCTTTCTTTTAATTTACAGAATAGCTGTCCTTAATTTTGCACAAGATACTAGAGAGAGGCATCTTTATATAGCAAGAACAACACCCCCTTGCAGGCTTTGTTATTGTGATGAAACTAATAGTCTTATGAGTACTATAATGATGTATGTCATGTATTGATCCAACACGTATCTTTCTCTAACATCTTCATGCAAGATAGAACTCCCACTCAATCCGTAATTGTTACCTTTTGCCAATTATTAAAAAAAAGGTGTCCAAGCTCCCATGAAGCCAGTGGATGGTCCTATTGGATTTCTTTTGCATCTCTGTGTTTGATCTGGTCATTCTCGAGAGCACACACTCATGTGATATCACACATTTAAGAAAATAAATTCATTAAAGGAGTTCTTTCGAATAATTTATAAACTTCAAACACGTGCAGCGTAATTTATAAACATACAAATTCTAAGAAGATAAAATGGCATGAAATATTCTTATTTATCATTAATTTTTTTTTTTATTCTCCGTGTTTTAGATTTACCTTAGTTTTATTGTTATGTTGAAAAAAAAATATTTTTTTATTTTTTTATATGTTTAGAAGTTTAGAATTCATTTTGTACTTCTATTGAACATTTAAAGGTTAAAAACACACAAATATTTTTTCATTGCCAAAAGCGGTAGCCTTTAAGTAACAATCGGATGTAATGGGTCACGGGGATTGTAAGGTGGTCTGGTTGGGTGGGCCGGTATTTAGAATGTGGGACTGAGCAGATGGTTCACTTCACCTGATGATATCACCAACTCAACGCCGCCAGTCGAACCAGTATGCACTCCACGGTTCGACTCTACGGTTCAAGATGTCTTCCTCTTTTTCCACCACCATCCCGCGCCCGCGGCAGCATGAGCATGGAATCTCACCCCGAGAGCCTTCGCCTCGGGCCAAGAGGCGCATACTCCCAGCCTCTCCGGGAAAATGGCACAGAGGAAGCTGCGGATTTCATTACCCTGCGAGAATGGCAAGCTTGGGGCACTTCGTCTCCGATACCCGCCAGGGTTGTGGAGGTTATCGAAGATTTGAAGCTCTTGGAGAGGGATGCTGACGCCGAGATGAGCTTTGGAGGTCTCGGTGGCAAGCTTCAGGTAAAAACATTGTTGCTTCCGATATTGATAAGCCGTCCGAGGCTTCTCCTCCACCTCTTCTGTTGAATTAGTTCGAATCAGTAATGTTTTGATAATTGGAGTTAGCCGATGATAAACTATGGTGTCTGGAATATTTTTTGAGACGTGGAATTTTTCTTTAAGCAATGTTTATTGAACCGGATGGACGTTGGCAGCAGTTCAAGATTTTAAATTTTGTGTTTTCCCCAAGTACGGTTTTTGAAGTTTTTAAGATTTAAACTCACGAACGAACTATCAACTTGTGGGAATGGAGCTGCTGAGAGAGACCTGACTCGATGTTCATTTGTTTGCAAGTATTAGTTCAGTGTTTTCCTTGTAAACGCTGTGTAAAAGGACAGCTGTCTTACGCAGATAATCTTCACACGTACGTTAACGTGTTCAACTTACTGGATTATTGGATTTTGAAGTACTTCCCTTCTTGGACCTTCCGTTTGGAACTATGTTACGTCCATAAATTACGTTTGGGTGGGGGAAAACGTTTCTCATAGTTCATTTGCCTGAATCGAGTTATTATCTTTATCCAATAGAATCACGAGAGGACATTGTTGCAGGGTAACATGTGGCTTATCGTTCGTTCGAGTTTGTTATCGCTGCTACTCTTCTATTTTAATCCTTGAACCTTTCAATGATGATTATAGCTCAGATGATCCTGGAGTTAATTAATGGTTGCCTGAGATTTTTATGTATATGGTTCATGCAGGGTGATTTTAAGGTTCATGAGGATAAGAAACATAGAGCTACCTACCAATCACTCAACGATTCAGAAGAGAAACTCAAGTTCTTTGCGGCCAGGCAAATAGCATGTCGTTTACTTGGGAGTAGGGGGTACCTGTGCCAGAAGGTGCTCATATTATCTCATCATTGTAGTAAACATACAACAGGAATCTTTCCATATTGTTTTATCTCTCTTATTATCTTCTATTTGAGATAGTCATCGCTGCCAATTAAAACTGAATTCCCAACCTGAAGCCAAAGTGGTTGAAGAAAGTTGCTTATAATAGAAATATATGCCCTTTCTACCTAGGCTCTCTAGCTCATCACCATCTTTACATATACTTCAAAGGCTCCCTTGTTTAGTAGTTCAGCCTGTTAAGGTGCACCTAAGAATGAAATTAATAAATGATAGTGGAAGGAGGTAAGGATTTCTGCAGTTAACTCTATCATAGTTGTCATGAAGCTCTGTATATGATGCAGTTATCAACGAAGTTATTCTTGTTGTTCATCATTCTTTGACATACGATTTGTTTTTATTTAGCAGTGTTGGCTTGCTCAGGAAGATTGCATGTGTTCCAAACTTGTATCATCTTCCCTTTGGTGTGGGATACGATTTTGGTTGTACATGCATCCCAAGGTTGACAAAAATCCTTAATTTTTTTTAATTATACACTAGGACACTTCAGTATCAAGGAGAGTGTCTGACACCTTCGCTCCTACAGGATTTTCTGCGGCAAAATAACACTGGAAAGTTGTTATGGCAAGTATTTGGAGTTGATGCTGCCACTCTTTGCCTCTTTGGGATTCAAGAACATGAAGAAATTATGTGGAATACACTGCAGCTTGCAGGCAAATGAATCTTATTTCAACTAACAGATTATATGATGTTCCTTCTACAATATTATTGGCATATAACATTATAATATGTAGTTTATAATGTTACGTTGAAAATTCCTTGTACTTATTGTTCATGAGTATGAAGCATAAAAATTTGTAAGACCAGCATCAAATTTTTGAATACTACTAAAAAATGGTTGAGACTTCTGGATATGTACCTTGATGCATCCTAATTATCCTATGCTGAAACGTAATATCAGCATATGTGTATTCAAAATTATTTCCGAACATTTGTGAGACTGTAATGAACTCCAATCAAACACGAAAAAATATGTTTGAGAGGAGGCATGCAACTGTTTTTGAGTTTAGTGCCTTTTGACAAATGCCTGACTGAAACATCACGTTGAGTGGATGGTCAGTGCATGTTTTATTTGCTCATTCCTTCTGAGTCTATGTATAAGCTGCCACACATTCTTGAAGTGATGGATCATCAATAATGAACTCCATTTAAATCCATTATCGTTGCATGGCCTCATTCCTGTTCGCTGTTGTGCACCTTTGCATTATTTCTGAATGGAAGATGTCTGATTTCAGGAAAAGACAAACTTTGGTGCCTGTATCCCAATAAAAATGCACCAACAAAATCAGTGCAGGATATCTTGTTGCATGACACATTGCAGAGGTCAGAGAGTGAATCATCAATGGTATGTTTAGGAAATCTTTTGCTACTAGATTTTGGATTATTAATAAAATAATTTAACTTTGAAGGGTCCTAAAATGATCGTTGTAGCTTCCTATTGTTACTCCAATGCAGACTGGTGGGGATGCTCCTATAAACTTTATTCTGCTTGATGGTACTTGGAACAATTCAGCTGCAATGTTCAGGCGCTTGAAGGTAATTGAACATTTCCAGTTTTCCCTCTCATTTTCCCTACCTTTTCCTTTCTCTTAACAATATCTTCTATTTTCTGAATGAGAATGGGCTCATTTCTTCTCTTATGGGATACTGTATTACGTTCTAGAGTTCTACCGTACACACTCCAACATCAAGGAAAGAAAGAGAAGTGTGGATATTGCTAAGAGTTGATAGTTGTTGCTTCATCACATACTTGGAAAGCTTAGATTTAATTGTGTGCTGCAAAAAGAGACAAATGAAAAATATTAATAATTTGCCATCTGAAAAAATGTGAATTATGATAAAGATTCACTTTTAAACTGCTTTGAATCATATCTCTGATTGGTCAAGTGCCTGTTTACTTCACGTGGTTTCAAAAGGGTATTAATCTTCGATATACTTCTAATGCTTGTTATGAGAGGGTTCATACACAAACAAGGACACGAGATGGACTTCCATCCAAAATCTATAGTCATATAGATATAGAAACGGATGAAAGCTCAGTCAGCCTTTAGTTTTATCTTTCACTGCTCTCATACCTGTCTGACTCATCTAGTACTAAAATGCAGGACAAAGCCAAGTCATTATGGGGCGAGGAAGATCTCCCTTGCATTTCTCTCTCCACTTCAGCTTTATCTGCCATGCATAAACTTAGGTGAGAATGATTCTTCTTTGTCTCGATCTTAGTTATCACCTTCGCTTCGCCTGATAAAGCGTTAATATTTCTTAATAGGCCTCAACCATCATGGGATCGGACCTGCACAGCAGCTGCTGCTGCAAGGCTTCTAGTGGAATTGCATAATCGACCTGAGTTCAACAACTACAAGTTAGATGAGCAAGCAGAAGCAGTGGAGGATGTGTTGGATGTCCTATTGGAAGCTCTTACAGCTCGTCGCCTCCGAATGGGGAGATCGTGCAGACGCAGGCAGCGGCATAATGGGATTAAAGTGGATGAAGATCTCCTGAGGCTGGAGGCTAACTGAAGTAAGCATGGGTAAATTCTCCTAACAGTGTAGAAATCATAGGTGGAAATCTTAGCTCCTTTTGATGAGGATGATCGTGAGAGTAATATGGCTGGGAAACCCAATGATGTTATAGTGAGAAGAAGAATGACATTCAGTGCAAATCAAAGCACATGAAAATGGTACAAGCTAGTCAAGAAAATGATGACTTTGATACTGCCATCTGGATAGTTTTTATTCCATTGGAACTTGGTAATTGTTGTATTCTCAAATACGGTTTATATGATACTTGGCCTTAAATTTTCCATGTACATATTAATAAGACCTTATCGTTGGAATGTGTTGGTAGTATAAAACTATCACATCTTAATTCAAATACTAGAACCACTGGAACTAATGAGTTTGCTACGCATTATAGAAAAGATCAAAACTAATTATATGAAGCTGTGGCTGCAGAAACTATTCTTGAAAAGGTAAAAGTAAAACAAACTTCAACAATTTGGTAACAATTATTTACCTAATTATACTTCACGATAAGGCTATTACCACTATCACTAGCATAAGATCATTATTCTAGTGTATTGAGATGTATTGGCTAGTCCTGCAGGGTCTTGGGCACCATCGATCACACACACAATGGGACCCGGATCCGCTGGCCACAGCCATTTATGGCCAGCGTACGGGATGCCCATGCGGCTCTCGTTCTGGGAAGGACCGGGTTCCCCGAGTGGTTCAGGTGAGAAAAAAACATGGACCAGGAAAAAAATAAAAACATGGATCGGGATAAACTTTTATTTTCCCGGGTTAAACTTTTATTTTCCCGCTTCTTCGTTCTCTCGTATCCCAACAACTCTGTACCATCCTTTGCACAACTCTATACCATTGGAACGTTTTTTTAGGTCTACCAACTATATACTACGTATAGTTACAACTTTGTACTATCCTTTGCACAACTCTATACCATTAGAGCATTTTTTTTTTGTGGTCTACCAATTATATACTACGTTTTGGACCAACTCTATACCAGCCTTTGGACAACTATATACCATTATAATATTTTTTATTTTTTTTGTCTAATTTTTTTGTGGTCTAACAACTATATACTACGTATAGTTACAACTCTGTACCATCCTTTGCACAACTCTATACCATTGCAGCATTTTTTTTCTGTGGTCTAACAACTATATACTATGTATAGTTACAACTATGTACCATCTTTTGCACAACTCTATACCATTGGAGCATTTTTTTTTGTGTGGTTTAACAACTATATACTACATTTAGGGCCAATTCTATACCAGCCTTTTGGACAACTATATACTACGTTGGTACACAACTCTGTACTAACATTCGTATAACTATATACCATTCTAAGGCAACACTGCAGCGCGCATGCGCAGAAGAGGGATGGGCGAGAACATGAAAATGTTCTTAACCCGGACGTGCGCCGAACCGGATTTTCGGCCGGTTTAAATTTTTTAATTTTTTTGTTTGTTGAACGACCCGGTTGAGACCCGGATCTGCGCATGGTGGCCAGCGGATGGGCGACATCGCGTCAAACCTCCCATAAAGAAGGGCATAAAATATCCTACCTTTCACCCAAAAATAACATTTATGCCCCATTCTCGTGCGCCTCACGTGTGGCTGCGAACAGCATTGGCTTTTCTTCTCTCCTCTTCCCTCATATTCTCTCGTCGTTCAGAGTTTCTTCTCCAGCAGCCGTAAACCCTAAACCGAAGAGGAGGCTTCTTCTCTCCAGCAGCCGAAAATACAGGTACTCTCTCATCATCTGGGCGTGCCAAAAGCTCTAGGGGAGACGAGAGCGAGCTCCATCGCGTTCGTTGGCCTTCCAGCAGCCCCTGTCGGAGTGCGCGGGGAAGCTTGGTTTCCTGTTTTCTTCCCAACAGCGTAAGCAGCGGGAACTTTATTTTCTTCCCAAAAACAAGTTGATTTTCTAATATGATTTAGGCCCTTTATTTAAGTCAAATTAAATGGTAAAACATAAATACTAAACTACAGGCCGCAATCTGCATAGATCAACCGTAATTTTTGTGATCTTTATCTCTAGATCGTCCGGTCGAACAATGTCGCTTTTTCGCAAGAACGCTGATCTTTTTTTACATATTCCTTTTAGACATATTATACATTTATACCCTCTATCTCAAATTGTGCCTTTCGCACCACGCCTTTCCATCTCAACCATATATTTTATGGAACCCAATTTCGTACAATTGCATGCAACTTTGGAAATGACAAGGAATTAGCACCTAAACCTAACTCGATTGTGTTGCCCTTTTGCTCTATTTTTATTTTTTTTTCAAAAACATTATCTTTTAGTTTCCCTATGTTATTGGTGTAGTATAATATAGTAGTATACAATACATAAATTAGTAATACATTTGATGAAGCATTAGCTCTGAAACAGTGTACTGGACATTGAAACATGCATGGTGGGAGCTGATGCAGTTCCAAAGTAATGCCTCTTTTATTTAAGAGCTTCAGGAAATACTAATTTCTTAACACACATTTACTCCAGTACACTACTAAATTAAGCTGATTAAGGGAAGCACCCTCTCCTCTACTAAATTTGGGCTCCCCGGTCAAGCTTCCTCCCAACATTCCACATCAGCTTGTTGAACCCGACCCTCTCGATCATGGGCACGTACGTCTGGTTCAACTGGAACCCGTAGCAGACCCTCTCTCTCTCTCTTGCATGTGTAATATATTTTTTGCTGTGTTTCTTTTTGTTTATTATAATTCTTTAAATTTTCTCCATTCATCTCATGCTTCTTTCTGCGTTGGCTCTTAGTGGAGTTTAGCTCTGATTCAATTTCAATGCAAGAAAGAAAGTAGTAGTGTAAGAGGAACTTTCAGGAATAATATGATGATTGGGCCTCTTCATTCTCAATCTCTTTAATCTCTTCTTTTTTCTCTTTTTCCCTTTCCTTGAGACAAATGGAAAACAGAATTTAGTAAGAAGGCTCAAAGAGGGTATAAAGCATCCTAAGGGAATATATCAGGAGAAACAAAAGGGAATGCAATCATGGGTACAGAAGCAACTAAAAGAAAACATGACATCAATTTTTAGTGAAATTGAAGACATTGTAAAGAATTTAAATATCACTTGGAATCATGCACTCGGAAATGCTAATACTCACACTGATAGTCTTGCAAGAGATGGATCCTCTTTTCAACAGCTTGTTGTTGAGAAACTACCTCTTGTTATGTGTTTGAATCTCTTTCATTATTGAAATAGATATCTCCTTTTTCAAAAAAAAAAAAAAAAAAAAAAAGAAAGAAAACATGACATCATGAAGATTAGTTCCGATTGCAAGGTGCTGTCTGGTGACCATGAGAGCATTTGAAGAAAAACCTTTGACTAACCCATTGGTGAGAAGGGAAAAATAAGTGGAAGAAATCCAACTTTTAGTTCAATTTCTTCCGTGCTACCAGAATTTATTTTCCTCTAAAGGTGAAGTTTAAGAACCGCCAGCTCATTGTATGAAAAGTCATATTTAATTAAGGAGCAGCCCTTATTTTTTGTTGTGGTTCTGTACATTAATCAAATCGTATGACATCGATATTAAACCAACAATTTATCTATGCAAGTTTCATTGTCGAAGACAACACTTTAGTAGTCATTGTATAGGCATATAATAGTAGCATTATGCATCTGAAGTCTTTGGAAGGGGAGGCAGCGACATCTATGTCAACTCAAGAATGAAGAGGAGATGCATATGTTGCTTCAACAGTTGAGTCAGTTGACGTTCATATCAGTATCCCTGGCATAAGGGGAGGCAGTGACATCCTCTTCTACTGCTGATTGCTTATTGTTAATGCTACCTTGCAAGCTCAGGTGTGTTTGCATTGAAAATGTCCCATGAGTTCATGGTGGCTTTTCATATAATCCTTCTTGACATGTTTACCTGTTTCAAACATTTCTGGGAAACTTGTTGTCGATAGCCCTACTACTGTGTCCTTGTATCTTCCAGTTGCTTTTTGTCCTACCTCTTTTCTGTTTCAGCACTTGCACATGTAGACAATGATTGGTCCCATCATGAGAAAGGTTGGTTATATTTTTTTGGCTAATGTGTATTCCTGAAACTTGTTGCACTCACCATGGAATCTTCTTCATGTTTTGTGGTACACGCACTTGCGGTACCTATTACTTGCTAATCTTCGCCAACACAATCCATCGTGTCTTATCTCTCTATCGGTGTAAATCATCCCATTTCAGGGAACACCATAGAGCTGGTTGTGCAATTACTCAAAGTTACAGTTTGGTCCTTTTGAATTAGTCCTCTCATTTATATCAGGACCATGTTGGGTCAAAAGTGATTCTGGACTAAGGCAAATCTCCTTTAGAAGGTTAAAGGATCTGTTGGGCAAGTTGCTCATTTGTTCTCTCTTTCTCTCATTCATTTTCTTTCTCTCTATCTCTCTCTCTCATTTGCTTACTCTCTCTCATTTGGTCTCTCATTTCCTCTTTTTTTTTTTTGTTTTTTTTTTTGTTTTTTTTTTAGGAAGGCGGATACAATTTACCCCCAATGATGCTGTGGAGACCCAAACCCAAGACCTCCCGCAACAATAACTCCCATGGGACCATTGAGCTACTGCCCAAGACCCTCTCACTCATCATTTGGTCTCTCATTTGGTCTCTCTCTCTCACACACATTTGCTCTCTTTCTCTCTCTCACACACACATTTGCTCTCTTTCTCTCTGACACACACATTTGCTCTCTTTCTCTCTCTTTCTCTCACACACATATTTGCTCTCTTTCTCTCTCTTTCTCTCACACACGCATTTGCTCTTTCTCTCTTTCTCTCACACACATTTGCTCTCTTTCTCTCTTTTTCTCTCACACACATTTGTTCTCTTTCTTTTTGTCTCTCTCTCAGTTGCTCTCTTTCTCTCTCTCTCTCTCAAGTGCCCAGATATTAGTTAATTTTTATCTCAGAATGCTTTGTTTACATGTGGTAATTTACTAACTGCTCGTACCATAATTTAGTTTGAATATCTTTTCACTGTTGCATCTGCTTTGCAGAATTTCGTGGTACCATTAACTGGATGAGGATGAAGCTGACTATGCCATGGATGACTTGGTACGGTGTGGACTGAAGGATAAAAGCTTTCAGGTGCAAGTAACATTTGAGATGGTACAGGTGTCAGAAATTCTTTTTTACTTTTGATTTGCAGAGGTTTTCATTTTATGGTTATTTCAGTCTCTACAATTAATTTTTTAACATAGTAGACGTCATTAGTTGGATTTTTATTGAGAGGTTTCATTGATTGCAGGTTCGATGTGGGGCAACAGATGTTACGAATTACACTCAGGACTCGTCAACCACACGTCTACTTGACGATGACGTATGCCAAGGATGATCATATTTTTGCAATCTGAAACTTAGCTAGTTATACACTTTTTAATGCAGGACCTTAAGCCTCACACAAGCACGGTGGTGAGGCTCATGTCCCTCCTGGTTGTCATTCTGGAAATTTATTTTATTCTAGCAATGAGGGATACATTTTTTGCAATTCTAGCAGGAATACATTCCATGATCTGTAATGGTTTTTCCACTTATATTGTAATACATTTAGTATCAACACTGTACCAATAAATTGCACAACTATATGCTAGTTGTACCGTTGTGGACGTGGTTAGTTGGATTTTGATTGAGACATTTCAAATACTGCAGGTTCGATGTGTAATTGCGCATCATATGAATTGCACACAGGACTCGTCAATCACACCACTACTTGATGACGGGGTATGAATAGGATTATCAATTATTTGCAGTCCGAAACTTAGACAGTGTACCACATATTAATTTGAAGTCATTTTCTTTGTAGATGCACGGTGGTGAGGCTCATGACCCTCTTGAAGCAAATTTTTGAAAATTGTTTTCTCTTTGCAATCTCTGTACCAAATTTTTGCATGTATGTTTTGCTCCTCTGATCCTTTGATGTGGTGGAACATCGTTTCTCTTCTTCTATGGATGATTTAATTGTGTGAGGCTTCATGTCCTATTTTCAGCATTTGATGAGCATGTTCGACGTGGCAAAAGTGGAGGGGGTAATGCCCGTGAAATGGATTTTGAGAGCTTCCTTGATTTTGTCTTGGCATTGGAAAACAAAGACACGCCGGAAGGACTGACCTACTTGTTTCGGTGTCTTGATCTTGAGGGAAGGGGTTATCTTACAACAACTGTTATTCATACACTTTTCAGGTCAATATGTTGTTTATTTGTGCATTGTTTGTTAGCTATAGATTTATGTAAGATGTTGAGAGGAGTTTTTGCTAAATGGGTGTGTACCCAATAAGATTTTTTTAATAAATCCATGTCCAAAATCAAAATTTATTTTTGCTTAATTGCAGTCCAATAAAAACATGGAAGAAAAGAAGGGTGACATACAGAAGTTTTGATGTTTACCAGATACAATCTTCCTACATCAATATCAGATTATCCCCGCTTGTAGTAATTGTGGAGTGAGTTCTACAAGTCTCATTAGTGCAAAGACATTGGAGGATCATTATAGACCGAGTAGTGTATAAATGGTATGCATTTGACACCGCAAGCATCTATAGTGAGATGTGGTTGAGACAGTTTTACTTGAATTATAGTTGCTGATATACATATTTCTTGTCTTCGGTTTCTCTGCCCCTATCTTGTTTAGTAGTTGCACCCGAAGTTAGTCATGGTGTACCTTTGTTGGTGGTCTTGATTTTCTAATAAGATTTTTCATGTTTTTGGTTCGATTAAAGATATCTTATGTCAATTTCTATTGTTGCCTCGTGTTTGTTCAATCGTCTTTGGTAATTTGTATACTCTTACTTTCACCATTAGCAGCTCCCTGCTTTTTTCGAACTCATGTTCTTACAAAAACTCGATTATGGGGATGTGCACCGAAATGGATAGAGGGTGGTAATTATGAGTCGTGTATTGAAAATGTGAGGGATGAAATCGGGATATGGTAAAACCTGGCGATCCTCCTCGAGAATAACACTTTCGAGATCTCCTCACCGCAAAACAAGGTGGAACTGTGGCTAGCATGCTTATCGATGTTCGAGGTTTTGGGCCCATGACAACAGAAAAATCTACCGGAAGAAGAACCGTAAGAGTTGTGACTTGCTACTTGGCGGATGTATGTAACCAAGCTAACAATGTATACCGTAACTTTAGTCGGAATTACGAAATTATTTTTCCAATATGTTACGTGTTTCGGTCCAGCAAGGCCCTACAGCAACCGCTTCTTATATTATACCTCCCTAACCTGTCGTTTGCAGCTGACTTGTGAGTGTTTATCAACTGATTGAGCTTTGATATAAAAGATTTGTGTATACTGTCAATTCATGTTGTAGCCAAACCTGGGAGCTGTCTGTCTCTAGTCCATCTCGCTCTCAGGTTCTTGTTATTTAGGACCCTATCGAACTCGGGACACCTAATATTTGAAAACATGACTCAATCTAAGTCATGAATTGGCCAAGAAAGTGGGGTTGGACCGGACCTTAGTCGTCCAGATTTAGCTTCAGTTAAAGAAGACTCGTGACTCGTCCCTATTGCATAAGAAATGAATCCCACATTGAGTTTGATCCGGAAATCCCAAAATCCAAATTGATTCAGCCGTCCCTTTACTCAGATCTTGAATCAGAAAACAGACATTAACCGTTGCACATGATGCTCTTTAAGCTTGTGATACTTACAATGACGAGTGACAAGAGATTTGGTTATCTGACAATTATATACTACGTTAAGTACTATCTCTGTACCAGCATGTTGACAACTCTATACCATTAGTGCAGACGTACCAAGTCTGTGCAAGGCAACAGTGCAGCGCGCCTGCGCCAAAGGTAAGGTAGCGCCATCATATTGGCGTGGTAGCGCCCGATGGGGGAGCGGTAGCGCCATATTTCAGACACTTATACTTGTTCCAACTCTGTACCAACCTTTAGACAACTATATACTATTTTATATCAACTCTGTACCAACCTTTTGACAATTATATACTACATTTGGTAACGACTCTGTACCAACTTTTGGACAACTATATTCTACATTTGGTACCAGCTTTGTACCAACCTTTGGACAACTATATACTACAGTTGGTACCAACTCTATACCATCCTTTGGACAACTATATATTACGTTTAGTACCATCTGTGTAGCAACCTTTGGACAAGTATATACTATGTTTAGTACCAACTCTGTACCAATCTTTGGACAACTATATATCGCAAAAGTATTTTTTTTTGTTATCCGATAACTATATACTACGTCAAGTACCAACTCTGTACTAACCTTTGGCCAACTATATACCATTAGTGCAGATGTACCAATTCTGTGTAAGGCAACAATGTAAATACCAAGGCCAAAAAGGTAGCGCCAAATTATTGGTCTTGGTGGCGCCCTCACGCGTCGGTCGGCATATAATTCAAACACTTGTTCCAACTCTGTACCAACCTTACGACAACTATATACTACATTTAGTACCAACTCTGTACCAATCTTTGGCCAACTATATACCGTACGAGTTTTTTTTTTTTTTTGGTTATCTGACAACTATATACTACATTCGGTAACAACTCTGTACCAGCCTATGGACAACTATATACCATTAGAGCATATTTTTTTGTGGTCTACCAACTATATACTACGTTTAGTAACAACTCTGTACCAGCCAATGGACAACAATATACCATAGGAGCATTTTTTTTTTGTGGTCTAACAACTATATACTACATTTAGTACCAACTCTGTATCAGCCAATGGACAACTATATACCATATGAGAATTTTTTTTTGTGGTCTAACAACTATATACTACGTTTAGTACCAACTCTATACTATCCTTTGGACAACTATATACCATTAGAGTATTTATTTTTTGTGGTCTAACAACTATATACTACGTTTAGTACCAACTCTATACCAGCCCTTGGACAACTATATACCATTAGTGCATTTTTTTTTGTTGTCCAACAACTATATACTACATTTAGTACCAACTCTGTACCAGCCTTTGGACAACTATATACCATTTGAGCTTTTTTTTTTTTTTGGTCTAACAACTATATACTACGTTTAGTACCAACTCTATATCAGCCTTTGGGCAACTATATACCATTACTGTATTTTTTTTTTGTTGTCGAACAACTATTTACCACGTTTAGTACCAACTCTATACCAGCTTTTGGACAACTATATACTACGTTGGTACACAATTTTGTACTAACATTCGTACAACTATATACCATTCTAAGGCAACAATGCAGCGCGCCTGCGCCAAAGGTAGCACCATCCTTTGGCTCGGTAGCGCCATCAGGGGGCGCAGTCACACCATCTTTCTGACTCTTATCATCCTCTAACCTTATACTATGTATAGTTCTAACTCTGTATCATCCTTTGCACAACTATTTACCAACTGTTCAGGTATTTTTTTTTGTTCTTTGACAACTATATACTACGTTTAGTTACAACTCTTTACCAACCTTCGTACAACTATATACCATTACAATATAAGGGCCCACGATGATCACACTTTGACCTTAATCGACGATGATCTATCTTGCAAGCAATTAAGTAGCCTTTGATGGGGGAGTACACTGATTGCATTTATAAATTAATTTTTGCGTACAACTATTATAACATTAAAGAATTTTTTTTTTGTTATCCTATAACATGATTATTCTGTACCACTGCAAGTTTTGGTGATCCAATAACGTTATACTTCGTTTAGTACCTGTAAATAGATACAATGTTTGCAAACAGTAAAGATCATTTATAGATTAGTATATGACATTCAATGTCAAGGAGTACATAAACAAGTGAACCCAAGATGACTGAATTTCTACATTCATGACCCTCCCCCGAAACTGGCTACAAAATGCGTTAAAAAACCACTCTCCACCAGCACCCCCAAGTGAGTAGATATCACCTGGCCAAGAATGGATGCGTTCCGATAATAACTTGGCTACTGCTTGTCCCATAACCACCAGTTGTAGCATCTGAGTCTTTAATAGGTGGAGCTCTCTCAAACTTCAGTGCTGAAAGTAGATGGTTAAGATTCACCCGAGTCTTTAGAGGGTATTTTTGCAGGTGGGTCCTCCAAGCATCTACAATTGCACACCATGTGATGACCAGCTGTAATTGGGAACACAGACATTTATCTATTAAAAACCTGTAGGCACTTATCTGTTAGGAAAAAATGAGGGAAACAATTTTCAAACTTTCACCTGAATTTCTGCACCACTTGCTCATTGCCTTATAGGTCATGTTAAGATACCGACAAGACTAGCATGTCTGCTAAACACTGGTGCACCTTCCATCCCTAACGGGGTAAGAATAGCATATTCATTATAAAATCTAGTATAACTGATCATTTGCAGACTTAAATAATAAATGGGAGAGTAACTCGGAATTCTGTACTAGCCCTTGTACATATGTCAAATAAATCCTTCATAAGCCAAGAAAGAACACCGAATGAGCACATCTACAGACCTAAACGAGAGAATGCGGTTATTGAGTTTGACCCCACATTTCGTACCGTCCCAGTTGCTGGCAATGAAGTGCAACAGAGGCCTCTCCATAGTAATGTCCTTGACGTGTCGGAGGTGACCAAATGGGGTACGGTCAATCGCCTCCATGTAGTGTGGTGCGACGTTCACACTATCGAACATTTCCTTGATCTTCTATGGCACGCACCTTGACTGAACCACAGTTTCAACCTGCAAAAAGTAGAGGGAAGACACATTAGATCAAGATTGTCTACCACCAAACAACGTTAAAATGCTCAATCAAACTCATACTTCTCTGCTGATGTAGCTATAACTCGCAACAATAGATTTATCGTCAGAGCCTGTAGTAAAAAAATCAATGAGTTATGAGCACGTTTGTGATTACATTCAATCTGCAATAGTTGAACTACTACTTCTAAAACTATAAATTCACGATTTCATAAAACTAAGCCGAATGCTCATGCTTAATAAAACTAAGCCGATAAAAAATTATTCATTACTTGAATAATTAACTTCATATGTAATTCCAACACAAAATTGCAAATTAAGTCGATGATGCCAGAAATATAAATGGTTCAACCGACAAAGAACAGACAAATTGCCTTAGGAAATTTAATTATGAAATTAGCAAGCTTGTTGAAAATTTTACTATTCAGTCACCATTTTCAACAGTAGAATATTCAAGCAACCATTACACACTACTTTTAGACAGCACTCTAATACATCTCTTGCATGCTCAATAAAACTTCCTCTTCCATCACTTTATGTAAAACTCCATTACGCTCTACATCCTTCATTACGCTCTACATCCTTCACTTCTCATTTATTCAAACTTGACTGAAATTTAATTCTAAATGCAAATTCAATGATAAATTATAATCAAATAAGAATATCTAGGGATAGAACATGAAGATTTAAAAGAGATTTAGCATTCAAAAACATAAGTGAGTTGTTTGAGAGAGGTTTAAAAGAGAGGTTTAGCAGAGGGGATTGAGGGGTTTTACTAAAAAAATAGAGGGAGACAGCAGTGTGGCCCAAAAGAGAGGGGCCTAGAGGTGTTCTTCCTCGAAGAAATAAAGATTTAAAAGAGAGAAGGTTTATATATATATTATTATATATATTATAATTAAAAATATAGGGATATATATATATTATATTATATATATTAATATATTATTATTATATATTATTATTATTATTATAAACATATATAACATATTAAATTATTATTATTATATTACATATATATTATATTATTATTATATATATAATGGATTATTATATATATATTATATTATTATTATTATTATATTATTATTATTATTATAGATTATTGGTTATTATTAGGATTATAGGGATTATTATTAGAGAGAGAGAGATTATAGAGAGAGAGAGAGAGAGAGAGAGAGAGAGAGAGAGAGAGAGAGAGAGAGAGAGAGATTATATTATTAGGAGGTATTGGCTAGGGTATTATTATTATTATTATTAGGTTCCAGAGAACCAGATATATATATATAGATTAGAGAGAGTATATATATATATAGAGATATATAGAGATAGATATATGATCGAGAGGGTCGGGTTCAACAAGCTGATGTGGAATGTTGGGAGGAAGCTTGACCGGGGGAGCCCAAATTTAGTAGAGGAGAGGGTGCTTCCCTTAATCAGCTTAATTTAGTAGTGTACTGGAGTAAATGTGTGTTAAGAAATTAGTATTTCCTGAAGCTCTTAAATAAAAGAGGCATTACTTTGGAACTGCATCAGCTCCCACCATGCATGTTTCAATGTCCAGTACACTGTTTCAGAGCTAATGCTTCATCAAATGTATTACTAATTTATGTATTGTATACTACTATATTATACTACACCAATAACATAGGGAAACTAAAAGATAATGTTTTTGAAAAAAAAAAATAAAATATAGAGCAAAAGGGCAACACAATCGAGTTAGGTTTAGGTGCTAATTCCTTGTCATTTCCAAAGTTGCATGCAATTGTACGAAATTGGGTTCCATAAAATATATGGTTGAGATGGAAAGGCGTGGTGCGAAAGGCACAATTTGAGATAGAGGGTATAAATGTATAATATGTCTAAAAGGAATATGTAAAAAAAGATCAGCGTTCTTGCGAAAAAGCGACATTGTTCGACCGGACGATCTAGAGATAAAGATCACAAAAATTACGGTTGATCTATGCAGATTGCGGCCTGTAGTTTAGTATTTATGTTTTACCATTTAATTTGACTTAAATAAAGGGCCTAAATCATATTAGAAAATCAACTTGTTTTTGGGAAGAAAATAAAGTTCCCGCTGCTTACGCTGTTGGGAGGAAAACAGGAAACCAAGCTTCCCCGCGCACTCCGACAGGGGCTGCTGGAAGGCCAACGAACGCGATGGAGCTCGCTCTCGTCTCCCCTAGAGCTTTTGGCACGCCCAGATGATGAGAGAGTACCTGTCTTTTCGGCTGCTGGAGAGAAGAAGCCTCCTCTTCGGTTTAGGGTTTACGGCTGCTGGAGAGAAGAAGCCTCCTCTTCGGTTTAGGGTTTACGGCTGCTGGAGAAGAAACTCTGAACGACGAGAGAAGATGAGGGAAGAGGAGAGAAGAAAATCGAGATAGGTTATGGATGAGAGAAGATGAGAGAAGATGAGAGAAGAAGTGGGAACGTATGGGCGGGAAGATGAAAATGTTGACGAGACAGAACCAGGTTAACCCGGACGTGCGCCGAGCCGGATTTTCGGCCGGTTTTAATTTTTTTTTTTTGGTCTGTTTTGCGACCCGGTTGAGACCCGGATCCGCGCATGGTGGAGCGCCGCACGGGCACCTCGTGCCTGCGCGCTCCGCCATTCGTGTACGCTGGCCAAAAATGGCTTTGGCCAGCGGATCCGGGTCCATAAAGAAGCTAGCGCGGAGTTTGTGGCTCGCGAGCTACTGTTGATGTGAGAGAGCTTAATTAACTATTAGCCGAATCGAAGGCGTAGGCCTCGACTTCTCGGACTCTCTTCCCCAGTCTTGGAGCTTTCTGCGAACTGAAGGTAAGCCTCTTCAAATCCATTACTCTGTTTCTTCCTTTTGTATCGCGCAGATCTGTAGTTCACTTCTCCCGCGCGCTTTTCGTGCTGATTCCTCTCTTGCAGCATTCCGGTGATTGTGGTAAAATGGGTGGAGGAGGAGGTAATACTCTCCCGGAGGGAGATTTCAGGAAGAACGTATGGACTATGACTGGAGGGCCGTATTGTAGGCCCAAGCACTGGAAACGTAACACCGCGATCGCTATGTTTGGTATCTTCCTCGTCTGTATTCCCATCGCCATGAAATCTGCCGAACTTGAGGTTAGGGCGTTTTCTTCTTCTTTTCCTCTTTGTGCCTTTCTTTTGTTTTTGCTTGAATTCTACGCTTTAAATTTATAATCCGATTTAATTGTGCAAATTTTGTCGCTCTGCCGCGAATGTAAAATGATTCTTGTGTTATCTGGCAGTGAATTCTTGACCATTGAGAGGTCAAGGTTAAGCAGTACACTGAGCCCGTAAAGTCATCCATGTTTGTATTGTTTAATCTTACTTTTTTCTCTTCACTTACCTTAACACCCGGCGGCTGATGTTTGTTTGAGGCCTTAAAAGCAGAAACTTTGCTATTTTTCATACTTTGAGAAGAGTTAGACGTCTCGTAGTCGATTTCCTAAGAGTAGAAACAGGAGCTTTAACAGAGTAACCATTGTCCTTCCTTGAATTAAAGGATGGGTTCTATAGGAGATTTTAAATTGATGTTTCAACTGGATTTTTGCCGTAAGTGGAATTATGCAATCCTAAGTGATTGGCCTTTCCCTTTATATGATCAGAAAACTTGTGCTTTTGTTTAGAAAAAAAGAACAAATGACTTTTAGTTTTGTCCTCCTCTATAGTTAGCTCTCGAAATGCATTGGCTTTTTAAAAAACAAAATCTCTTTTCTCTGTGCCTATGGCATGTTGACTACGTGGCAATCAAACTGTTTTAAGTTGACCACTATTAACTCATTCCCTTGAAATATTACATTTAATTTTCCTTTTTCTTAATTTGGCTCTTTGGAATAATTATTAGTTTTTGTCTTTGTTATTTTATGTCTTCCAATCATGTTTAATATTTGTTCTCTGTAAATGTCCCATAAACCATGTAAAGATGTTTGTAATTGTCATTGTTCTTCAATGATGATACTTGTTCAACTGAAAAAAATTCTCATGATCCTTTTTGGAAAAGGATTCTGTATAGCTTCCATTATTAGCTAAACCACTTTAGTCATTTTGTATACTTTTTTTTATTATTTTATTATTTTATTATTTTTTATGTTGATTACACAACCAAACGACACCCCTTTTCTGCTATAAGCCTGGAGCCTAACAGTTACGTGTATAAGCCAGCCATGTGCCAATCAAGCCAATGGCCCAATCCACTAATTTTTTATATGATTATATCATATTATTTTGTTTGTGCATAAAAAATTTAGTCTTTGAAATGGCTTAAAATCTAATATTTTAACAAAGTGGGCAATGGCAGTAATGGAGATATTAGAACCCTCTAGGTGTTAAAACCCTCTTTGCTTACGTGCACAGCATGCATATGAACACAAAATGGACTTGATATTTTTATAGTGTTATAGATAATTGAACTGAACCTCGGTTCAGTACCTTTGGGGCATAATGTTACCTACAGGTTTCAAATGTAAATAGATCCCGGCATATGCCCTTAATACAGGCTATATAATGAGCCATGAGCAATAGCTCAGGCGGTCTCATGTGGGGGTAGATATCATGGGAGGTCTCGAGTTCGAGTCTCCTAGAGGACATTAGGTGGGGTAATGGGTTTCACTAGTTCAAAAAAAAATATACATGCTATATAAAGTGTGAATCTAAGGACTTTCTGAGTATAGGATTTTGTCGGTGTTTTCATCTGTCCCTTGTCACTGTTGCTATGTGAGGATTAGAAACTCTGTCAGCAGTACTGTGTATCATAGATTGGAAACTTATGCGCATATCGCAATAGCATGGAATCTGAGGCCTGAATCTTGTCTTTGGATACAATTTTTGAACATGAGACAAAGGACCTGCATTGACTTATGTGCATGCATTAGTTCCTTTTGACCCTGTAAGTGCAGAATGAGGACAAAAGGGTCACATTTGATAGCAAGTGGTTCCTAGTTGCCTCTAGTTGATTTTGAGCTACCAATTGAGTCCTTGTGATGAATGAGTGTTTTGGTATTTAGTTCACTTTTCTTTTAACTGAGATGTAGAGATTATGATTTTTTTTTTTTTTTTTTTTTTTTGGTATCTCCTAAATCAAGCATTCTATTTTAGTTTCAACATTTTATATACGCTCAATTGTTATCTGGTACCTTGTCATGTGCGTGTCCGTGGTATCTCTTGACTGCAATGGGTTATATACCCGGTTATAACCTAGTGAGACTCAAATTTGAGACTCCGCCCAAAAGTTCTCCATGAGACATGAAACATGGTCCAATCCTCGTCATGCTTGTGCTGCTTGTGAGAATGTGATGAACCATATACAGTTTAAAAGGAAAAATATATCCATGAATCGTGTTATGTATTGGATTGCATCAGGCATAAACTTTGGCTTGTAAAAACTTGTATGTTGTTGTTGTTTGGCCGGGTTCACTTCATCACAGTATGCCTCTACAATAATTGATGTTATAAACTTTGACCTGCCAAATATTGATGTCAAACACTTGATGACTGACACGTTTCTTCTTTTTTGGCAGCAACGTCCTGATTATCCTGTTCGCCCAATCCCATCGCAGTTGTGGTGTAAAAATTTTGGGAAGAAGGAATATTGATTGCTGTCCGTGTTTTATAGCAATTTTAGATAGTTGAACGAACAATTTGTCCTTTTCCTGGATTTTGTTCTGGGGTTGCGAGTTGAAAGTTTGCAATGGCTGTAGTAATTTGGGATTGTATTGCTGGAGGCTTGTACTCGATGTTGGTAATAAGCAATGAATGACTTGTTATGGCTACTGGGGCCATAAGACATGGTCTAGTATCGTGTTTGATCAATGCCAACACCCACGATTATAATTTGCCTTCGGCCTTGGGCCTTTGGACATCCCAACGAGCAATCTACACTTTTCACGATAATCTTTATTATCTATTGGCAGAGCTACATCACACTGAAGATTTCAATTATTGAGCGGGGCAGTCCATATGATCATATGGAGACCTGGGACCTAGGAAGAACAAAAGAGAAGAACAAAATCTCGGTCTGCAGATTTGCAAGATGTCCAGGAAGTACAGGACTGGACTTTCTCTGTGCCATTAGAGATGCCACAGTTTCAAGATGTAAATCTCCAATACACAGGTTCAACTGGAGACGAGCTTATCAGACTGCCTGTTAATGATAAGACTAATTATCGGCCAACCGGCAAGCTCGTGTACGTGATCGAGCCATGGCTAGACTGACTCTCAGAGTCGGTTATTGCAGAACGGTAGGTTGCGACCGGCATGGATGGTGGAAGCTGCGGCGGTTCTGCCTCAAAACCCAGAACCTGAATCGCCTGTCTGATAGAAGGCCTCAAAGAGTGATCGGGATGAGCACACCACAGCCCCACGATCATCAACCGCTCCATCTGCTTCACATCAAAATCCACATCCCCCAGCCTCCGATCCACAGCTTCCAAAAGCCGGCCATTTCCATGGAGTCCCCAAACCCACTCCACCAGCCTCATGGTCGATATATCCTCTTCATGTTCCACGGCTTTTCTCCCACATGCAATCTCCAAAACCACCACTCCGAAGCTATAAACATCCGACTCCTTACTAGCCTTGCCTCTGCTGATATATTCCGGTGCCAAGTATCCCCACGTCCCGGCCAGGCCCGTCGTCCTCGGCCCCAGATCGTGGTCCATGAGTTTGGCCAGCCCGAAATCGCCCAGTTTGGCGTTAAATCCAGAGTCCAACATCACGTTGCTGGACTTGATGTCTCTGTGCACCACGCACTGCTCCCATTCTTCATGGAGGTAGAGCAGGGCCGAAGCCAAACCAAGTGCTACTCTGTGTCGAACCTCCCATGAAAGGGGGGCACTTCTGGTGCCAAAAAGATGGGCGTCGAGGCTCCCGTTGGGCATGAACTCGTAGACGAGTAAAAACTGGCCCTGTTCATGGCACCAACCGATTAGTCGCACCAGGTTTCTGTGCCTCAAGCTGCTGATAACCTTCACCTCGGTCAGGTACTCCTTTCTTCCCTGTCTGGACCCGCTCGAGATCTTCTTCACCGCCACGAACATGTCGAAATGGGCGAAGTAACCTTTGTAGACACTCCCGAAGCCGCCTTCCCCCAGTTTCCTTTCCTCGGAGAAGTTGTTTGTTGCAGCGGAAAGCTCTTCGTGGGAAAATTTTTTAGGCCAAGTTCCTCGTTCTAAATCGGCGTTCGTCGATGTCAGACCTGCTTTTGCCTTCTTCTTCTTCTTCGATCTGACTTTCCTTCTCCACAGTATCACGCAGGCTATGATCGACCAGCAAACGAAGGCGCCCCAGCTAGCCGCGAACGCCGCGATCCATTTATTCGCCGCGTCGTTCTTCTCTGCGACGGCGGTCGGTGCGATTCTCTCTTCCATCTCCAGACTTGAATTGAATTCCCAGGAGTAGACAGTGTTGGCTTCCATATTCATGCCGGTGGCCGCGACGAACCCAATCGAGACCCATTCAGGCAAAACCCTCCTCAGATCGACTTCGTAAGAGAGGTTATACTTCCCTGGAAAAATGGGGTTTTCTTCATAAGTCAAAAGAACGCTCAACCTCTTCGTTTTCGAACTGTAATCGACCCAAGCACTAGCCCGAGCCTCGCTGTGCAGGCTAGCGTTCCATGGCACGTAAGCGACGGGACGCAGATGATTGACGCAGATTCCCACATGCTCGTACGGCGGATCCCAATCCTGGCCGCCGTCCACGCTCGAATCAAACTCGACCGCGACGATTTGGTTACTGGAAGGGGTCGCGAGTGTGGTGGTGTTAAAGAGGCCTAGAAATCCACCATTAGAGTTCGCCGGGATCGGGAAGTTCGCGGGAGCGATGTAGAAGACGAGCCCGTGGCCGTACCTCTGTTTCCCGCGCGTATCAATGGAGAAGGAAAAACGAGTTGTGAAGTCCGTTAGTCTTTGTGTGGCGTTGTCCCAAATGGGGACATGGCGGTAATAGCTCGCGCGGCCGACTCGGCATAGGTACTCGTAGTCGTTCATTTGGATGGCTCCATTGGAGACCTGAGCATCGCCTTCGTATAATATGTTTGTCGCGCCTTTGTCGAAGCTGGGGATTCGAAAGAAAACTGAGCTCGTGAACGGCATGAGAAAGAAGACGACGAAGAGTACTCGAAGAAGAAGCGGAGGAGATGAGGGGGTGGGTGGTGGAAATTTTGCAGAGGACTTGGAGTTCGACATGGCTGTGGCCTGGTTCAGGTTCTTTCACAGATGGTCTCTTTGAAACAACCTTCAAAAACTAATGTCAATGCTGCTTTCCACCTACGACGCGGGTCGATGACTACCGTGTTTCATAAGCAAGATTTTTCTGATTAGGAAATGTTTAAGGGTTGAATCAATCAGACTTATTAAGGATAGGTTATTAAATGAGACATGATTTGACGATGAACGAACTTTCTTGGATATGTCCAAAGACTCCAATTACATAAACCATTTGATTATGTCTAACGGAAGACCAATTTAACACCCAAGTCCATCTCGTGAATTATTATTATTATTATTATTATTATTTTTTTTTTTAATACTCTTATAATAAGGATAACGAAGTGTAGAATATTTTCTGATCAATTTTTTTATTACTTGTCTCTTTGTTTAAAGCTGCAAATCTTTTAATTGTAACTCGTGAAATGCGCTTACGGGGTTTAGTGCACAGATATTTCAATATTTATAGAGAATTTGAAGTCATTGACAATGATTTATTTGAAAGTAAACTTTTGAGGAAAACTTTCTTGTTAGTGGTTGACCAAGAGTTTCAAGTCTGCAGTTAGTTAAAACATTGTGAATTTTGAAGATATTCATATCTAAATTAAGCAATTACTAAATTTCACTTATTAATAATAATAATTTTATTTCTCATAACAATTGTCAATGAGTTAGAAATTATTGTTGAAGTGTCCTTGAGAGGGTCAGAAATAGAATTCTCATAGGGTTTCTAAATTTACTCTGTCCTTAAAAATTTGAATTCTCTCATATTTTTAAGGAGAATTGAGAGTTACTCGGAATTTATAGCGAATAAGGGGAGAAAATGCTGATTTCCCCAACTTTATATTCCATGACTTCGTTTTCTTAATTGACTAAACCCCTGTTAAAGACATGTAATTTTTTCCTTTCTTTTTTTACCCCCCAGGTAAAATCTTGTAAACCATAAAAATTACAAACAATGGGTCTTAAAAAAAAAAAAAAACCTATGGTTTAAAGTAGTATTTTAAAAACCGAACAAAATTGGCCATCCGATCCTATTGAACCAAAGTCGGGGGCTAGTCCGGTTCTTATTGACTTGGTCTGGTTTGCTATAACCAGCATTATTTTTGTCTTTTTATATATAGAAATATTAAATATATGTAAATTATGATGTATAATATTCAATGGTCCAACCCGGTCAAACCGGGTTCAACCAAAACCTATTGCCGGTTGGATTGGATGGCCGGTTCGGCTTTTAAAACATTGGTTTAAAGTCATTTCCATGATTTTTGTTTTATTTATAAAATGCCCAAGAAAATTGAATAACTTGAAGAGGTATCAACATGAATATATGAATCAACATTTAAAAAAAACGTCAACATTGTAACAACAAAGATTTACGTGTCAACATTTTAACAGAAAAGATATACGCATCAACATTTAACAGAAATGATGTACGCATTAATGGGTGGTCATTTTCCCTTGCTGACCAGGCTATAAAATAAGTCGCTGAGTCGTTGAAGTACTCGCGAGTCGTGACTCGTGACTCGTTTTTCGCGATCCAGGTTTCCGCCTTGGCTTACGGGACGACGCGTTCTCAACTTCGAAACGGAACTGTGGAAACAAAAGCAGCTGGTGGAGAGGTTTAGGGTTTAGCAGAAGGAGAAGGAGTGCACGCGATGGTTCGATCTTCTGCGTCCCGGTTACTACGAGCCATACGTGCGGAGGGCAACCTCTCCACCGCGCTCTGCTCTACTTCTGCGTCGTCGTCCTATTTCGCGCTATTTCTGATCGAAAATGTGTCGCGACGGGGTTTTTCCACCGCGGCTCTGGCTCGATCCAAGGAGGAGAAGGAAGCATGGTGGAAGGAGGCGATGAGTAAGCTAAGGAACATCGGGATTTCAGCGCATATCGATTCCGGGAAGACCACTCTCACTGAGAGAGTGTTGTTTTACACGGGAAGAATTCATGAGATTCATGAGGTCAGGGGGAAAGACGGTGTTGGGGCTAAGATGGATTCGATGGATTTGGAGAGGGAGAAGGGGATTACGATTCAGTCAGCCGCTACGTATTGTACGTGGAAAGATTATCAGGTGCGGTTGGATTTTTTCGTCATTTTCGTGCTCTCTTTGCTTTACGGGAATTTGAAGCATGCAGCTTCGCTTTGAGTCTGATTGCTTAGTCCTTGTTTCATGCCTTAGATGTTGTAGCTCACTCAGTTAAGTGAGCTGGATTGCCACACTCGACGAGCTTTTCCTTGTTGATTGGATACAATTGTTGGAACCTCTAAATTTCTATGCCAAATCTGCTTTTTACGTCTCTGTATTGTAAAATTCTAGTTTTGATGTGCAAATCTAGCTTTTATAGACGCCATAATAATTTGTCAGCATTGTAGGAAAGTCACGGCCTTTTGTACTTCTGTTACAAGTTCTTCGATGAGTCAAATCTCAACTCGAACTAATTGTCAGTTGCTTTCCCGCTACGTGTGATAATAGACTTGCACTATGAAGCAGCTGTAGGAGCTTACCCGAGTCTCTATTGTTCTGTCTTCTGCAGTAAGTAAAATTGATTTAGTGTCTCTTCGTGACAGCACCTCTGTTTTAAGTTGTAAAATTGTGGAAATGCGGTGATTGAGCGGGAAACTAAAATCACATTGAAAGAGTAGCATAGGTCTCATTATTTGCACCAATGGATTTGCTAGTCATTTTTGCATGGAGTTGAATAAGGGTTGTAGTACTTTTCTCTGTTATTACACCGGGCAGGATTTTGTTTTCTTCTTGCACACTTTGCATAACACTTGTGTTATCATTTATAGTTTCTTTTATACATTTAACTGAATCAACTGATTCATGTAGATTAATATCATTGACACACCTGGCCACGTGGACTTCACGATTGAAGTGGAAAGAGCCTTGCGGGTCCTTGACGGTGCAATTCTTGTTCTCTGCAGTGTTGGGGGAGTGCAAAGTCAGTCAATCACTGTTGATCGTCAAATGAGAAGATATGAAGTTCCAAGAATTGCATTTATTAACAAGCTTGACCGAATGGGTGCAGATCCGTGGAAGGTTCTGAACCAGGTAGGATCCTCGTTTTGGGATTGATGGGCATACTTTATTTTAACCATTTAAGATAGTCTAATATTGTGATAGCTGATAGACTGTTGCGCCTGAGTCAATCTACCAATCAACCATTTTTTGAAAAAATGTCCATGCAAATTTGTTATTTATTTATTTAATTATTGAGAAAGGGGAATGATATTTAGTACAATTGACATATCTAACAAAATATTTAGCGGTTATTTTAGTTCAAATGGACCAAGATCTCAGAAGAGATCTCTATGTACAAGCAAACTGGATAAACTACTTGTTGCCTAATAACTTCATGCTACAGTTCACTTGTGTTCTAAATAAGGTCATTTTACTCCTGTTGTAAGTGTTAGAAAGTCATCTTTTACTAATAAAATTTTAACTGTTATTCTAGGCAAGGGCTAAGCTTCGCCATCATAGTGCCGCTGTGCAAGTTCCTATGGGATTAGAAGAGGAATTTGAAGGTCTTGTGGACCTTGTCAAATTGAAGGCATATTACTTTCATGGTTCCAGCGGGTTTGTTCATAGATTTTTTTTTTTTAAATTTTTTTTAATAATATTTTTATAACATGGTTAGAATTATAGAATGCAATTCACACCTCAATTTTCAACCTTTATTTTCAGGGAAAAAGTTGTCTCTGCTGACATTCCCGCTAACATGGAGACCGTAGTTAAAGAAAAGCGAAGGGAGCTTATTGAAGTTGTTTCTGAAGTGGATGATGTACTAGCCGAAGCCTTTCTGGGTGATGAACCCATATCCCCTGATGACCTGGAGGTATGCTTGTCGATCAGTTGTCCCTATACTCAATTTTTTAATTAAATTTCTACCTGATTGTAGACATCTGAAAATTTTGATCTGTTTTTTGTTTATTTTTTATCTCGTTATGAAAGATGGTTTCTTCTCTACCGCCTTAAGTTCCTTCTCACTTGTTTTTGTTAGATGGCGATTCGCAGGGCTACTGTTGCAAGGAAATTCATCCCTGTGTTCATGGGGAGTGCAGTCAAGAACAAGGTACCTTTGATTAGATAGTTTAATCAGATATTTGGAGATTGACATAGATGGAAAGCTGAAATTTTCTAAGGTTTAGATGGTGACTCCACTAAAGATCACTTATGCTAATGGATATTTATGATAAGTGGTCAATATGGATGTCATAATTAATTTTCCTTCATAAGATTGTAGTTTTCTCCATAATATTCTCTATATCCTAAAGATCGCGTAATTCTATTTATTGGAAAGAACATATAAAAGGCATTATATCTGTTGATTATGGTGTTTGTTGCTTTTGCTGCAGGGGGTACAACCTCTTCTGGATGGGGTCCTTAGCTACCTTCCTTGTCCTATTGAAGTCAGTAATTATGCTCTGGATCAGAACAATAATGAAGAAAAGGTGTAAACTGTTGTGCTAGCTGTATATACATTTTTGCATGCTTTGTCAAACCTTTGTAGTAGTCCTGATATCTAATTTAGATTATCATGTTTCGCTTCAAATTTTCAATCAAAAGGTTCAATTACTTGGTTCCCCTGGTGGACCCCTTGTTGCCTTGGCTTTCAAACTGGAAGAAGGGCGGTTTGGTCAGTTAACATATCTCAGGTAAACTTTATATTTGTTTAGAGTTGGGTCATTTACTTTCATGCTTCAATTATACAATATCTCAGTTCTAGTCATTTGTATTTTGAAAAGTTCATATTTTTGTTCTAAAAAAATGTTGAGGTATTCGTTTCTATTTTCCAGAGTTTATGAAGGTGTTATTCGAAAGGGTGATTTCATAATTAATGTGAACACTGGCAAGAAAGTTAAAGTAAGTGTTTCTTTTTGTCCTAAGGTCCAATAATTATGATATTGATGTTGTCTAATAATTTTGCTTCAATGATGGCTTCTTGAAGGTACCTCGGTTAGTTCGGATGCACTCTAATGAAATGGAGGTTTGATACTCTTTTTGTGGCATTTCTAGGCTTTTTTTTACTTTTATTTTTTATCTTATATATGTATGTGCATGTGCTGTCTCTTCCTTTTATTCTTATACAAAAGGAGAGGTTCCAATTAATTAAATGTTTGTTCTCTTGGCCGTCCTGAATCTTGTTTTACAGGACATTCAAGAGGCCCATGCCGGACAAATTGTGGCAGTCTTTGGTGTAGATTGTGCATCAGGTGCAATCCCATTTCAATTGTAAAACTGCATATCCTTTAAGTAGTGGTTCAATGAGTCCGCTTCATTAAGAAACAAATGATTCTGGGAGGAGCAAATCTGTGTATGAAGGTACATTTTTATCAGCGTCATTCTTTGTATCTAATGCTTCTTTTTTATCTGATTTGCCAGGTGATACTTTCACCAATGGGTCAGTTAGGTATACCATGACTTCAATGAATGTTCCTGAGCCAGTCATGTCTTTAGCAATATCTCCTGTGTCTAAAGATTCTAGTGGACATGTAAAATATTTCCAACCAATTATTTGTTATTTCCTTTCTATTGCATTTGGAGCATCATTTTATTTAACTGGGTTTTACAACCTTTCTTCATCAGTTCTCAAAAGCTTTGAACAGATTCCAGAGAGAGGATCCCACTTTTCGTGTTGGTACAGATTCTGAAAGTGGCCAGGTATTTCTTGGATGTCCTTATTTGGTTAAACCAGAGAATGTATTTTCCATGCTCTGAAATTGTTTGTTGAATCTGCTTGGTCCACAGACTATAATATCTGGAATGGGAGAGCTGCATTTGGATATTTATGTTGAAAGAATTCGTAGAGAGTATAAGGTACTGCAAATCTTTTGTAACGTGTTCTATAGTACGGACATCTCTATACTTTCACCAGTTTTCTTGGCAATTACAAAATGCCATCTTTTATGTTCTAGGTTGATGCAATAGTTGGAAAACCTCGTGTTAACTTCAGGGAGACGATCACCCAGCGTGCAGAATTTGATTATTTGCACAAGAAGCAAACTGGTGGTCAAGGTCAATATGGAAGAGTCTGTGGGTAAGCACTAGATTGTACTTAATTCTATACCTTTATTTGTTCTATGGCATTCACTAATGGTTTTGGATGTGCACTTAACACTAACACATAACTAGGTTTGCTGCATTCAAGTAACACAACTGACTTATGCCACGTTCTATTTCTAGATATATTCTGTGTAATGAATGTGTTGATAACGTTGCTGTTTGCTTTTTCATTGTGTTCCTTTCTGGGCAGATATGTAGAGCCACTTCCTACTGGTTCAGCTACCAAATTTGAATTTGAGAACATGATTATTGGACAAGCTATTCCTTCTGGTTTTATCCCTGCAATTGAGAAGGGTTTTAAAGAAGCTGCAAATTCGTGAGTACAAATTCCATGGCATTAATTGTAATCCATGGCATTAATTGTAACACAATATCTCTGTTTTCGTACTTAACCTATATTGGTCTGCGCCTACTCAGAGGTTCACTGATTGGACATCCTGTGGAAAATATACGTATTGTCTTGACTGATGGTGCAGCCCATGCTGTGGATTCAAGTGAACTTGCTTTCAAATCTGCTGCAATTTATGCGTTTAGACAGGTTAACTCTTGTAGGCTACGCTGTATCTCAAACTTTACTGAATATGTCTGTAACGCTATTTTGTTTGTTAGATGAAAAGTTAGTTTCACATTCCAATCCCAGCATTTTTTACTATTTTTGTTGTCATAAACAGTGCTACTCAGCAGCAAAGCCTGTCATTCTGGAACCCACTATGTTGGTTGAGGTAAAAGTGCCCTCAGAGTTCCAAGGGCCTGTAACTGGTGACATTAACAAGTAAGTGCCACTATTTCTGTATCAGCTGTTTTAAATTCTGAATTTCATGAGGTCTTTCTTGACTTTAGTTCCAGTAAAATTTCTTATGCTATGTTTCAAATGACAGGCGGAGGGGGGTGATTGTTGGAAATGACCAGGATGGTGATGACTGCGTAGTCACTGCACATGTACGTTTTCAAGATTTTTTCTTCAATTTGATGTTCTACCATAAGCATCACGGCTTAAATTTCTATTATGAATTGCGCCTTTTTCACTATATTGTAAATTTATCATATGATGCTCTAAAATAAAATCTATTTTTGTAATCAGATAGGCCCTGTCTAGGTGTCTAACTAGCTGTAGTGGAAATTGAGAACCGGACAGGGCCTAACATCGCCAAATAGGCCATTTTTTAGTAAAATGTGAAAATTCAGCTAGGTTGGTTAGTTCATGTGCCTACCCTGCTGGCCCAGTCTGGAAGGGTCTGACATCATCGTTTTTCTTCTGTTTTATTCCCTCTTTCTTGGTTTTTTGTCTGTAATGTTCCGAAAGTTATTTTTATCGTGATACTTCAGTTAAATGTTTAATCATAGTCAGTAAATGTACTTGCTAGCCATGCTTTGTTTGAAGCAAAAACTTCAAATTTTGATTACAGATCATTTTCCTTTTTTATATTTTAATTTATTTTTAACGTATTCCACTTCATGATGCCTACCTCTGCATATCTTGCAAGTTTTTTTTTTTTATGTTTATCAGGAAAAGCATCCTGAACTGACTAGTTCGTTTTGAGTCTCAGGTTCCTCTGAACAACATGTTTGGTTATTCTACGTCGCTTCGATCTATGACACAGGTGATTTATTCGACATATTTTAACTTCTTTGCACGTTGGAATTTTATTATTTATTTAAATTAAGACCCGCACTTGGTTCTTGTGTTCCTGTGCATTGTCATTAATTGTCACGCCAGCTTATTGCGACTTGATTTGCAGGGCAAAGGCGAGTTTACAATGGAATACAAAGAGCATTTACCGGTTCCTCAGGATGTACATATGCAACTTGTAAACACGTACAAGGCAACAAAGGCCGCTGAATAACATGGTGGCGTGTGGTAGACACGAAAATTTTTGTATTATTTAATATTTTTTTGCCATTGGCATCCAGCCTCGTGTAACGTCTATATCATTATACAATAAGAAGTGAGTTTGTGCCAGTCCCATGGGTAAGTTGCCCCAACTAATAATAGTAGAACTTGTCATGTTTTGACAATATAGGAAATCATGTTGATGCTGGAATAATGTTCTAATTTCATATAAAGTTTTGTTGCGTTTCTGATGGATTCTGTAGCGCACCCAAAATGGTTACGAGTTTATCCTAATCGTTGAACGTAAGAGATCCCAATACTAATATAGGGCATTTGTCTGGCCCCCAATGCATAGATATTGTTAGCAGGAATTCCGATCTTGGATATGTCGTGGTGCTCCCTCGCCGAGGAACTTTTTCATCTCGCACTTTCTTATGGTAGTAATGTTTCGTTACTTCGACTGAATGCATTGATGGCGCGGTTCTACACGTTTGCCTCCTCTAGTACGGGTTATGCGCCGAGTAAAAGGGGTTCCAAGGTCGGTAATGCCGTAATGGATTCCTCATGGCGCAAGGAAAATTATTACTGATATTTTATTGATACTTGTTTCTCGGAAACATTCCATTAATTTTAGAATGAAGTCTATTACTATCCTTCACCCCGTCTCTCGTGGCGGCTTTCCTGTCGTACTTAACTAGTTAACACGTTGATTGATTCGTATTCGGTTTGCCCAGTAAGCAGGAGATTTAAGTAATCCGCAATCCAATGTCGGCTGCAGTCAAACCGTGTTTAATATTTTGTACGTGCAATGGGCGCCACCTCTTTTGTTGGAAGGCGCCATCCTACGTAGCAAGAGTCGCAACTGATCTCTATCTAGCGTGGTGGCGTAATTAAATGGCAGCAGACGACTGAAGTTGAACGAGCGCCACATCTAAAACTAAAAGTACTCGCCGACACCCCACGCTCTCTAAAGTCAGGCGTAATTCTCGCCCAATGCGGTTTGGTTTTCGTCCATCGTGTATCTCATTATCAACTAAACAATGCCCCACTTCTCGTCTCATAACCATCCCCACCCGCTCCTCTAAAGCATCCATTTTCAAATCGAGAGAAAATTACGCCTTTCCGAGCGAGGGGGATAAGCCCTCGGGGGCAAGGAATATGCGGGGGTGGCCAATTATGTGGGATCGAAGGGAAAAGGCGTGAGCTGTGACGAATAACGATGCGTCAGTGACCAACTGACGATGTTTGTTCGGATCATCGTTGGGAGACCGCCCGGGGCCCCACCGGGTCTAGTTGCATGTGACACAAAGAACCGCCGGATTAGACCGCAATAACAAAAAATATTAAAGAGAATTCAACCAACTGCGACTGACTCGGATCCAAGTTCCGACCCTCAGACGACGGACTCAACCCACCGACCTTTGCTGATTTGCGTTCGTTCTCTGACAAAAGGGATAAGGGAGCAAGAGCTCATCCGAACTGATAATGTAAAAGAATCGGGAGCAATTAAGCTTTAATTAATTAGCAAAGCCTTGCCTTGCATTGTACGCAGTACTGATACAAGATTTTCTCATAGAAAGAAGAAAAGGGTGATGTTTGGTCGTTTTCTCTTCCTCCCAGCTTTTAGAAACTCGGTTAATTCTTCATGATTCTTTCCGTCCTCTTCTGAGCGAACCATGTGTATTACTGGTTTCACCTGTGACCAGTGACCAGAGTCTCGATGAATCTCAAGCCGTCGAACCTCGGAGCGAATTTTTCGATGGAAGGAGATGTTCTCGAGGAGGAATGATCTCGATCATCTCGCGAATTGTTTTCCTGCGGAGCACACAATCGATAGGCAAAAGGATCAGAATTCGGAACGTCGATAATCATAACGTACGACTTTATACGCCTTTGAAAAAATTAAACACTATAAGATGAAGAATTCCGCTGATTTTCTTTGTCGAAGAGGGAAAGCAGGGCATAGGGAATTTTAGCAAAAACCGTCCAATTCCCCAGACAATCTAAAAATTAAAACCTACTAGTGCCAAAAAAAACTTATCAAGAGAAGAAAAACAGAACAAATCTTTCTCTACTTCCAAGATCAGCGAACCACACTCGACAGAAAGACAAAGCAGAAGAAGACCAGGTTAATAATTCCAGTAGGTAAAAAAACATCACTTCGATCTGGCTTACCTCCTGAGACGATCGGACCTTTATATTCCCCGAAAAATCAGACGAACTAGAAGAAACCGAGAAGGCTGCAACCGAAGCAGCAGCCATGGAGGCCATCAGCATACCCGTCTTCTTCATCGCAAACGCCCCCGACAGATCAAAAAGGCCGAATCAAGAAAAGATATAAAAAAAACAAAGAAAAAAGCGAAGATCCTTGCAACAGCCTTTGAAATTTGAATCAACGAATGCTTTCAGAGAGACTTTCTTCTTCTTCTTCTTCTCTCTCTCTCTCTCTTTCTCTCTCTACTTTTTTCCCTCTCTCGCCGAATTAGGAATCCTCTGCGACCTGCTTCTGTCGCCTCCTTCCCCAATTGGCGCTATATATAGCCCTCGCCGGTAAATTTCGAAACTTTCACGCGCCTCCGGCCCGCGTGCTCAACTACCCAAAACGCCCTCGACAGCTCTTACAGCGCCGCATCCACTTGTCCTGAAATTTCAGGGGTGATAGGGTCAAGAAAAAATTTCGGTTCGGCTTCTTCTCTCCCAGCGTGTTTTGATTTTTTCCAAGAAGCGTTGAGCGGAACAGCAAAGGCTGATCCCTCAGAGTCTTAGTCAACGCAATGTTCCAACACGTGTACGGTTCCGATGATGCCACGATGCTCCCGCGAAGCATCTGCCTTCGGTCCTTTTAACTTTATTTCCTCGTGGTCGTGGCGTGAGTTCTAGGCAGTCGAGGATAACGAAAGAGAGCCTAACCCGTAAAATTACTAAATTAGCCTCCCCATTCTACACCTTTTAAAGAATAGCATTATAGCAAGTAACATACTTCCTAACAATTTTAATAAGTTATAAAATATATTAATTTATTGAAATTATCTGATAAATATTAACAAAAAAAATTAGAATTTTCCGAAGGGTAGGAACTGAATTTAATCATATGGAAACTCATCCAAAATAACCGATTATAATTATTTAGATAAAAATAAAAATTTGAAACAAAAATATTAAAACTGTATTGTCATTATGTGATTTCATAAGGTTAGGGAGAGGGACGAGGAGAGGACATTGCGTCTCTTTTATTCGTGTGGCTGGCGTGACTCGAAGCCGCGCGAGTGGGAAAAGGACAAGAGAGAAGGAGAGGGCTATCATCCACTGGCGGATCAACACGTGGAGATATACGATTGGGCCACCTGGCCAGCTTGCGCTCCACTTTGGGGTCCGTGACAGGTGTCGTTCCAGGTGCGGTTCTGTGTAGCAGTGTAGGTCGGGTTGTACTGATACGAAAATACTCCTCAACCGTCCAAAAAATGTGAGACGCGGGATGCTTGGGATACAAATATCTGGAAACGAAGATTAGATCGATCGATCGAACGTTCTAGATTGTTCTAAGAATTATTGAGAAGTTTCTAGAGATTTGGTGAGACAGGTTTAGAAAGTCTATTAAAAATTTAATAAAAAATAAATAATTATGGTTTACTTATGAGAAGTATTGGCAAAACACCCGGTTAAATCATAATCGATTTATTTTAAATTATACTTTTTAAAAAATAAAAAATCATAAGGAAGATGGCCAAGTTTCATGAGTACTGATTTGGGAGTGAAGCAAATTTTTGGTAATATTTTTGTATTATAAAGTATGATTTAGTAAGACTATTTCTTAAACATGGATAGCTTAGTTGTGTCTTGACGATCTGCTGCGAACAAGGGCTGTGCGTATGGGTACGCACAGCCAATAAAAACACCCCTGCACACGACCTAGGCGTGCGAACACTTTAATTTTTTTTAAATTAGCAATGAAAGCGAAGTTATTTAGCGGCGCTTTTATTTTTAGCGGTGCTTGCGGCCTATTTCTATTGGCTGTGCGTACCCATACGCACAGCCCTTGTTTGCAGCAGATCCCGGCCCGCCATGCAGTGCTTGATTCGATGCTCCCATGGACACCGAGAAGAACAGAAATAATTTTGACTTTATTAAAAAAGACGAACAGAAACACTTCCGAAGTTTAAAGTCGTCCAATTTGATGTGCTTCCTCTGACATGGAGGGTTCCTTTCCTGTCTACTTGTTTGATCTCGTAGGAGCAGAAACTCCAAAGCCATTTCTGTTTTAGTCAGAAGTTATATGGCTTTTCGTTACTCTCTGTGCTTTTAAGTAAGCAGTCTTAATTTCTGGGTGCGCTTAACCACAAAGCTGGTGATGGTTTCTGGGTACTCCCATCTCATGAAATTTTAATAAGCAACAAATTAAATATCAGAAGATACGAATTCAGGGTCGGGGACTGAGTAGCTAAAAAAGTAGTTAAATTCGGATTTTAGCAGATTCTGTCTCCTTTTAAAACATTTACGAAACCAGCGACGTCGTGGACTAGTGAGATGTCGAGGATCCTGTCCTCGTTCAAAATCGGAAAGACGAGCCCTTTTGCGGGATATTGCCCTTTCGGACTAGTCTTTTTCCAGCAGGGGAGGCTTCTTTCATTCGCCGTTCACGAAGAGCAGAGCTGATCCAGGTGTTGCAAGCTGCATTCCGAGGTGAGTTCAACTTCTGTAGCTGCGGTTTAGACGATAAGGGTCAAGGACTCGTCTTTCTGTTCTTGCCGTTCCGTATTCGCGCTCATTGGGTGCTGAATTGCAGGGACGGTGCAGGGGAGGATTGGGGGTTTCGCGTATATTGACGATTTATTTATACCTGACTTTGCTCTTGCCTCTTGTTTTGTTGCTCTCCCTAGATGGCTGCTGCGGCTTCCTCTGCTCCTTTCTGCAAATCACTCGCGAAAGCTCCTCGTTCTGTTCGAAACCCTGGTCTCTTCGTTTCTGCAAGACACAATCTGAAGCAAAATTTCAGCGCTTCCCACCTGGCGGCGTTCAAGACCCCTTCTTTACACCTCTTTTTGCGCTCCAAAGCCTCGGAAATGAAACCCTCTGCCCCTTACCGGAGCACAATCAGGTGTCTTTTTACTGGCATTGTCGAAGAAATGGGAGAAGTTCTTGATCTTGGTCCGACCGCCGATGGCGGATTCGACTTGAAGATCTCCGCAGAGACTATTCTCTCCGATGTGAAACTCGGCGACTCCATTGCCGTAAACGGGACCTGCCTCACCGTCACTCACTTCGACCTCGCCACTTCCAATTTCACGGTGGGTCTCGCCCCCGAGACCCTCCGCAAGACTTCCCTGATCGAGCTCTCTCAGGGCTCCCTCGTCAACCTCGAGAGAGCCCTCTTGCCCACCACCCGATTGGGCGGCCATTTCGTTCAAGGCCACGTTGACGGCACCGGAGAGATCGCCTCCCTCGCCGTTGAAGACGATTCGCTGTGGGTGAAAGTGAGAACCTCCCCAGAACTGATGAAATTCGTTGTGCCAAAAGGGTTCATTGCCGTGGATGGCACTAGTTTGACTGTAGTTAAAGTGTATGACGAGGAATGTTGCTTTGATTTCATGTTGGTGGCTTACACTCAGCAGAAGGTGGTGATTCCATTGAAGAAGGTAGGGCAGAAGGTCAATTTGGAAGTCGATATATTGGGGAAATATGTTGAGAGGCTGCTCAGCAGTGGTGGGTTCTGTCGTTGACCTTATTAGGGATTAGCAGTCAGCACCATTTGATGTTTCTGATGTTATGTATTTTCTGTTTTTAAGGCTTTTTGGGGGATCTCGTAGATGCAAAATAATGTAAGAGATGTACACTATGGTGGTGAGCAGGATGTGGGATCATTCAGTTTGAAGAATTTGGAGCTTGTGGGATCAGTTTCAGAAAGAATTTCTGTCTCGAAAATAAATGGGTTTTCAGTAAGAACACCTGTGAGAAGTTCTAAGTCATGGTGCGACATTGAGGATTCTTTGTTGAAAGTAATGCTAATGCGATCAGAGAAGAGTTGAGAAACGCCTCCATTTTTCAATCTTTCTTCAGGTTTGAGTAGAGTGTTTGATAGAGCCTTACTCATTGCAAAACGTTATCCAGCGATCAGAGAAGAGATGAGAAAAGTCTCCATTTTTCAATCTTTATTCAGGCTTGAGTTGAGTGTTTGATAGAGCCTTGCTCGTTGCAAAATGCTATCCAGAGTTCATGGCGCCTAGAACATTGAGGGGTTGGCGTTATCATGAATACGCCTTTCTTGTAGGCGTTGGTAAGAAGGAAAATTAAAATAAAATCAGAAGTAGGCCGATACGTGAGCATCAGCCTCATAAAAGAGTGCAATCTCGTATGTCTTCAATATTAACTTCTGCTTTTTTTAACAATTTACGTACTTAGCTACTCCACGTTTTTGCTCCCTTTGCATCAAGCCATTGCAGTATGAAGCATAATTGATTTGTTTTCACAGCAAAAGCAGAAGGGGGCGAAAGATGAGTTCAAAACAGATATAATGATTACAATGGAACAGAATCAACCTTTACTCATTTTGTTATAGCAGAATTCCGGCTGGAGATGTTACAGTTTCTGCACGAACTACTGATCGGTGAATGGAGCACTCAAAGTTGGTTCCTCGCTATTCTCCAGTCAAGCAGGACATATTTTAGTGAAGGGGATTGCGAGTCAGTGGTGGTGGACCCTGTTGAACAGATGCAGGAGGCCTTCTGTTGTGTTCCTTGATGAGAGAGCAACATGTTCCGGAAACAAAAAAGAGGATCAAATAATTACCATGCTCCAACAATGACAAGATCCAATGCAGTTAAAAAATGTGTATTTAGATACATATGTCAGACATAAAAATTTGCAATTGACTTGATCCACATGAAAATTGGCACCGGAATGTTACTCTCGATAGGTATGACCAGAAACTGAGAGATTTGCTAATTTGAACAACTCATATCACCATGTGACCCACCATTAGGAAAAAGAAAGAAAAGACAGGAATATTGGCTGAACTAGGAATGAAATACAGGTTTCACTAACTTCTCAAAGCAAATTCCATTCTTTGTAACAATTGTTACTCACCATTCCACTAAAGCTGGATATTAGTGGGAGGACCAGATTTTGCCTAGAGATACTTAGCATCCAACAAAATATATCAAAACACTTTGGGTAAGTTAAGAAGGTCTTCTGTTGCAAGATCCAAAAACCTCACTAGTCATTAGATTGGCCAATCCTAGATACTACTCTTATAGGCCACAGAAGCGTATGTCATCTTGAAATATATATGAGACGAAAGGTAAACACTAAAGACTATAATGAGACCTCAGCTGATTGTACAACAATTTCATGTGAGAATTAGCAATATTGGCATGAGAACAGATCCTTTTGAGGTCTAACAAGTCTAAAATCAAAACGCCAACGAATGCTTTTAATTTTTGCAGTCTTAAGTACCAATACCAAGCAGTTTCATTTTTTCTGTATACGGGATTAAAGATAATAGTAGCAGTGCTCCTTTTGTATATTGTATCAGCACATAATAGTGACTGTAGACAGAATAAAAAAAAAAACCTTGGAAGTTTGTGTGGCTCTTGCCGAATCATGAACTATTTCAGAAGACTCCACAGAATTTATTGACATATATATTTTTTTTTCTCTTTGTTACTATTTTTTTTTCTCTTTCTTGTTAAAAAGAAAGGAGAATCGAGACCACTTATTTCTTTCTTAAAAAGCAAAGCCAAAGTAAATTATAATATCTGGACCACATTTTTCTACTTTCCCCTAAAATGTGAAAGCACAGGATCTTCGATAAAAGCAAATAAATGTAAAAGAAGGGCAGTAAGGCACTTTTTCAAGATGTTCACTCACTCCAATTTTTGTTATGAAATGACAAGAAGAACATTTGACAGATGGAGCTCCATAAGGGTACATAAGCAACACCGAACAACCATCACACTTTACGTTCCCAACCTCATGAGCTGCAAAGAAACATAACTTGATGATAAGCTTTGCTATGAAAAATAAGAAGAAATGGACAGCATATTGATGAGATGCACATTAACCAATATCATTTATTCTTCCCTGTAATTGGTCCTAAAACAACACAGAGACACACACACAGAGGTGCAATCGCTTCTTGTTTTCTGATCTATCATGCAGATAAATACTAAGCTGACAATGTTAAAGAAAGAAGTAGCATATATAAAATTTAACATCCAAAACATTTCAGAAAGAAAAAAGATGGAAACCACAATTTCGACCTACAGAGGATGAAACAAATAACAGAGTGCCTACATATCACATTAGGTCATAATTGGTCATTCTCTTTTAAAGAGATCTTCATTACACTGCAATTGTTCTTTGTGTAGAGATAATTTTTTTTCTCTCAGTCTAAATTGGAAAATAAACACAAACCCTGAGAACGATGCATTTTGCATTTCTATAAACCCCATTTTTTCCAATAGTTTTCATATAGCAGACACATCGGAGTCAGAAACTTGACATCTCAATAAAATTGATAAACTAGCTCTTTGCAAGAGCTAATAAATCTTGCTTCCAATGAGCTCTGCCTTTTGGTGGAATGAGTTGACAAAGGCAATATGGTGAATTCATTTTTAACAGCAAAAGCCTTCAGAAAGTAAGAACTTTTACATCAAAAGTCAGAGTAGCATATAAGACTAGAGATAAAGAATGACCCTACATCAGAACATTTCCGATATTAAAAAAGATCAACCAGCATGTAAATTGAAACGCGGACAAAAGAAACAGAGGAGCAAACTAGTGCATTTTAATGGCCAAAAATTTCAATAACTGGGAGTTCGGGACCAATATTGAATAGGGAAATATGAAAGATGAAGCCATCAAATAAAATCAGGAATGCAAATTTCTGTTAAAAATAAATCAACTGACCCTCAAGCACAAGGTTGGCAGTCTGACAACAAGCACAGCGGACATGTTTGGCTCCTTGTGGGTAAGAAAGTAATCGGTGGCAATTCCCACATGTCATTTGACCCATTTCTGCTGCAAAAGATGGGTGTGATAAAAAAACTGTGAGGTACCATGAACATGAATTTAAGGATACAGAATAATACTTTTTCTAGTGCCAATATCTCAAACAAGGTTTGGTCTATAGAAGAATTCACTGGTCAGTCACAGACCATTACTCAGTTCAGTACAATATAATGGAACAAGTTAAAGTTTGGTTTCCTAAGATTGTCCACAAAAACCATCAATAGCCTTAAGCAGGTAGTCGACCATGGAAGTTTTAGGATTCTGAAAATTTGGAAATACACATCATGTTGTCAGAATGGAAGAATAAGCAATGTGAAGAGCCATCCCCTGAATGTGCTTGAGAGAAGTGACAGCATTGCACAGGTACAGTAAGCATAAAGCTTGCAATACATGAACCACAACAAGTTGGTAGTTCGAGAGCAGGCGAAGTGGAGAAAGTATATTGACTTAATAAAAACCCTCTCTCTATTATCTAACGCCTCTCTAGGAAAGAGCTTCCCCCCGGACGGCTGGAGAGGAGTGTGAAAAAGGAAAAGGGAAAACATAAAAAACGACGTATTTGCATTTATCTGTCCACTTCCTCACAAGGCAGAATAGTTCACATTCCATCCAAGAGCTCGGCAAATAGGGAAGGGAAAACACATACGATTTTCACAAAGGCAATTACTCATCCTGGAGCTCCCACGGCCTTTTCTATTCTAAAGAACTGGAAATCAGTTTATCAGCTGTATTAACCAGAAAAACGACTCAAACCGCGCATTTAAGGATTTAAAAGTCAAGCTCAACACGAGAATAAAGAAACTTCTGAGGACGCTGAAATCGTACCTTGAGGAGGCGACCATCCGGGTGGAACATCTGGGTTCCCCATTCTTCATTCACTCGAGCGAATTCCGATGCTCGATCAGCCACAGAGCCGAGCGGAATGAAGTTTCTTCAAAGTCTATATTTCGACACTAAAACAAATTCAGATTCTTCTTTATTTCTTCGCGGGAAGAGTGAAGAATTCAGATAACCTGCAAAGTGTAAACTGCTCAGGCACGGACTGGTAATCTGGTGCAGAAAAGCCTGTAAAAGTTAAAATACGGCTCTGTTCATGATTCTAAAACCTCAAAACCACAGGAAATAAATTAAATAAAAATTAAAAAAAAAACCTCAAAACCTCCATAATTTTCAATTTTATGATCGATTTATTTATCTCGTATCAATAAGAAATTCTATTAAGACTATAAAGATTAAAGCATTAATCAAATACGAAAATAGCATTATAAGTTATAATTTATAAATTAATTGGGCAATTAAATATATCTTATTCCTGTGTATGTCGTCCTATTGCCCTTTACACGAGTCAACTCAGCGATCCGTGAGTGAGTGAGATACCAAACGCCAAGAGTCACCGACTCGGTAAAGGACGGAAGGCGGTTCGTTGGAATGTGGAAAGGTCCAGATCAGCGCGGACACGTACGGACTCGTAAAGGCGTAACAGAAGCGGCTGGGAACAAGCCAAAAAACCGTGCTTTTGGTTTTTTGGTTATTCCATTTCGTGGGCCCTGAAAACGACCTCTCTGGGCTTCCCGCCCCTTCTTCTCCGTAAAATCTCTGGCACCTCACAGTTCGCACCTCACACCTCACCTCTCGAGTCCCTCCAGTCTCAGTGGTCTCTAAAGAGACAAAAAGAGGAGCTCCTTCCGCAGCTACGTTGTTCGTAAGCGCATCGTCTGAAGGTCGATCGTCACTGGATCGATCGGGAACTTGAATAAGGTTTTGAAGCTAGCAGGTTAGGATCTTCTTGCACGTATATATATATGTTGCTCACTTTGCTTTTCAAGTTTTTGCGATCAAAATCAGTAGTCGAAGGCGTTTTAGTTGGTCATCTTTGTTTCTGAACTTTCTTTCTTTTCAGTTTTTCCATCACTGGCCTGTTTCATTCGGATCTTACAAGAACGGATCTGGACAGGAGTATATTCTCGGCAGCTGCTTAACTTTCTTTGAAAAAAATATCTCGCTGTCGTGTAATTCGATCGTGAAGGTATTTTCTCTTCGCCTGTAAGTAATGCTCGTCTTTATTTTATTCATTTCCGATCAGGGTAAGGTTTTCGTCTACTTCGTGTTTTATTCTGGTTTGTACTTCATTCAGAAATGTTGATTTCACTTCTGGATATAACTTCGGTTCCGATGTTTTCCGCCTTCTCAAATTTCAATCAGTATTCAGTAATGCTCTTTCCCGCTTTGCTCAACTTCTTTCTTGTGTCTTTTAGGCAGCGATGGAAACTGCAAGCTTTAGCTCTGGAATAGCGGCTGGCGAAAATGATGCGGTACTTTCTTTCCTTTTATTCACCGGCATCTCCGTCTCTGTTCCTTGCTTTTTACTGTTTTTTATCTCGTTTTTCTTCGTCCATTTTGCTCTGTGATTATGATGCATATCACGTGAGTTTTTCTGCTCTATAATTCTATTATCAGACTCTCTTTCCACTATATGTAGCTTCAGATGTATGTATCTATCGATTTGTAAAATTTTTAGTGGGTTTTCTACATTAAAGACGAGGGAAGAATAAGGAATAAGAGTAGAGTTGTGTCAGGATGTTGAACACGATAGACCGGTTTAATTTACGTGCGCCCGAGAGCGGTACATGAGGGAGGGTCACCTTCAAACGTATCTGAAAACCGGTAGGCCTGATATGCTCTATGAGAAAATGGTGGTCGGCTGATGGCCGTGTGTACTCGAGTACAAAAAACAGCATTTCTTGAGCGCGCTTGTAACTTCCATTTTAGGGCTATCACTTGAAAAGTTAATGCGCATGCTCGAGTGAAGGACGTTAGGATAACTTGTACATTGTCATGGAGAAAAAGCAGAATCAGAAGAAAGTGGTCTGACGGAGACGTTTAACTTTTTCAGGAGATAATAACATCTGAGGAGCATACCTCCAGTGATTTGCAAAATGTAGACAGACAACCGCAGTGTTCCAGTGCGCTCTCGTACACTGTTGATAGCGATGGTATTGATGAGCATTTTTGAATCATGTATGTCTAAGAAGTTTGATCCGTGCTTGAACCACTGTTTTTTTTTTCGTTTTTCAAAACACCCAGCAGGTATCGAAGTTCAGGATGTCTACGAGATCGATCACGAAGAACTACCAGTGAGAACTCCGATTCATCTGAAGACAATCCGCGCCGTTGTCGTAAGAAATTCTTCAATGTTTTTTGTTTGATTTCAATTTTCTTTTGTTACGATCAATGGACTAGGAAAGATGAGCGGAGTGCCCTCTTTCTGGCAGGTATCGGAGAAGACCAAGCTCAACGTTACAGTCAAGTTCCCTAGTGCCCTTTCTCTGCGGAACTACTTTTCGGACAACTATGGGGCCAAATCCAGCTCAATGGAGCATCCTTTGCTTGACGAGGAGTTCGTCATGGGAACCAGTCTCGCTAGTAGGGTCCTCCAGCGTAAGGTGCCTCCTCTGAAGTTTGCTCAGAACAAGCAGCTTCCGGGTTTTTGGATGATATCTCCAATGACTCCGATCGTTAAGGCTGAGATTGCCCCCCCATCTAATTCTCCATTAACAAGGACAAGCACCGGATTACTCACTTGGGGAGCACGCAGAAAGGTCCGTTTCCTTGGCCGCCATCGCGAGAGACCGCCTTCGCTTTCCATAATAAAAGCTGACGTTGGAAGGGCCACGAGGGAGACCCGATCTCGGAAGCGACGGTGCGAGGCTTTCGGAGCCAACATAAAGCGAAAGAAGTCGCGGGATAACGAGAAAGCCAAAATTAACTCCAAGGATAGATGGTCCAAAGAAAGGTACGTAAGAAAGGTTGAGAAGATGCACTGTGTGTGTGCTGCTCTCATTGCTACAAACCCTTGATTTAAATGAAGAAACATTTTTACGGCATCGCAGGTACGCGGCCGCGGAGCAGAAACTGCTAGAAATTATGAGAGAGCAAGGAGCGTTTCTTGGGAAGCCCATTCTTCGGCCAGCACTGAGGATGGAAGCGCGCAAGCATATTGGAGACACAGGTTTGCTAGATCATCTACTAAAGCACATGGCGGGAATGGTGAACGAGGAAAGAGGGGAGCGGCTCCGGAGGTGCCACAACGCCGAAGGCCAAATGGAGTATTGGCTGGAGAGCGCTGAACTGGAGGAACTCCGAAAGGATGCTGGAGTCAAGGATCCCTATTGGGTCCCTCCTCCCGGATGGAAGCCCGGGGAAAACCCATACCTGGATCCCGAGACTTCAAATCAGATAAAGCTGCTCAAGGAAGACGTGGGCTGCATGAGGAGGTACACAACCCTATTACTTAAAGACGAAGCTTCTGCTCCTGTTTTCACTAACAAGAAAGAGATTTGACCATCATTCTGTTGCCGCTGGTATGCTCCCGGCTAACAGAGATTTGGAGCAGCTGCGTTCCACAAAATCCAACAGCGACCAAGAGGAGAACGCTCTTGCGTTAACAAAGTGCTCGGAAAACGATCGTGGGCCAATAACTTCCTCTCTTGAGGTAACATGTTTTATAGTGAACTTCATCATTATTACGTATGAACAAGGTTTTATTTCCGAAGCATCTGTAATCTGTATAACTGAAGTACGAATTGCCGAAAATCCCTCTTGATCAGTCACTCTGAGATCGAGTTCGCAAGTTTAGGGAATCTTAAGCCGTCAGATGTTGAACATTTTCATAAAGCCGGCTAGTGGTTTCATTTGTTTGGCGACTGTGTCGCGAACAGATAATTAAGTATCAGATGCCTAAGCAATCGATTTCAGTAATTTTTTCCTGGGAACCTGCGCTTTTTACCTCTCGTTCATATTACAGAATTTTATTTATTTTTCAGTTTTTAATAAACAAAAGAAGATTTTCCGAGAGAAAAGTGTGGATTAAGAGCCCACATTTAATCGCTGTCGTCGATACGGAAACTTTATCAATTAATAGTTTAGACTTTAGGGAGGAACTCCTTTATAAGATTTCTTGCTGATTGAATTTGTAGTTTTATCTTTTGCATTCTAATAAATATTACTATGCAGGAAAAGTATGACAGGTTACAGGAGCGATACAACATGTTGGAGGAACGGTACGAGGAGATGTACAGTACGCTTAAAGTAGTGAAGGTCCTTCCCAGCTTTATTCTTCTTATTTTTTGCACGGCTAAGTTATATATATATTGTACGAAACTAACAGTTCGACTCTTTACAGGAAGAGATGAGAGTACTGACGGGCTCAGTCGTGGAAAAACGACGAAAAGAAGTGGGTGAGCAGGAAAGATGTGGAGATGCAAGAAACAACAGTTTGGTTCGGAGTGGATTCCGGATGTGCAAGCCGCAGGGCACGTTTCTATGGCCGAACATGGCCCAGACAACCAGTCTAAGCAGTGCACAGTGGATAAAGCAAGAAGAGGATATCTTTTCTGCGGCGGCCGCCAGTACTGGCACCCCTAATGCCTCCCCTTTCTCTTTCACTCCCCTCCTAGCGCTCCCGCCGGTACCTACACCAACACCTATTTCATACTCTCCCCTGAGGCCCGTTGCAGCAAAGCCCGTCGTCGTCTACTCACGAAGAAGTACGTCGGTTGTGTCGGGGACCGAAGCAGTTTCTCCCTACTGCGACAGGTGGAGTTTTACAGGCGCAAGAACACTTAGCTCGGTATCTGCAACGTCTTCTGCTTTTCTCTGCCAAATGCCACCTGTAAGTGTTCGGACCCGATTTTTCCTTTAGTTTCACAAAACGAATAAAATCAATCGCCTGGAGTTGAAATGAGAAAATGGCGCCAGTTACTGGTTAGAAAAAGTAAGAAGCTGAAAAATGACACATACAGAACGGGTAAGATGTGCACTTAGTCATATGATTGGCCAGGTCACGGATTTTCTGACCGAGTGCTCCTCTAATTCCCGCCACCCAGCAATCCGCACCGCACGTTAACAATCAGTGTGTGTCATCACGAATGAGTACGAGTGAGTACTGATTTGTTATCCGCACGAAGGTTTTATTTATTTATTTATTTCTTTTGTGCATTTGTGTGCACTCAGTAGGGGGTTGCGAGTCATGTGACTAAATAACTGTTCTTGACTAAATGCTTAGAGAGTAAAAGAGAGCGATAAGAGAGGGCGGATCCCGCGCCCTTGCGCTGAAATAAAAACAAAAGAGTACTGAGCCTTGCGTCGCGTCATTTTCAGCACACTGCTCTAGTAAAGTTGAAATACTCATATTTCTAGCTTCTGTCTTTATCCATGCACATTCGTTTGATTCTCCAGCTTTGGTACTAAGATAACTACTTGGTCTGTGCAGGCTGTGCCGGTAGAAAGAGAACGAGTTCCTCTAACCGGGCATGGCAGAAGAATCCCCGCTGCGGATCTGGCAGGCCGTCATGCGTCTTCAGGGTCATGGCTGGCTCTCGCAACACCATCCCCCCCGAAGGCCTCTAACCACCCGTAGAGCAGTTCCCCGCAACGTAATTGCTCAATCAGAAGCTCCACTTTCTTCCCCAGCCCGGAGGAGGAAAGAATTTTGTGTAAAATAAAATACAACAGAGTTTATCTACAATTACTTTTCATAATCGAGATGTGGGAATGCGTCCGGACTCGTGTGTCCTGACAGAAACACCGATTTAAAGTTTCAATATACTATCCAATATACTTCCCAGTTGCCCCTAGTGCTGTCTTTCTTATTTAACCAAGGATTGCCGGTTCTTTGTCGGCTCTGCTCTACTGCAACACCCAAACCAAATCATGGAACCAGAACATCTCCAGAGTCCAGACTTAATTTATTAAGTAATTACCTTTCCAAAGAGGTTCTTTACCAGCTCTTATGACTGGTGGACGAATTACTTAAACTAGGATAATACATTCCTGGCATTAGTGATAATACATTCCTGGCAATAGTGATTGTATCCGAAAGTGATAACGGCCTTTCGTCTCCACGTCCCCACGTGGAGCATCCTTCGGTTAACTCCCTCTAATTTTCTGCGTGGTCAACCTTCTAGAATCAGGGGAGCATACACAAAAATCAAAAAAAATTTCTTGCAAATATGAAATAAATTTCTTGTCTTTTTATTCTTTTTAAAAAATCATTGACCTATTTATTCTCAAACTTGTCAAAAATTTATTTATTTATATTTTTATTTCTTCAAATAAAAATTTAAAATAATGTTTATATGATTACCTCTTTTTTTTCAATAAAATCACAATTAAAAATTTATTTTATTTTAAAATATATAAAAACTTATATAATCTTTGCATGAGAAAAAATAATATAAAGATTATACATCCTTTCTTTAGGACTAATTTTTCTATTACCATTTAAAATATAAAATACTTATAATAAGATATTATAATAAACTTAATTTAAATATTTTATAATATTTAAATTAAAGTGATATATACTAAATTAAATCAAAAGAAAAAAATATGTATACACGTAATAAATGGCTAAATATTTAATAAATTTGGTTAATGAGTAAATTAATCAAATAGTAGGATCATTGTATAAAAACATAAAATTATGTTCACTAAATAAATACTTATCATCTAATGCATTGTATAAAAATTATTCATATAGAGAAAAGATAAATAATTATTCATATAAAATTGTTTCACCGAAAATCCGCCGGTCCGCGAAGAGGCGCGACCGAGAGAATATGTCGATTAATAACAGAGAATTTTTTGTGTTACAATTTGTGTGTTTCGTATCAAGGGATGCGAGTACAGTCTCCTATGTTTCCTCTGATTCGATCTCCGTATGTTGTTGGTGAAGTCGAAGCTTCTGCGAACGAACGAACGTCGAACTCAAGTTGCGAGAGCGAGTGTGCACGATCTGTTGTGGCTTTTGTCGGTCGGACGGAGGTATTTGTGCTCCGTGTATCGACTTGCGACGCTGCCGGCGAACGTGTAGAGCTGCTCCGGTTGAACTGTAGAGCGACGAACGATGAATTGCTTGGCTTCGATGGTTTGACAGAACTTCTGTGAGCAAGAGTGTCTCCTCCAAGAAGGAATTTGAGTCCTTCGGTTTGAGAGAGGGAGAGAGTTCTTCACTCGTCGGGATATCCTTCGGGATCAATTTTTTTCTTCACCTCTGGGGCGGGGAACTTCTGGCTATTTGTAGCAGGTCTGTGAGAGATGTTGCCTGGGGAAGGGGATCGTGATCCTCTTTCTGCTGGTGACATTGAGGAAGAAGAGGGGAGGAGGGAGACCAGGATCGTGGCCCCTCTTTCTCTCCTTCCGTTAAAGATCGAGACTGGCTGTTGATTGTTGAGGTGGGGGGTGAGCTGGTAAAGCATGCTAACTCGACAGTTTCTGCTGACGAAGACGTCGACTGTGTCGATGACGTGACGATGCGACTGGACTTCGCGATGGGCTGCAACGATGAACCTTGAAGATGAATAGAGCCTACCCACGATCGTTGTTTGAGCCTACCCACGATCGTTGTTTGATGGATCGGTGGGTTGATGGACTCATCAGATTTGGGCCGTGCACATTTTGGTGCATACAGATTGCCCCCTTCGAGACTTGTTCGTTCGGGAGGAACGAACAAGTTTCGAAACTGAAGAACGCAACACACGACGCACACACATCTTTTTTTGTTGATCCTCTTACTCTTTTAGGATCGTTTATCTTTTGTGTACTGCTCTTCTGTCCTCTTACTTTTTTAGGACATTGTATATTTTCTCAGTACACTTTGTATATATATATATATATATATTTTTTATTCTTTTCCTTTCTTCATTTTTTTTGGCTCTCTTGCTGTTTTAGAGCTGTTTGTTTTTTTTCTTTTTTTTTTCTTTTTTTTGTTTTGTTTTGTATACTCGAACATACAAAGCATGTTCGGTATGGAAGGACGATGAATACCTGAACAGAGGCCCAGGTTGAATTTTGATGATGAATTGCAGTCGTCTGGGTTGAGAGTTGCTTGAATGTGATCGAAGATTGCTTTGAGACTTCATATAAGGCATCTGTGATGATTTCTGTGAGTTTTGGCATGTTGTGAATTGAGATAAGCCGTGACCTGTTGCTGGCTGAATTGAAATCTTCAACGATATGGTCTTCGCGCTAGAGAATTGGACTCGGTGATCCCTCCGAAAACAACCACGGGTTCTGCTGGCTTTGATGAATTTAGGCGACTCTCTGGGTTACGCCAACTTCGATGACCAAATCGTCATTTCGGAGAAAGAGAACGTGAACCGAAGGGAAGGCTCTGCTTCAGTTCGGCGAACTCTTTGCTGAAACGAACCTTGGGGCGACTTCGTATTGGAATTCCCCATTCGTGTTGGCTCTCGACAGGGCTCGAACAGACTGGAACGGCGAATCCACCTTTGGTCTGTTAGAAATTTGTCACCGAATCCTTTGTGAAAAGGATCGTCAACTGGGTTGCTGCTACTGTCTAAGAGGGGAAGAGAGAGAAAGAAGAATCAAGGCCGAAGGAGAAAGGAAGAGAGAGGGAGCTCGAGGCGGAAGGGAAAAGAGAGAGAGGGGGTCGAAGTCGGACTGGAAAAAAGGAAGAGATAGGAGAAAGGGAGAGAGGAGCAAAGCGGATGAGAAAAGAAAGAGAAAGAAGGATCGAGGAGGGAGGGAAAGGGGACGAGAGAGAAGGGAGATCGGGATGGCTTCCGCGATTCTGTCCCGGACTGTTGGTCGCATCCTCCATCTCGAATTGCTAGCATCTTTCCTCCCGAACTGCTTAAGGTCGAGGGGTCTTTTGATAAAACGTGGGGAGGTGGGCCCCACTCCTCTACTTAGCGTCCATCCACACGGATTTCCCTAATCCGAGTTTCAATTTGAGTATAACTCGGCTTGCGGGATCTCCCTTGATAAGCTCCGGTTTGCCCTGGCTTTTGCGATCCTGATTGCTTGCTTCATTATTCGAATTGGGTTGGGAAGGTAGACTGTGAGCACGGAAGATTGCTGCGAGTTTGACCAAGAAGCAACTTGCGAGTTTGAGAAATTTGTTAACCTGCGATTTCGCTTACGGGTTGGGCGACCACCTGCGATAGCGACACGGAGGACTGTCTGCAATGCGTGAATTGGTTGGCTGTGGGCTGAAAGAGAGTCACGACCTCCCGGTTTGTGTCGAGAATATCTCAACGAACCAGAATTCAAAGGTACTGAATAATCTTCTTCCGGCTGACCTCAGTTGAATTCGAGTCAGTAGGGGTCGACCCTTTTTTTTTTTTTCTTCTTCTTTCCTCCCTCTTTCTTCTTCTTTTTTTCTCTCCTCTCATTTTCAACTCCTCCCTCGGTCTCTCTCTCTTCTCTTTTTTTTTTTTTTTTTTGAATTTGCTCTCTCTCTCCGTTTCTTTTCTCTCTCTCTCTAAGTATGCGTCATTTTGTCAATGTGACAAAACTAACAATTCTTTGTTAATGCAGCGTGCTGGAGTTGAATCCGAATCGCATTCGACTCAATTGCCGAATGCTGGATTCTGCTTTGGCGCGCACCGGTTCGGTCGTCGGGTGCTGAAGTTGTGCCGGTGCTGCTGCGTTCCGCTCGGTCGCCGGGGATGCTGCGATTACCTCGGCATGATCGTCGGTGCGGTAATTTACCGAATGAGCCCGACCGAGTTGTCGAGGTGTTGTCTTTTCATATCGTCGCATCTGGCTCGGTCGCCGGAGGTTGTTGTCGCATCCGGCTCGGTCGCCGGGTGCTGAAATTTTGATTCGGTTGAGACTGGCTTGGTCGCCGAGGGCAGAATTCCTGCTCTGGTGCACTCGGCTTGATCGCAAGGTGCGCGGTGCTGGTGTGCGAATGAATGTTGGTCTCTTTTTTTTTCTTTATTTCTTTCTTTTTGTCGCAACTTTTATGGTGACGGCTTCTTTTTGTCCGCAGCTTTTTTTTTCGGCGACGGCTTCTTTTTTCGTCGCAGCCTTTTCTTTTTTTTTTTTTTGGGCGAGTTACTTACATGACTCCTTCGATTTGCGTCCGGGTTGATTGCCGGTTGCAGGAATTTGTTGCACGGCACACGGCTCGGTCGCCGGGTGTTGCTTTAGTCGCGCCCATCTCTGTTTTCGATCGCGAAGTGGTAAAGGGTGCACGGTTCGATTGCCAGGCACTCGCTTTGGTCGCGACTTACTGCTTTGATTGGTCGCAGAGCTTCGAAGGGTGCTCGGCTCGGTTGCCGGGCACCTGTTGTGATTGCGGTCAGCTATGTGGCTGGTCGCGGGGCTTCGAAGGATGCTCGGCTAGGTCGCCGGGTATCTGTTTATATCGCAACATCCTTTTCCTGTCCGACTCAATCGTCAGGCACTAGGACCAGGTGTGCGGCATCTAACTCTGTTGTCAGATGTCGAATTCTCCGCTTTGGTGTGCTTAACTTGGTCGTCGAGCACTAGAGAACTCTGTTCTATTCGCCTCCGGTTTGTTGGCCGCGAAGCTTCTTGCTTCCGTCGCGCTAAGCTCTGTTGCTGTGCGCAGAATTTGGGACTGTTCTCTGTTTGGGTTGCCGAGAACAATTGTTGCTTTGGTCGCACCCGACTCGATTGCTGGGTACTGCTTTTGACCTGAGCCGGTTTTGTGGTCGGAGATGTGCTCCGGCCAGATTGGTCGCCAGGTGAAGTAGCTTCATTTGATCGCTCTCGGCTCGGTCGCCGGGTGCGAGATTTGTTTCTTGATCGGTCGAAGAGGATTGGTGTGCCTCTTCAGTTTGCCCACTCTCTTTTTTTTTTGTTTCTCCGTTCTCCTTTTTTTTTGACTGGCGACTGGTTCTTTTTGTCGCCCCTCTGTTTTTTTTTTGCTTGCGACTTCGATTTTTTTTTTTTCCGCAAGTTTCTTTCTCTTTTTGTTTGTACGACTTTGCTCTTGGTCGCAAGAGATTCTATATATATATTTTTTTTTTGAGGGAAGAATGCGTACCTGATTTGATTTGGCTGATGACCTCTATGTTCTGCTGCAGATGTCTACTCCTTCAGATTCGGTCTCCTTCCTCAGTTTGACCCTCACGAGCTGTAAGGGATCTCTGAGAGGTACTCTCCGCCATTGTGTGCAGATTCGTGATACTGAAGGAAAACATCGAGCGTTGTCATTACCTCTCGGAGGATCGTCGATTTATGGTGGTTGCGATATAGTAGTTTCCCCAGTCAAGTCTGTTCACGAGCTATGGAGTTGTCCTATTGTCGATGAAGATGATCAAGTTTGTTACCTCCCTGGGGTCAATGAAGCTTCGTCATCTCCGCATCAGGTGGTAGGCCACATCTTGCTGAGCCCGCTTGCCGACGACCATCAGTCCGTTTCTCAAACGAAGCTTTCTATCGACCATGATGGATTTGATGTTTGGGATGGTCGGCAGAGCGTGTGTATGAGTCCTACACTTCTGCCTTTCTACTTCGAAAGTGGGCAGGCGTTGTCCTCCATACTTGTCCTGAACTGCTGGCCCAAGCTGGTTGACTCATGCGGTTCGAGCCTCTATGTTTGCTTACCGTGTTGTTGCAAACGTCATGCACTTTCGTTCACGGAGGTCTGGTGTTCTTCGACCAACACAATTTTCACACGGGAGGGAGAGCTGTCGATTTCGCTATGGGATTTGCATAAGCTTCGGAGGGTTACCTCTTTCGGGGGATATTTACGACGAAGCGACCCCATCGGTGGCAGATTTTACCCGTGAGTCGTTCCATGCCACTGCCGGAGAGTCTCCAATACCTCCTCCTTGCGTATTACGGTTGTACTGCCGTCGCGCGACGGTCATAGGCCCCGATGGATTCACCGGTATTCGTGATATGTCTGAGTGGATATCCTTCTGGTTTTGAGCCAAAAAGGGTGCGCAGCATATATATAACGAGACACCGGGCCGACCGCAAGAAGACGCCGGCTGCAGGAAACGCGACCGCTCGGTGCTTCAAGATCAGCCTCTTTCGAGCTTGGGGTCCCTGCTAAGCTTGCGGATGAAGTATATCTGGCTGCCTTTCTATCAGCGTGGCTTTGCCGTTCGTCTTTCCCTTGCCCACCGGGTAATGCGTGAGGGTCGGTGTTTTCAAAGTGGCTTGTTATATGGCCTGCGGTCAAAATTCAATTTGGCTAAGCGCAGCCTGGCAAATATCTATCGGGGCCTTAACTCCTTTTCTCCGGGAGGTTACCTTGGCCGTATGTTTTCGCATGGCTCGCCTAACGCTTTGGCGTTCACGGTTGATTCCAATGGCGGCGACAGACCGCTTATGATGTTGTACCGCAATCCAGCACACGTCCACTTTTATACCGTGGAGAAAGCTTCGTTCTCTGTTTTGGCGTGGTGGGGTGCGATGTTGGTATCCTTCTGCGGCCCTTCCTCCTGGTCCGATCATCGACAAGCCGGGTCATTTTGCGTCTCAGATCGAAGTGGAATATTTCCGCTGTCTGCAGGCGACTTCTCTTGTCTTGCGTCAGCGTGAGTCTTTCATCGTTGAGCCTTACAGCCCTCATCGATTTGCTCGTCAGTTTGGATTTTGCCAAGATCTGCCGGGAGCTTTGTTTGCTGACCAGCGGGGGACTGAGACGGTTAACGCACTGCTGGGGGTATGGCGAGCCGCGACTTCTTGTCCTCTTGGCCAAGTAGAAGTACCTGCTTTTGTGAGTTCTAGTTCCGACCCAGGTGTGACGGCTCTCTTTCGGGAGTCATGGCTTGAGACCGTTGTTCCCTACTTCGAGGTACCATTGTCTCTCTATTTCCTTTCGTATTCTCCTTTTTTCTTGACTTTTAATATTTTGGCTTCTTCTCTCCTCTTCTTTTTTGTTTAGAGGGGATGGAAAAAACTCCACGGTGTTCCCCGTGCCAAAGAAATCTTTGCAGCCCGCGCAAGGAGATGATGGTGCAGGAGGTGGTGTTAGAAGGAGCACGCGAAAGAGTACAAAACCTCCGGCCGCTCCGAAGGCGAAGGCATCTACTGCTGCGAAGAAGAGAGTGCCTCGGCCAAAGGTTGCGAAGGATAAATTGGCGACTTCGACGCCAGCAGCCCCGACGACAGGGGTCGTGATCAAAGAAACCCCTTCGACAGAGGATGAAGCCAGACCAGTCGTGCTTTCTCTGCCGGCCAGAGATGCTACTTTAGATAAGGGGAAAGGAGTGGTTGAATCGCCGGCATCCCCAAAAAAAATCACTTCGAAGAAAAGGTCAAGGACCTCAGAGCCTTCGCCCACTGTTTATGCCCCTCCTCCCTTCGAGAAACGATTTCACACCGGCACAAGTAAACCGAGGATCCCTGCACCTCTTACTTCAGAAATTCCCTTGTTAGAATCCGCCGGAGAACAGATTAAGGACCCGGAGACGGTTGGCCAGTCTTTGAATTTGACAACTAGAGTGACCACTGCGGAGCCGGTGGCGACGCCTGTACAAGTGATTGAAGTCGAAGGGCAAACAACCCAAAATCTAGGCGACGTACCTTCCGAGAAGCTTGCGATTGTTTTGGTGCCCTCTTTGGATCGACCCGACTTGCAGCAAGACGATTTGTTTGATCTTACCGACTTAGAGGGTGCTCGGCAACTGGAATGGGTCGACGAGGCGCCTCTTGCTGCTGTTGTTGGAGAGTTCACCATCGGCGAGGTCGAGTGCCCGATAATCGCTCCAAGTGGTGGTGAAGCGCAGATTAGATCAGTCGGGGGTGAACTCCAACACTTTTCTTCTGCTGAATTGAGTCCTCCGGTTGCCATACTTTCGAAGGAAGAGCCCCTGGTGTCACTCCCTCCTGTTAGCGAGAACTCATCGACTTCACATCCTGTGTCCGTGAGTGTCTTTCTCTTCCTTGTTTTTTTTTCTTGCTCTTCTCTTTCTCAGCTCCTGACTTCGTCTTTTAACTCCATCTCTCCTTTTTGTTTTTTTAGTTGTCGACTCTTCCTCTCTTGGCGATGTCGAGGTTGTTGATGCTGCCGGGTCTGCTTTCGCCCCGCAATGGAGTGGATTCGCCGAGTCGGTTTTGGTACCGGGCTGACGACCCTTGTTCGCCTGGGCTCATAGCTGACACTCGTGTCTTCTGGATCACTTGAGGAGAGCGGTGTTTGATACTTCAGATTTGGAGCAATGGGTGGAAAGTTTTGCTTCGAGGCAGCTCGTTGTCGCGAGCTTGTTTGTTCTTTGGCTGAAAAGCTCAGCTTAACTGAACGGTTCGCCACCGAAGCTGAACTTGCACGATCTGTCCAACAGGTCAACCGACGTCGCGATGATTTAACTGCAGATCTGGATCAATGTCAGGTTGACCGTGAGGCTGTGGAGGTTGAGCAGATAGCCCTTCGTGACCGCCTGGCGTCTCTCTCGGCGCAGCTTGACACCATAGATACCAAGCTTATGAGTATTCGTACCGGTCTTGATGGTACTTAGGAGGAAGCTGCTGCGTTGGAGAGTTAGCTTGCTTCTCTTCGCACACGGCCTATCCTTGACGAGGCCGAGACACAGGCGTTGGCTGAAGTTGAAGCCGGAGTGGGGCGACTACGGCAGAGGGTAGCTGACTTCAAGTTTCCACCAGTCGATGATGCCCTCTTTTTTTTTGAGAATTCTTTTGGCTTCTTTTTTTTTGTAGCTTCGCTTTTTTTGCTGCGAAGCTTGCACTGTTCCCATTACACAATTTTTTTTTGCAATGAGAAGTCCGAACTCGTTTTCTTCTTCCTTTCTTTTGCTTTGATGCCTTCTTTATGGAAAACACCGTTTGAGGAATTTACCGTTTGTTATCGGCAGCTCCGACCCGTTTGCAGTGACGAGCTTGTATGCGCCATTCGTATAGGCTTCTTGCACGACGTAGGGTCCTTCCCATTTGGTATGCCGAATTTGCCCCGGTTTTGCTCGTGAAGAGCATTGGCCTTCGCGACCGCAAGCACGCAGGTCGCCTTTTGCGGAATGACCTGAAGCCGTACCTTTTGTTGAAGGCTCGGTCATGCGAGATTGGTAACACTCGAAGTCGTTGTTGCGCTTTCGAAATTTACTCAAGCTCGCCAATCGCAGCTGAGCGCATTCCCTCGTCGTCAGCCCTTCTCTCATTGCAATTCGTGAGACGGGAGTTGTACTTCGAGAGGGAGTACTGCTTCGGTGCCATAGACCAACGAAAATGGAGTTGATCAGTGTTGGCGTTGAACGGCGTTCAGATGCCCATAGGGCTTCACCCAGTTTTTCGTCCCAGCTTCTTTTGTTGGCCAATGGTTTTCTTTAAGATCTTACAGAGCGTCTTGTTGAAAGCTTCGCTAGTCCGTTGGCTGCCGGATTGTAAGCCGTTGAGGTCCGTTGTTGTATGCGAAATTTTTCGCAAAAATGATCCATGACTTTGTTTTTGAATGGCGTACCGTTGTCCGTCATTATATACCGGGGAACTCCATATCGATAGATGATTTGTGTTCGAATGAAGTCGACGACGGTCGCAGCCTTCACTTCTCGGTAAGCAGCAGCTTCAGCCCACTTGAGAAGTAGTCGGTGGCAGCTAGGATGTACTGCCGGTCGAAGTCGGACTTAGGAGAGATGGGACCAATGATGTCCATCCCCCAAGCCTCGAATGGCAATGATGCGACAGTCGGGTGAAGTGGTTCCGGCGCTTGGTGTATGTAATCGGCATGGAGCTGGTAATCGCTTGCGTGTTCGAGCCATTTCGATGGCGCCCTCGAGCATCGGCGGCCAGTAATAGCCTAGTCGTTTGGTTTGCAAATGGAGTTTTGGGCGGCTTTGGTGCGCACTACGATCCCCCACCGTGTGTCTCTTTGAGGACTTGTAACCCCTCTTCCTTTGATAGGCAACGAAGAAGCGCACCTTCATACGACCTCCGGTAAAGTATATCGTGGATGAAAACATACTTTGGGGCTGCTCGCCGAATCTGGACTCGTTCTCGCAGGTCGACGGGAAGTGTGTCGTGGCGAAGGAAGTTCGCGATAGGCTCGCGCCAGTCTCGAACTTCGTTTTGACTGGCTGAGATAGGGAAGGATTCCTCTATCTTTTCTGTTTGCTCTTTCTCCGTTCCGTCCTCTATCAGGGGAGGAATTGCCCAACGTTCGCAAATGGGGATTTCGCTTGGCAGCTGATCGAATTGTGCCAGACTGGCTGCGATGCTGGCTAATGCGTCGGCTGGCCCATTCTCGGAGCGAGGGACGAAATGGAGTGATGCTTCCGGGATTTGGGCCAGAAGTTCTCTAGCTTGTCTCCAAAATGGCTCGAGTTCAGGTTTCTTTACCTCGAATTCGCCTGTGAGTTGCTTGATGACGAGAGCCGAGTCGCCATAGATGTGTAGCTGCGGTATTTGCATTTTGACAGCCATGCCGAGCCCAAGAAGGATGGCTTGATACTCTGCTTCGTTGTTCGAGCAAGCTTGAGTAAGCACGAACGAGTATGGGAGTAGGTCCTTCGGGCTAAACGAACAGGACTCCGGCCCGCTCCACTTCTTCGTGCTGCACCGTCGGCACATCTCCCAAGGAGGGAGGGAGCACCTCGACCAGGAAGATCTCCTCATCTGGGAATTCCTCTGTTAATTCCCATTCAGCGGTACCGGGTGGTCAGCCAGGAAGTTGGCCAGTGCTTGCCCTTTGATTGCTCGTTGCGGCACGAAATTGATCTCGAATTCAGAGAGGAGTAGTGCCCATTTTGCCAGTCGACCAGAGAGAATTGGTCGCGACATAATGTACTTCAACGGGTCGGCTCTCGAGATGAGTTTCGTCGAATGTGCCAGAAGATAGTGACGGAGCTTTTGAACAGCGAAGGCAAGCGCCAGTCATGTCTTCTCGATCGGTGTATAATTCAGTTCAGCACCCACCAAAGTTCGACTCAAGTAATAGAGGGAGTGTTCCTTGTTGTCGTCGCCGCATTGAGCCAACAGAGCGCCGACGGATCCTTCTTGTGCCGCGATATAGAGCAACAATGGGCGGCCAACGGTCGGTGCGACAAGCACAGGTGGTTTGGTAAGGTATGCCTTTATGTTGTTAAAGGCATTCTGGCATGACTCATCCCATTCGAATGGCGTTTCTTTCTTGAGTAGTCGACTGAAGGGCTGGCATCTCCTGGCAAGATTGGATATGAAACGTCTGATATAAGCCAAGTGGCCTTGAAAACTCTTGAGCTCGGAGACGTTTCGCGGCGCTGGCATTTTCTGGATGGCATCGATCTTTGACTGGTCTATTTCGATCCCTCTGTGATGCACAATGAAATCCAAGAATTTACCCGAAGTGACCCCAAAGCACATTTTAACGGATTCATTTTGAGTTGAAACCGTCTCAGCCGCTCGAACACTGCTCTAAGGTCGAGAAGATGGTCCGACCTCTGTTTTGTCTTCACCACCAGGTCGTCAACGTAGCATTCGACTCGTTTGTGCAAGAAGTCGTCAAATATATTCTGCATTGCTCTCTGATATGTCGCACCAGCATTTTTGAGTCCGAATGGCATCACTTTGTAACGTAAGATGCCTTTCGGTTGTCGCGGAACGCAGATGAGTTCTTCATCTTTCGGGTCCATCCGGATTTGATTGTAGCCGGAAGAGCCGTCCATGAAGGATAGAGCTTCATGACCCGTCATCACGTCGACCATTAGCTCCGTTATCGACAAAGGGAAGTCGTCCTTTGGACACGCTTTGTTCAAGTCACGAAAGTCGACGCAGACCGGTTTGCCAGTCTTCTTCTTGACTGGGGCGATGTTGGCAATCCAGGTCGGGTGCGTCACTTCTCTGATGAAATTTGCCGCTATCAATTTGTCGACCTCCTTTTTTCGATCTCCGGCACCAATTCTGGTCGGAACCGCCGCCGCGATTGCTTGACTGGTCGAATGAGGAATGGACTGCCAATTTATGGATCATGCGACTTCGTGGGTCGAGGCCTGGCATCATCTCTGTGTAACTCCACGCAAATATATCTCGGTATTCGCGAGGCGATGCGATGTATTCAGCTTCTTCTTGACCCATCGGTGAAGCCGAGGAATGTTGGTCTCGGGTCTTCGCCGCTCCCAAATCAATTTTCTTTAATTAAATTCGACGGTTGCTTGGCCTCCTTCTTCAAATTCGGCCGAGCTTCCTTCAAAACGATATCCTCTTCTTCTTGATCGCCGCCAGAGATGGAGATATGGTTTACCATGACCGAATCATATGCTCGAGCGCGTGCGATGGCTGCTCTCAGGGTATAAATAACCACTGGTTTTGGCGTATCTTTCTTTTCTGTCAAAGTTTGACCGACTGATACTTGATTTACATCTGCCGAACCCTTCCTGGTTATTTTGATGGGTTTCGTTTGGCCGGTGTAGATTTTGATTGGCTTCTGTTTTTCGTAGCCGAGACCTGCACGACCTTGGTTGATCCGTTGGCCTTTGTTTCTCAACTTCTCCTGTTCTGGAGTGAGAACTGGTAGAGTGACAGGTGGTTTTGCATGAATTTGATCCTTTGTGAGGTTGCCCCCGGCTCTGGCCATCAGTCGATAAGCGTTGGGGTCGAAGCCTTCGTTTAAGCGTGTAGCCGGTAACTGCTGTTGGTTTGGGAACTGCTTCACGATGCTTCGTTCCTCTAGTTTTGGCAGAGGAACTGTGACTTTTTTCGGCAGCGGGGTCGGCTGACTTTTGTGACAGGCGACCAGAGGAGCTTCGCCTTTCTTCCTTTGTGATTGCGGGATGTACCATAAGATGGGTATGCTGCGTTGTTTCGGTGTAGGATTGACTGCGACCGATTTGTGGCCTTGTGCCGGTTGGCTGTCACGCGCTGGCTGCTTTGGAGACACGACTTGAGCCGTGTTCTGTTTGATGGACGTAATTTGCACCAGAGTTTGCTTTGAAGCTGTATTTTGTGATGGTTGTTTAGGCGTCACGGCTTGCATTGGTGGCTTTGACGATGTAGCCTACGTCGGAGTGTCCTTGATATTTGCTGCCTGGTTCGAACAAGGTGCTGGTTTGGTTGTCAGATAATATTTGGCATCTGCGAACGATGCTTCGGCCTCCGTGAACGGACTTTCGTCGGCGTACACCGTCTTTTGTTCGTCGTTCTCCCAGTATTTAAAGCATTGATGGAGTGTGGATGGGACAACTCCATTAGAGTGAAGCCACGGTCGACCCAAGAGCAGGTTGTATGAGGTCCTCGAGTCGATAACTTGAAAGGGAGTTTCGGCCACCATGTCGCCTATGTGTAACTTGACACTAATCATTCCGAGTGTTCTCTGTCCCTCCTGATTGAAACCTTGGATGAGAAGAGAGCTTGGAGAGAGGTCGCCAGCAGAGATACCGACGTCCTTCATGGTGCGGATCGGCAGAATGTTAACTGCGGATCCACAGTCAATGAGCATACGATTGACTTTCTGGTCTCCGATGTAACCGGAGACGAACAACGGTCTATTGTGATTTTTTGTCCCCAATTGTATATCCTCCTCTCGAAATGTGATGCACGGAGGGCATGTTACCGCGAGTGTTTGTTCTGTTTTGGCGAGTTGTGGTGGAGATAATGCATCTTCCTCCTCCTTTCTGTAAGGCGGAGTCAGCCCGACCTTTGGCAAGTCGTGCTTCCTCATGAGCAGCATCTCGAGCTCGGCTTCGAGTTCCCCAGGTTTGTCCAGAATTCGAATCAAGGCTTTTCTCGACCAAATTTCCAAGTCGAGGTCGTCTTCTATCTTGTTCAGCGGCGAAATCTGTTTTAGCGACATTTCGAGGTCATCGCATTCGACGACCGGTCGTTTGCCTTTGTCTTTACGCGCTACCTGCTCGGGAGGAGCTGTCGAACAGGTTGCCACCATTGCTGGAGGCGCGAGGAACTCCTTCGGGAAGAACTCCGCCAGTATGACGGGTCTTCTTTTCTTTTTGCTTGCCCCCTGGACGTCAGTCCTGGGAGCTTTTCTTTGGCGTTTTGCGGCTCTCTTGTTTGGCCGTTTTGCCTTTGTTTTTGGCGGTCGCCGGTGCCGGTTCGATTTCTCGAATAGGCTTCTTTCTCCGGGTGACCAAGATCCACCCCTCTGCGTCGGCTGCAGCTTCTTCGCGGGGTGCCGGTTTTGGTGCGACCTTAGCCGGTGGTCGTCTGTTGTTGTGAGGTCGGCTGGAGGAACCGGGATTTGGTCGGTACTCCTTCTCCGTGGCCTTCTTCTTGTTTGGCTGAGTTAGCTGGTTCGACTCGGATCGGATGGAGATGGCATATGAGGAGGCTGTGTTTTCAGCTCCTTCAATTTCAATACGGCCTTGTGCCGCCAGCTCCATGATGCGATCTTTCAAGACGAAGCATTTCTCCGTCGAGTGCCCAACCAGTCGATGGTATTTGCAAAAATTGGGATCTTTGCTTTTGGATTGGTCGCCAGGTCTTTTGATTTCTGGCAGCCTCAGTAGTTGATTGTCCAGTAGCTGATCGAGCATGATGGGAACGTCGGCGTCGACAAAGGGATATGTCTTTGCCTGTCGTTCTTCCAGTGTCAGCTTCTTGAAACCTCCCGTCAATTGTCGTGGGAGGTAAGTCTGCTTGACCTTACCGCCGACCTTGATTGGCTCGACAGTGTTTGTCGCGAAAGAGGATTTTGATTTCTCTTTCGTTTCTTTGGATGCAGTCGCAGCAGGTGCCTTCCCTTTTTTGCGAGGGTCGGCGGAAGAGGATCCTTCTTCGCCTCGTTCTTCTATTAAGTTTTCCATATTGTGAGCTTCTGTTGCGAGCTCCTGGAAATCTTTTGGCCTTCGGCTCTGTATGTAGCAGAGGAGGTTCCATCGCATTCCCCGTGAACACATTTCTATTTCGGCTTCGAGAGAAAGATTTGAGCTTTCTTTGCAATTCAAGCTCAGGTTCCTCCACCGGTTGATGTAGTCGACCACTTTTTCGCCCTTTTTCTGTTTAAGATTGGTGATCTCGACCAGTGTTACAGTGCGCCGAGTACTGTAGAATCGGCTGAGGAATTCTCGCTCCAATTGCTCCCAGCTGTCAATAGACTCTTGAGGGAGCTCGATGTACCAATCGAAAGCGTTCCCTTTCAGCGACCGGCCGGATTGTTTCACCAACAGGTCACCGTCGGTGCCGACATTGTTGCACGTCTCTATGAAGTGGGCGACGTGTTGCTTTGGGTGGCCGTCGCCGTTAAATTGTTGAAACTTGGGAGGGTGATAGCCGATCGGCATCGGGATGTTCTGAATCCTCTGTGTGTACGGTCTCTTATAGGCGACTGATTTGTGGTCGCCCACGCTGTTTCGTACCGCACGGTTGATGAGCTCTGTAATGGCATCTAGTGTGAGAGCTGACGGATCCAGTTCTGGTCGGCCTCTGTGGATGGCCACTGGAGCGACGGGCGGCAGCTCGTCGTCAGAAGAAGGATCTTCTTGCGGTAGCTCGGCTGAGGCACTGGTAGTCGGCCGATTTCGGTCAACTTCTTGAGAGACGCCACCGGTGTTATTGGTGGTTGTGCCCATCTCAAGCCGTTCAAACATCTTCGCAATTTGATCATTGCGAGCTGCGAGTTGGGCATCGCGAGCAACCAGTTGCGCATCTTTTATACGCAGTTGTTCGCTTTGCTCTTTCAGTGCAGCCTGCATTTCGGCAAGCTGTTCTTCAATTGTCTTAGCCGAAGTTGTCATTGCCGCCACCTTGGCGGTTTGCGTCGAGTGTTTGTCCCCGACGCAACTTGAAGATATGAAGCCGTCGTTGGTGGCTTCATCGGGAGATGGTCGCCGTGAGGGACCGGTCGGAAGGCCTACGCATGTTGATTGTGGACGCTGGCTCGGGAGGTGACCGGCTTGCGGTAGCGGCAGCCGGGTGAAAATCGGTGAGGTGAGATGGGCGATGTGGCGAGGGGGAGATCGCTGATGTCCGTCAGGCGAGGTGAGCGGAGGGGTGGTGGACCAGCCGCTGCATTGAGCGCTGCCAAAAGGTCATGGGAGACCATGACGACCGGGAATTATCCGTGGATGATGTTCTCTCGACAAAGGGAAGTCGGCACGAGTGTGTCCTTGCCGCTGAGAGGGAGGAGATGCCCCCGCTTTGTTCATATCGCTGCACCAAAGTGGGAACGATGGAACTTCTTCGCGGACGGGCGGCGACCGCGGCCGGGCTGGTAATCGGGCGGTGAGGAGGAGGTGAGGCGGCGACAACCAGATATGTTGGCTTGGCCATCGCCGCATCGGTTTACCGTCAGAAGTTGGTTTGATTGAGGCCGCCAGTAGCCCGAGGCGTGAACACGGAAGTTGAGGCGGCGTCGCCGCACAAGATAAATGGAGCTTGTCCGGTGGACAAGCTCGCCGCAGCCCTTGTAAGTGGGCGGTGGCGTGGGAGGGGATGTCGGAGCGCCGGACGCTGGCGGAGATGCGACGGCCGATCCTCGAAGCCCGGTGGTCGAAGCTTGCAGTCACAAATAACGTGGCTGAGCTGAAGCTCGAGGAGGCGCTTTGTTTGCCTCTGTTGTTGTTGTTGTTGTTGCCGTTATTGGCGTTGCTGGCCATGGCTGAGGTAGGAGATTTTTTTTGGTTGGACGGAGAAGGAGATGAGAGGTAGGAAAAGTCCCACCGGCGTGCCAAATCTGTTTCACCGAAAATCCGCCCGTCCGCCGAAGAGGGCCAATCGAGAGAATATGTCGATTAATAACAGAATTTTTGTGTTACAATTTGTGTGTTTTCAGTATCAAGGGATGCGAAAGTACAGTCTCCTATGTTTCCTCTGATTCGATCTCCGTGATGTTGTTGGTGAAGTCGAAGCTTCGCCGAACGAACGAACGTCGAACTCAAGTTGCGAGAGCGAGTGTGCACGATCTGTTGTGGCTTTTGTCGGTCGGACGGAGGTATTTGTGCTCCGTGTATCGACTTGCGACGCTGCCGGCGAACGTGTAGAGCTGCTCCGGTTGAACTGTAGAGCGACGAACGATGAATTGCTTGGCTTCGATGGTTTGACAGAACTTCTGTGAGCAAGAGCGTCTCCTCCGAGAAGGAATTTGAGTCCTTCGGTTTGAGAGAGGGAGAGAGTCCTTCACTCGTCGGGATATCCTTCGGGATCAATTTTTTTCTTCACCTCTGGGGCGGGGAACTTCTGGCTATTTGTAGCAGGTCTGTGAGAGATGTTGCCTGGGGAAGGGGATCGTGATCCTCTTTCTGCTGGTGACATTGAGGAAGAAGAGGGGAGGAGGGAGACCAGGATCGTGGCCCCTCTTTCTCTCCTTCCGTTAAAGACCGAGACTGGCTGTTGATTGCTGAGGTGGGGGGTGAGCTGGTAAAGCATGCTGACTCGACAGTTTCTGCTGACGAAGACGTCGACTGTGTCGATGACGTGACGATGCGACTGGACTTCGCGATGGGCTGCAACGATGAACCTTGAAGATGAATAGAGCCTACCCACGATCGTTGTTTGAGCCTACCCACGATCGTTGTTTGATGGATCGGTGGGTTGATGGACTCATCAGATTTGGGTTGTGCACATTTTGGTGCATACAAAAATAATATTATTTTTTATTTAAAAAATAGATAAATAAGTTTTTTATAAGTTTGAAAATAAGTAGGTTAATATGTAATTTTTTAAAAAAGAGTAAAAAGTCAGGATATAAATTCAAGATTTGCAGGAGAATTTTTATTATTTTGGTCTGTTCTTCCTTAATGTTGATGTTATGCAGCTGGGTCTAGACCAGGTTCTTCTTGCCCTTCAATGTTCTTAACTCCTTAGTAAACAACATTCGAGGGGCTATAGCCATGGCCATTAGCTCCTGGAAGAGCAGCTTACAAGCGTATGGTATGTGTACCTGCAACAATCAAAACATTCAGGCATGTAACAAAACTAACCTGCACGTCGCAGATTAAAAGAGAAACGAAATCGGAAGAGCAAAACCTGAACAATATCTGTCTTATTCTTGCAGGATCTGCAGTCGAAGGTCATTTTCTTCAGGTTTGCAATAGCAATCAAGCCACATTTCTGGCAGACATGAACTCTGTAAGCATCGCTATGATCGAACAGTCTCTCCTTGAGGAAGTGTGCAGCCCCATGCGCTATCATGCAGTCTCTCTCCATCTCTCCAAAGCGTAGACCTCCGTCCCTGGACCGCCCCTCCATTGTACATGGTTTCGAACCCACGCATCTGAAATCCACACTCGTGAAGACGCTTGCAGATACCATCCACCTGAAACCAAACATCACAGAGAAGATGCTAACATTACAATATGTTCGTCCTTATATACAGCGTGTGTAATATAATATCCAAAGAGAAGCTTACTGTGACTTCAGTGAAAGGAGTTGCATCTCCTTCCTTTCCAACCTCAGCAGCCACCTTTCCCATGACACACTCTATAAGTTGCCCAATAGACATACGAGATGGGATGGCATGTGGGTTTACAATAACATCAGGTGTAATGCCGTCGATGGTCCATGGCATATCTTCCTGTGTGTAAGTCATGCCAACAGTACCTTTCTGACCATGCCTGCTGCTAAACTTATCTCCAATCTGAGGTATCCGGACGGATCTCACTCTTATTTTTGTGAACCTCAAACCCGTAGCATTAGTTGTTAATAGAACCTGAAATACAACAATCAATCAGCAACCTGAGCATTTCAGGAACCATAGTACAGTTTCAGGTAGCAAGTGAACATTTCATTGGGAAAGAGAAGAGACTTATATAACCTGATCCACCACTCCACTCTCACTGTGTCTTAAACTAATACTATGATCACGTTTGGTGAACTTTGAAAGTTGTCCCGGTGACTCCTCTTGAGGTATGGGAGATTAAGGATCAATTTTAAGTTCCTAACGGTTGCTGTCATAAGTAGCAAATTAACTTACAGGAGGAGCAAAACCATCGTCATCCAATTTATCATATGACCCATGCCGCATGCCCTGTTAAAAATTGTCAAAATTGAGGGCGTACAAACAACTTAATGCTTATCACTTGCAAACAAACAACTGTATCCAGATTTAGAATATAATCAGGGGATTACCGTCGTGTTCTCCCGGTTTGGACGCCCAAACTCTTCCTGAACAAGAGTTCCCATCCTTCTCTCTTCATCTCTGATTGTGGAAAAATCACAAAACTTAAACTAGTCTTTCAAGTAAAAAAATAAAAAAAAGGACCACTGTACTGGAGTTCATCCATACAATAGAAAAAAGTACCTGTACGAACGCAAGAATAAAGATCGAAAGAAACCCCGGTCTATAGATGACTGGTTCATTATAACAGAGTCCTCCTGGTTATAGCCAGAGTAACAAGCAATTGCAACAATGGCATTCTGTTTAAGGAAAACAGAAGAAAACCTGGTGATGAGAAATCTCTGAATGGAGTCTGAACTAAATTCTTAAAAAAAAATACAGAAATATGATAAGCCATCATACAATGCCTGCTGGCAGCTGTCTGAAATGCAAATGCTCCATGGCATGAGTGGTGACAAGAGGCTTTTGTGGATAATATAGTACATAGGCTAGTGTATCCTGAATCAAGAAACCCAAGTATCACAAAATTAAGTTCACGGACAACAGTCTAAACCAATTCAACTTTAAAACATAGCAAAAACATAATTCAGAAGCTGAGATCTTGTATCAAAAGAAACGCGTGCATACCATCCGTAACTGGTAATTGGTAACATACATTCCCATTGCTTGCTTTCCCATTGCCGACTGGTATGTATTACGAGGCGACTGGAGCATTTCCATAAAATGACGTGAGTGCACTGGATAAATTGTTAAAAACTGATCTTTATAACCATTAAATGCTTACACACCTGGTTATGATCCGGGAAAGGAATAATAGAGGCAGCGACACCCAATATCATTGAAGGGTGAATTTCACAATGAGTGTAGGTCGTGCAGTATGCTTCTTCAGGGTTCTCCCTTGCAAATGCAAGATCCTGCACATTGATTTCTGTTAGGTACCATCTACTCTCAAACCAAATAACACAAAAAGAGAGAAATAAATGGGTGAATACTAAAAGTAGTATACATACTGCAATGGTCATGGAAATCATAGTGGTCTCTTCTTCTTCTGTGTCTATGTACTCAACATATCCTTTCTCAACAAGAGAATGCCAACCTTCTTCCTCAGATTCCTGAAGGAAAATAAAATATTAGTTTTTAAAAAATAATAAAATATATACAGAGAATTCAGTGTCTGACAGAAAAGAGAAGGATAGGTTTCCCACCCTTTGTTGCAAGGATAGAATATCCATCTTCTTTATCAGCAATCTTTGGTTTTCCACTATAAACAGAGGACGGCTGCAGCGGCCATAGTCAGTATATACACGTAGTTCCTTCAAGCTGACATCCCGAACAACTCCAACTTCAGTATTGACATCAACCTATTGAGTCAAAAAAATAAAAATTTTAAAAATTAAAAAAAAAGACCAAAATGGTGCCCGAAGCACCCATGTGAAGTCTCTATTGTTAAATTTTATCACATTGGCTCTTTGATAGAGACCCATTGGTATTCCAGAAGTGAGATATGGTTTTAAAACTTTTGATGTTAAATTAACCACCATGAACTAATAGAAGAATAAAATAATATTTTATATTATATAAAAAAAAAAAAAAACTCATGAGACTTCTGATTAGACTAATGCTTACCCGTCTTCTTAGCTGTCGAAGAGTCTTCACTAAAAGCTCAGGGTTACGATGAATACCAACCCAACAACCATTGAGAAAAACTTTGGTAGCATGAGGAATAACTGCAGGGGATATTTCCTAGAAAGAGCAAAAGGTAAGTGAACACTGGGAACGAAATGGAAAGGAATTCAGAAAGAGGGTTTTCAAAAGTAGTACCCCAAAGTCTTCCATGCCCCACTCCTCTAAAAAGGCTGTAATAGGTGTTGTTGCAGATCCAACAGTAATATATGCCATTAAGGCTAAATTTTTTACTAGTCCACAAGCCTGTCATTATAACCAAATTCTCATTACATTTGACATTCTAAAATGAACAATACCTAAATTAATCAATATTCGTAATACCTGTCCTTCGGGTGTTTCAGCAGGACACATGATTCCCCACTGACTATTGTGTAACTGCCGCGGTTTTGCTAACTTTCCTGATGAAAAAAGATCATCGCCTATTAAGAGAGGACAGAGAATTAGATAATTTTTTTGAAGGCAATGGAAGACACAATTTACCTTCTCGACCTATAGGTGAATTCAACCTTCGCAAGTGTGAGAGAGTGGATATATAGGTCAGACGATTTAATACCTGCTAAAAGTTAATGTCAGTAGCATAAGATTCACAGTTGTAAACAAATAATTTCTAAAAACAGTCAAGAAACCAAGGTGTGGACCTGTGAAACCCCTGCTCTGGCACCAGCTGTATTTGCTTGTCCCCAGTTTCCCGTAGCTAGGGAGAATTTAAGGCCACTAGTGATAGTTTTTGCTTTTATTGCAAATTGCATGTTTATATCTTTACCATCATCCACACGCTGTCCATCAAAAACAAATAACAGAGCTGTTGGTAAATACAAACATAAATGAAGTCAATAAGTATGTTATTCTTCTATTTAAGCCAATAAGAAGGTGAACTAACCTTTTGGACATATGATTTCACATCTCTAGTCATCTTTCTGAATACCTGCACTCAGTGAGAAGTTGATGGTTAATGAAAAATAAAAATGCTAAATACGTAAAAATAATTATTTCTCTCCGACTCTGTGTTCTTTGGAGAATCTAGATACACCACAAACCATTCTAAACAGTCCTGCAAGCAATGGACCAGCTAGATCCAGCCTTTTATTCCCATAATGATCACGATCATCCTGCGCCCGGCGACCAAGTGCGCATAGTAAAAGCCGGTTAGTTATGTACCTAGAGGAAGATAGAAAAGTTATTTGTCCGGCAATCTAACACAGAACAAGCCAAAATTTATTGGGGTTACTCATTTTTTTGCAGACATGCGAGGAGACTTACCCAAAATAGAAAGCTTTTTTCGTTTCACAGTGTTCTTGAACACTGACATGAGGTAGCATCTCCTTCTGAAGAATATCTTTGGCATACCTGCAAAGTAAATCAGTAATTCAAGCCTCAATTATCATGTCTAGACTGAGAACCAGATCCAGTTGTAAAATGTAGAGCAGAAGCAACTGAAAATCCTTGCATCGAATAAGAAGAGTAAATGATTACATACTTGATCCTCTTCTCCTTTGTCACTCCAACTGTTGAACCTCTCTTTCCAATGTAGTCTAATGCTACCTTCAAGGAATAATGTCCATATTATCTTAGATAAGTAAGCAAAAGGTATCAAATCAAAACAGGAACGCTCATAAAACAATGGTTTATCAGGCAATGTTTCATTGTGAACAGTGTAAAATAAAGTGGAAGTAAATGAAGCTTACTGGTAAAACACTTTGATAAAATACTTATGAAATAAATAGACTGATATAATACCTCCTGGTTTTGAATAACAAATGCTTCTTCCAGTGATGGTCTCAGCAAGTCCATCATTTGGCTGTCTGAGAAGTCATGACATATATGCTCTAATATGTCCTTGTCAGAAACAAATCCTAGTGCCCGAAACACAATGGCAATGGGGATTGGCTTACGGATATATGGAAGAGTAGTACGTATGAACTGCCCTGAATAAGCCTGGTGAGCAAATAACCGTCATCAACAAGATGGGAAACCAAAGAATAGCTCCTGTGAGACAGAAAGGATACACTAAGCTAAACCAATTAAAAACTCACCGCTCTACCGCTGCTGCGAGAAAGCATACCAACATACATGTTTGACACCCTGTTCTGAGACTCGGCCATGGAACGAACCTCAGCTACATAAGAGTAGAGATGAGGCTGTCTTTTCTTAAAAACGTACACGTGATTAGTGCTCATCTTTTCTTGAGCAATCAGAACTTTCTCACTTCCATTTATGATGAAGTATCCACCTTGGTCATATGGGCATTCCCCAAGTTCTGTAAGATCCTTCTCTGAATTCTGGAATAAGGTGCAATAAGAGCACCATTTTAATAGGTTAAATTTCACAATTAACAAATTTCATCAGATTTCACCTTCCCAATAAAGACTTTGGGAAAATCCTGTTTCTCCACTTCTTCAAAATCAAGCTCCTTCCTGAACACCCTTTTTGTAACATCCACATACAAGGGAGCTGAGTACATCAGATTTCTCAATCTTGCAGCCCTTGGGAACAAAGTAGCCGTCTCTCCATCCGACTCGGTCATCAATGGCTTGCTTAAATATATCTGACCAAAGTTGATCTTGTAAAGATCCTGCAGATCACCATATGCATTTAATAACAGCTCACTTAACAAACATGCTCGTATAACTAAGTTTAAAACCAAGTATACTTGATTTGTATTTTACCAACCAAAATTAATTATTTTCCTTTTCTGAAATCTACAGAAGGTCTTAAATTTTTTCTCCCACTAGACCACTCCAAACTTAATCCCATAATAAACAAATTAGTTTGTAGTGCTGTTTATGACATGAACAACAGTAAAAAAATATAAAATAAAAGCATATCAATAGAACTTAGAAAGAAATGGCTGGTGGGTTCACAGAGTCGATTTCAGCCATTTTTTAGAGTCTTCTATAAATTGCACGGAAGACCGGAGTCTTCTGGAAATTGTACAAAGAAGGCCAACTGTCATGACATAACACTTTATGGTGATCTTCCCATGCCTTATTTCATGCCTTATCAATAGCCAAGTATCATTAATGGAATTTCACAAAAATGCACTTGTATTTTATACAAGTTGGCATAACACATAACCTCAAACTTGTAGTTTAAGCAACATGATTTTGGGGCAGCATGAGTTCAAGAACTAAAAACACAACTTCTAATTATGAAGCCGCTAATTTCGCGTGTAGCTCTGTGGAAACGCAAGAACTTCTTTGAATGACTCAGAGAGGCATTCCACCATAATTTTACCACCCAGTAGAGTAAATTTTTTAAACACTTGCGTACTGTTTGATGTAAACTCGCTATAACTGGCTTAATTAATGAAATTTCATCAGCAATTCGTAGCCCTCCAGGTAAAAAAAAACAGTTCATGTAGAACAACATAAACAAGGGCTCCGGCTTCTTCACTTTATAACTGAGTGAAACTGTAATGAAATACAGATAGAAATTAACATAAAACTTATGGCATAGTTCAGGCACGGGTATGGTAAGCACAAACACGATCAGACATCTGTTCTTCAAAAAAAAAAAAAAAAAAAAAAACAACTCTTTAAATTTACCATGCACTTAGAGTTTAGAAGGTAGACACCATTCTTTGAAATAAGAATACGAGAACAGGTGCATCAGCAAATCCAACAACTCGATACTCGAACCTTCGTAAGTTTCACCTACTTGTCATACGAGGTCCATCCTGCGATGTCTAATTCCCAAACGAACGACTTAACTAGGAGCTAGTCAGATTTGGCCATTGTAGTACGTAAATCAAAGCTGCTTACTACCCCTTCCAGTTTACAGAACGCATCGTCCCAACAAAGGAGTAACAGAAGACATTATCTAACCAGAGACACGCGAGTTTCTTTTTGAGACCCACGCTTAGTGTTGTTCTAGCTGCCAATTAGTACGTATTACTCATCAAATGATGCATCTGGTCACATCCGGGTTATAGTCTTCTCCGTATACTTTACAACTCTCAGAAGGCTGCCTAGATAGCAATCATATCCGTGTTAAGTTAATTAATTAGCTTATCAAAACAGAATATCGACCTAAAACACAGGTGAGCTACGTCCCCGCGTCAGAAAATCAAGTTTTTTTTTTTTTTTTTTTTTTTTTTCCGTCTAGACTTAATCCAGCAAAATTTAAACAGAAAAGTGAGGAAGAAAAGAACCGGCCCGCACATCAGTAAAATCCGACGAATGTCCTGGTTGATGCTGCGAGTTGGGCCGAATCTCAATCTCCCCATACTCATCAACAATCTCTTGCATGGTGTTTTGTATGAACTCGTCAAAAGAATCGAGCTGCTGTCTCACGAGCCCCTTCTCCTCGAAATAAGCACTAACAATAGACCACGCATCGTCTTGCGTGATCTCCGCCTCTACATCATGAACAGCCTCAGGCTCTTGGTCCTCCCAATTATACATGCTTGCGCCCGCCCGAACCAAATCCTCAAGCTTTCGAAGAACAGAGAAACAAGAGCCCAGAAATTCGGGCGAGTGCTCAGTTCAAATTAAGCTGTAAAAGCAGCAGAAGAAGAACGTTCATTTCTTTTCATATTTTTTAGAACGCACGTCGCAGAGAGCGGATATCTGAACTTCGTTATACTCCGAAGACGCGCGGTAGGAGGAGAGAGCACCCACTCGAGGAATCAGAGAGGAGAAGGGAGAGGAGGCTCAGGACCGAGGTAGGTGAAGCAATCAGATTCAGACGCTACAGCGTAGGCGCGCAAATGCGAGTTGAGTAGGCCTTTTATAGGCTTTTTTCGAAAAGGCGGTTACCTCTCGTCGTTGTGTCTCAGAAGGCGCGAGAATCTTGAAAGGGTGTCAAGTCTTCTTACAAGTAACCGCCTCCTGGCCGTGCCGATTGATGTGTCTTAGCAAGGGAATTAGACGACTCATTAGCCTTTTTTTTCTCTGGTAAGTAGTAAGTACCAGCAATTCGTCATTACCGTATGGTAAGGAAAGGAAATAACAGGAACCGGACGGACCCTGACGTAGTGTGAAATGTGAAGATAAGGATAAATTGGGAATCCGACACCGAAGAAAAAAAGAAAAGATTAAGATTATAAAGAGAGAAAAATTAATATTTTACAAAGTTATTTTAAGGTAATAATATTTAATTATTTTAAATAAAATACTAATAATTTATTTGACCAGCGTACTGTTTATATGCTGCTGATGTACTTATTGAATGTTTAAATTTGGAAAAAAATACTAATAATTTTTTTTTAAAATGTTATTTAAATAAAATCCTATCTAATTAAGAAAATATTTGCAATCGTGTAATTGGTTTTTACTAATAATCGATCAATTAAAGTATAAACTATTTCTTAATTTTTTTATTTGGCCAGTTATAATTCAGCAATCATGCAGTTTTTCTTCCTAGTTCTTTACGATTCAATTAGGAGAATGTTATTTTTTAAGAACTAAAGCTAGTCTGACAAAAGAATGAAGTCTCTACAACGTCGATGACATACACAAACAGGGCCAATGAAGAGAGACAAGAAAACAACGCCCACCCAATACAGCAAATCCATCTTCACCAGACCCAATCGGCAATCGGCGTGCCTGACTTGAGATTCAATTCCATGGAGTAATTGCCTTGCATTCCTCGTGGTATAACCAGATGAGGCGGGTTGCAGTTTTAGAAGTTAGAATTGATAGACATGATCACTGTACATATGTGCCGTCATGTTTAAGCTTTGGAGCATAGCTTCTCCTCTTTTGTTGAATGTGAATACTGAGATTCCGCAGTTGTTCACATCTACTGAACGGAACCTGAACAGTCAAAGACCCTTTATCTTCATGTATCAAATTGATCTTTACAAGGGGAAAGGTAGTGAAGATTCTACTTAAATCTTTAACAAGAAACAGGTACCTTTCTGGGGCAAGTCCAAGAGCTGTGCAAATCATTGCACGCAAGATTGATTTGTGTGTGACAACCAGAAAATTCTCACCCTGATCAAAATGCAGTCACAGGCATGAGCTCTGACAAAATTCACAAACATAAATCAGAAGTTCGTAATAGAGAATAAGAGATTCAGCATACTGGTGCGAACAAGATTTCTCTCCAAGCCTCTTTTGCTGTACCCCACAGTTTGCGAATTGGATACATTCCATTCACGTGAAAGTTTGATGGATCTTCTCTCCATGTATAGTACAACTCTGGGTACTTCTTCCTAGCATCCGCTGCCTCCATAATCCTGAAGAGTTAGGTCGCGCATGCATCCATGGATTTAAGTAGGAGAGTAATTAGAGACACAGCAGCCATACCATTTGTCATTCCCTCTAGGAAAAATAGGTGGGCTTCTTTCAATGTGTCAAGAAAAACTAGCGGCTCCTCTCTCCCATCCCACACAATTTCAGCACTCGACTACAACAGTCAAAACAGATAAGAAATCAGAAATTTTACAGACTACACACTGACTTGTGAATATATGAAGAAAAGAGATGACAAGGGAGCTATTCAAACCTTTGCACGTGATATAGGGCTAGAGAAACAGCAATCAAAGCTCTGATTTGACAAGGCTTTTCGGCACCTTTCAGCTTGTTCTGCCCCTGTATCTGTTAAAACGGACTGATTTGAACTTCCCTGAAGCAAAAGCATGGGTATATTTAGCTCAATATTGAAAGACTAAAATTCAAATTTTGTTTCATTCTAGGAGTTAAACTATACACGCTATATGTTAGGACTCTTTACTCTTCACTTACACGATTACCATACAGAACTTCGTGAATTCAGGCACTGAAACATTCAAAAGGAGACTGCAGTTTAAGTGTAATTGGGCATTCAATCTTTTTACGAACTTGCAAAGGTAATTGAGCACAGACTGCTCCAGCCATTGAAAAACATAATTTCCATACATTTCATTTCTTCTATTTGCATCTTTAGCAAAGGTTGTAGGCAGGGGAAATAGAAGACCAATTATCAAACTTAAACATTATGATTAGAAATTTCAAAATCCTAACTATTGAACCTCCAAAAAATTCTCAAAAGAGTAGTTCAGCCAGACTAGCTAAATTATCAAAGATAGACTCACCAAATTGGACCGTAGTCAATGGAACAGAAAGCAAAACAAAGATGAAGCTACTAATACTCCTCAGAATTCCTTCTATAAATATGTATATTTATTAAGTATAAATAAAAGCCATGATCAAAGCAATGTTTTCCTCTTCAGTTACAATTGCTGTAAAAAGACAGGTCAGGTATGACGCCTGGTGCATAGTCAATAGTAGAATCAAGACACAAATTATGTATATATATTTGTCCAACAAGCATTCGAAAGAGTCAAACCTGTATTCTACTCTCCACGTTCCACGAGCTGAGACCGTGTCTTAGAAGAGTCACTCTTTTTGAAGAAGACAATGGCTCATTAGTAATTGAGGTAGTAGCCCCTTTGAAATCATATGCTCCACCAGTCATAGAGGAGAGTTCTTCAGGCACGCTTGCTGCAATGATATTGTTAAAAAAATTTTACTTGAATGAAAGAACTATTGTATTTTTCAAATATTTACATGATAGTTCTGATTTAAGTTCAAAAACAGATTATTTTAATTTCCAAGTGCAGTCTTGAAAAAGTTATCCTTCAGCATTCAGGAATTCATTTAAATCAAAGAATTTATTAAGACAAATAGCATGAGTGAGCTCTGAAATAGGTGAACGAAGAGGCAAAAATAGAAAAACATCAAGTCCCTTTGGACCATCACCGAATTACCTAACCTTTTCTTCACTACATCCAACTGCTGGAATGAATACAGAGAGAGTTCTCACTACGGAAGGTGTCTTCCAGTTTAGTAGGCAAATCACGATGATTGGCGCATAGTTGTAAAATACCTTTGATCTTCCCTCTCATTGATAATAAAATTGCAGAAGAGGGTGGTTTTCACTCTCTTCGGTTCTATTTGCAGTTCCAGTATACTCTGTACTTTGTCAAATTCAAGAAATAGGATGATTTCTATTCCATCAAACAAGCAAATGCAATTGTGTAACGACACTCCGAGCTCTCCAAATAAACATGCCCGACTCGTCCCAAAAATTAGTGCAGTTTAAACAAAATATACACAGACGTGCATCGATCAATTAATAATTCTCCTATCCCAAAAGCATCAAGACGAAGAAACCACTCGAAAATATCTATCTGAGAATTTCGTCCTAAGCCAATAACCCTTAATTCACGGCACGGACTGTCACAATTATGCACACTATCTGTTTGATTTTTTCCTGCTACATATTATGCCTCGTATATTTCACAAACTGTACTTTCCCATGATTAGTAAAACACAGTATACACTGACAGATTCATCAAGTATCGCGCCCATTGCTGATTTAATTCTCAGTTCGTGAAAATGAAAGAGAGAGTACCGGTCGAAACTGAGACATCCCCATTGGAAGAAACCGAAGAACAACGAACTCGAATTTTGTTCCGTGATCTCCAAAAGCGTCGCTGGGGGATACAAGGAGTGGCGCTAACAGCAATGGCGGTGCACCCCATTTCTTCTACTCGCTCTTCGTCCCGCAGCGTCCAACATCAATTCCGGCTTTCTCCTCCAAATTTCAGCGCCATCATTCATCAGGAAATATGTTGACGGATAAGCTCGCGAGGATAATATACTAGCAGATGTGCGTTTGGGGTCGTTCTCAATTTTCTAGCGGGAATCGGCGGCCGGATAAACCTTGTCGACAACAGAGGATGCGTGCCAGGTCTGGATCGGCCACTCTAGCCGGAGTCCCGGACCCGGTCCATATCCCTGCTGCATTTGATTTTCTTTAAATGTTAAAAAGACAAAAACTAAAACACATTATTTAATATTTTAAAATAAACATAATAAATTTTTAATAATTAAAATACAGGATTTTACTCAAATTTTTTCTTCTAAATAAATTTGTACTACCCTTAAAAAAATATTGAATTGCAAAAATATATATATATAATATTTAAATCACTGTTTTAAAAACCAAACCGGACCGACTAGTCCAACCCAATTGAACCAGGTGGCCAATTTGGTTCTTATTGTCTTTTTACCCATAGAGAGGATAATATTCAATGGTTGAACTATTGGTCCAACTCGGTCTAACCAAGTTCGACCAAAACCAACATACTGCCGGTTTGATGGCCGGTTTGGTTTAAATATTTAATTTCTTCCCTAATTTTTCTTTGCTAGGTTTTATTTGTAAATAATGAATGAGTTCTCAAATTACATGTTACGATTATTGAATTGTTAATTATTTGAAAATCCATACGTGGCAATTTTCTTTAACTTTATTTATGTGAACAAATTAATTTTTTTATTAACCCTTTAAGTTTAAAAATACTATAAACTATAATCTACATATTTGTTCCGATGAAAATAAAATTTTTAAAGAATTAGTGAATTACATTATATAATATTTAAATAAATAAATATTTTATTGACCCATTAAGATTAAGAGGACGGTATCTTATGCAATATTTAATAATAATTCAATGAGGTTCAAGATGATAGCTTCCAATATATAAAGTCGTACCAAACTCGGATGAAATGGCAAGTATAAATTTGTCTAAATGTATAAAGCTTGCTTCAGTCAATTAAAGTCTAGACGACCCCCCTGTCTGTGGGCACACGCACATACAGATTAGCAGGTAACTCACCCAGATTAGCAGAACTCAAACATAAAAAATTAAAGAAAAAATTATCCGGGTAAACCCTTGTTCTTAAAACTTTATAGACTTTCTACTTTCATGAATTTCAACAGGTTTAAATAGACAACAAGCACATGGTAATGCCGATTTAGAAGGCATGAGAAGCAGAAAAGTTTAGAGAAGAAGAGGGTTGATGACAGTATGAATGGCGTAAAGAAGAAGAGCCATGTAAATGAGAACCCCGCCTAAGCCGAGGATCAAAGCTGCCATTCCTTGATCACAGAACTTGGGGAATTGCCCACAAATGGGCAACCAACCGGCTCTTATGTTCCCTTTCTTCCCCAGGTAAGCAATGGCTGCCGCAGCTGAGATGCTTGAGGTGAGTAACATGGTGATCACCTGTTATTCGTCCAAACAAATACCCATTACAGGTTTTCTTTCCTCACCGTAGCAGTAATCAAAGCTTAATAAGAGAAAAAAAAAAAACGATTTGAAGAAAAGAGATTTTGAGTGTTAATTTGCTGCTAGCTTAGGTAGATTATTACCACATCGAGAGCCACGACTAGGCGCCACAACATGCTCTTTGGAGGAAGGAAAAGAACCAGGAAACTATATACAGAGCCTATCGCGTTCGCTATCACAAAGAACCTGCACCAGAGACCCCCATGAGCAGGAAGAGGAGAAGCTTTTACTGGCATGAAGTTAACGCAGACAGAAGAATTGAATCCATAAATATGTTTAAGTATAATTACTTGAATGCAGGTTCGTATTGATATTTTGCCTGAACTGGAATTCCAAATAAGGAAGAGCTCTGGCTACTGGTAATCATGACCACTGCTGCACACACAGTAACCGCCACCGCCAGAAGTCTCAGAACAAAAACGAAGATCTTCTTAGTCCCCCCCATGGCTAGCTCGCTAGAGGGAAAGAAAACAAAGAAGGGGAACAATATGAAGACGATCGAGACCGAGGAAGGTGGCGAGGGATGAAAAGGTGGATGAGTTAGGAGAGCAGATATATGGGTGGGGAGGTGCACTAGTCTAATTAGTTTTTCCTAACGTCGTCGTTGAAGAAAATCTCAACCGTGCGTCTCTAACTCCAAGCATTCGTCTCACAAGTTTTCTCCAAAAGCCAATGTCTGTGACTTTCTTGTTCGAAAGCATCAAGCTTCCTTTAATGCCTGAATTCCGAGGAGACGTAGTTTATGTAGAACAGAGTGGGTGGTTGGACGTCCATTTCCGTCGCCAGATTCTTAACAAAAATGTAAGAATAACCACGAGCCTTCCCTGAGTATATAAAAACAAACAATTAGAAGAACCAGGAAAATTGAACCCAGATCACGATCGGTGTATTCGTGTTGACCTTGCGCAGTTGGTCAGTACAGTGGACTAGTACAAGAAGAAGACGAAGTGTCTATTTTCCGAGCTTCATATATAATGCTGTTCTGCTCTGTACTATCGGAACCTTGTAGGCCGGTACTCTCCATCTGATACAGTCTCTCGTGAGATATCAAAAAGTGAAAAGACACCCAGATACCAGTTTCTGAGTCTTAGATATGATATACTCTCTAGTATTAATTATTAGGGAAAAGAGAAAAGCCCCTGCAAACCCATTTCGTCTTCGACCATTTGTGCGAATTCAGCACGAAAATGAAGGCAGCATTTGTAAGAGAGAGCTACGATTCAGTTTTCATTTTCATTTTCAAAAAACTCCGAAAAATTAAATTTTAATCGCCGTTGCCGGGGATCGAACCCGGGTCGTCCGCGTGACAGGCGGAAATACTCACCACTATACTACAACGACTTACGCGAAAGAACTAGAGAATTTTATTTAACAAACTAATATAAACTTTGGTCGATGGGTTTGATCTTAGCTCTCTACTGGCGCAAAGGAGTCCCTTTTGATTCTGTAAAATGTATTAATTTTTCGAAGGAATCCATTTCTCGAAGCGGGCAGCGGGACGTATTACTCCTCAGATGGAGCCAAATCAAGCGCCACCGTCTTCCCCGTCGCATGCTCCGGCATATCGAGCTCTGGTAGCCGCGGGCACATGCCTTAGATCATTAAAGCGAGTACACGCACACCTCGTCGTTTGCGGGCTCCATCGTAGTAGAGCTCTTACTACGAAACTCCTCACTCTTGTTTGTCTCGCCGGCTCCATTGACTACACTCGCCTCTTGTTTTTCACCGTTACTCATCCCGATTCATTTATCTTCAATTCCCTCATCAGGGCTTCCTCCAAGTCCGGGTGTTCATGGGACGCAATTTTTTTCTATCGACAGATGTGTTTTTCTCGAGTCTCCCAATCGACTTACACTTTCACGGCTGTCATCAAAGCCTGCGCTGATCTTTCCGATTTGCAAGTTGGTCGTTTGGTGCATACTCATGTCTTGGCTTCGGGGTTCAGTTCTGACTCTTACATCCAAGCAGCACTTGTTACCCTTTATGCAAAGTCTGGTGATTTGGGAACTGCTAGGAACTTGTTTGACAAAATGGGTGAAAGAAGTATTATAGCTTGGAATGCGATGATCTCTGGGTATGAGCAAAATGGCCTGGCTAAACAAGGGATTGAGATGTTCTACCAGATGCAAGAGGCCAATGTGGTGCCGGATTCTGCAACGCTGGTGAGCCTCCTCTCTGCTTGTTCTCAGTTGGGTCATCTTACTTTAGGCCGTTGGGTTCATGACTTTGTTGTTAATAATAGATTTGATGTCGACGTGGTTCTAGGTACTTCGTTGATAAGTATGTACACACGATGTGGGGATGTCCAACAAGCAAGAAGAGTGTTTGATGGAATGCCCGAGCGGAATGTTGTCACATGGACGGCTATGATTTCTGGATATGGGATGCATGGACATGGCTGTCAAGCCATGGGACTGTTTCGCCAAATGCTGGAGACGGGGCCGCCCCCCAACGATGTTACGTTTGTTGCTGTCTTATCAGCGTGCGCTCATGCCGGCTTGATAGAGGAAGGCCTGGAGGCTTATGCATATATGCAGAAGCGTTGCAATTTGACACCTAGAGTGGAGCATCATGTCTGCATGGTTGATATGCTTGGCCGTGCCGGCTTTCTCAATGAAGCAGTACGATTCATTAGAAATTACATTCAGGGGGAGCCTGATCCTTCAGTCTGGACTGCACTGCTTGGGGCTTGCAAGATGTACAAAGATTTTGATCTTGGAGTCAAAGTAGCCGAACATTTACTAGCAGTGGAACCTGAGAATCCCGGCTATTATGTGTTGCTTTCTAATATATATGCACTGGCCGGTAGGATGGATCGAGTTGAATTGGTCAGAGACAAAATGATAAGAAGAGGCCTGAAAAAGCAAACTGGGTACAGCTTGATAGAGATCAATGAGGCAGCGTACTTGTTTTGCATGGGTGATACTTCACACCCGCAAACACAAGAGATATATGATTATCTAGAAGAGTTGATTGGAAAGATAAGAGAGGCGGGCTATATCCCCGAAATGGATTCAGTGATGCACGAGTTGGAGGAAGAAGAAAGGGAATTTGCTCTCAGATACCACAGCGAAAAATTGGCTATTGCATTTGGTTTGATGAACACCAGCAAGGAGACTGTAGTGAGAATTGTCAAGAACCTCCGCATGTGTGGTGATTGTCATGTGGCGATAAAGTTCATCTCCATGGTCACTGACAGGGAAATCATTGTTAGAGATAAGCATCGTTTCCACCATTTCAAGGAGGGTTCTTGTTCTTGCGGTGATTATTGGTGAGAATCCCAGACTTAAAACAACGAGGTAAGTTACGGTGATTCTGGTGACTGCGTTTGGCTCAGGGATCCTAAGTCCTGTCTGTAACAAAAGAGCGAAGGACATCTTCTTCCATACCGGCAAACCGTATCAGAAAGAAATCACAGAGTCGCTCAAAACACAAGCCAATTGAACCGCTTGAGGGGGATAAACTATTTGAACATTTGAACATTGAAACACAAGAAGACAGATAGAGCTGATTCTTTGATGAATATTGGCTGTGGCCACTGGCGCAAACCTCCATTGTCCAATCCCCATGGAGTCATGTACTAAATATTGCCAATTTGCCAGGAGGAAACCTCATAGCAACTCCAGATGAAAACTTGTATAGGGGGAAACGGCGAGGCGGATGTGATCGACAATGCTTACTTGGCTGCTTGCCAGCTACTGAAGATTCTTATGGGCACCAATGGCCACGTACGAAAAAATGGTCTAGAAGGTTGGACTGTCAAGGCTCCTTAACATTATAATTCAATTGTTGGCCTATCCGACTTACTAACCGGAGGACTGGCCCAAGGAAAGGCGGTCAGTCGCTGCAGAGGCTGCTTCAAACCTCGGCAACTGGACTTCCACGTTACCACCCAAAATATCAGCAAATGTTATCCAATGTTAACACTGTAGATTTTGGGACTTCAAAAGCATGGCGGTGCATTAGTGAGAGCTTTCAATCCTCCAGGAGCGTGGCAACGGTCAGGTCTGGGTCGGCTACTTTGCTTTTAAGACCCATCCCATGTTGAACGGCTGGGACCGGATGGGTTCTCTGTTCATAAAGATAAAGTACTCTCTTATGATAATGCAATAAAATAAATTTAAGTATTTTAAGTAATGTCGTTTATTTGCTGGTGCTATTCTATAAAAAGGGGTTCATATTGACCATTATTTGGCTATCTTGTATCGTAGGGACCCACAGATTGAGGGGCAGTCGCCGTACACGTGTCAGCTAAGAGGCTTGTGATTACGATGGAGGATAGAGATTATAAGAAGATGTCTGGACTCTGGAGTCGCGATAACAAGATAAAGAAATAAGTAGGTACGAAGGTCCGGGGCTCAAGCTTTCCACATGTGTTCGATTTTGAGGAGGCCCGCGGACTATCCGCACCGAGTGGTTAAAGGGCATAAGGAAGGATACGTGCGCAGAGAAATTGTAGATTATGAAGTATAGTTTGTCGTGACACGTGAATTGGGACAGAAACGAATATAGAACCGACAGAGGCCTATTCCGCGCCCCCCGTCTCAACTACGCCCTGCGCCCTGCTCTTGCTCCCCTTTACGGCTTTAAGTTGCTGTTCTCTTCCTAATTCCTATAATTCGTCGTTTTTACTCGTCCTAGTCTATCGATTTCTTATTTTGTTGAGCATTCATGGCTTCTGGATCGTCTGGTCGATCCGGCACTGGTGGGAAAGGGTTTGATTTTGGTTCGGATGATATTCTATGCTCCTACGATGATTTTGACCATCAGGAGTCTACAAACGGGAAGCGCATGGATTCATCCGGGTTGAGCAATTCAGTGAAGGTAATCTTTTTCATTCGATTTTCCGATGTTCGGTCTTGGTTCGTTTTAGATTTGCTTGACCGGAAGATATGCGTTCAGAGATTAAGAATTTGTCTTGCTAACTGATTCTTGGAAAACGGGTAATTTTTTTGCTCATCGGCGGTGTTGATTTAATCGTAAGCGTTTAATGTTGTGAATTGCAAGGTAATTTCATAACGAGTTGTTGTTAGGACTTGGGGAAATTTGAGGATTATCATTCTTTTTGTTGGTTTTTGCAGTTTGGAATTAGGGATGATCCTCCCCCTTGGGACCTCTTCCGCATATGCTTATTTTTTCGTTAGAGAGATTGCTTTTAAATACGAAAGTTTTTTTTTTTTATAATATCTTTTTCTTGAACTAAAGGTCGATGAAAATTTCTTCAGGAGACGTATCCGTGAAGATAGCACGTCGCCAAGAATGAGGCTTTCTGGTTTCCAGTTGTTTTTGGATGATAACTAATCAGTTTACTTTGCCTTTTCTTCTTTCCTTTTTCTCTTTAAACTCATTTTAGCTGCACTCTGAATGGATTTGAATTTTAACTGGTCATATTAATGATTGTTTTGGTGTTAATGTGTCCGGTTGTGTATAAAACACTGAGAGACTTGCTTCAACATAGACCAGGATATCAATGATTGTTTTGGTGATAATGTCTTTTTTGGATTTGTTTAATCGAATGCAACTTGCTGCAGCTTATCATTAGAATAAGTGAAGTGAATAAAAGGTTAACATTTACATGGTGGTATTACTGTGGAAAAAGAGAGCATGGCTTAGTGTTTGGAATAGAAATAATGATTTTTAAAAAAAATTCACATATATAAAGTTAGTTACATCGTAGGATGGGGATTCATTCTCATAGTCAAGTATGTGCAAGAAAAGTTGTATTCTGACTTCTAAGTAACGGTTAGTTCTTCTTTTATACATAATCCTAAATGAGGCTTTTCTCTTACCTTTATAGTCCATTCCAAATTTTACAAATTATCTTCCGTTGTGGTTGTCTCTTATTATCTTTTTTTTACTGATTATTGTGGTGGAATTTCTCATGCACTTTTTGCCTTAATTGTCACGTAGGATTTTCGAGAGAACAGAAATGGAAGATCACTGCTAGATGTGTATACACCGCAGGAAGAATCTGGATCCCGTGATATTATCTCTGCTGTGGATAGAACCATGAAAAAATATACTGACACCGTGCTTCGTGTTCTTGATGGAATGAGTGGCCGTTTGTCACAGTTGGAACTTTACTGCTACAATCTTGAACGATCTCTAGGAGAATTCAGGTCTGATATAGTTCGTGATCAGGGTGAAACAGAGCAGAAGTTCAAGTCTCTAGAGAAGCACCTTCAAGAAGTGAGTTTGCACCAGATTGATTTTGTTATTTTTTTCTCTGGACCTTGATTTTCATAATGTTAATGTATGTCTGACTTGATTCTATGTCAAACCTACATCCTCTGGCCTAATGATTTGTTTCTACAGGTTCATCGGTCTGTGCAAATCTTGAGAGACAAACAAGAGCTTGCAGATGCTCAAAAGGAGCTTGCAAAGCTTCAACTGCAGCAGAAAGAATCAGCTACTGAGAAGCAGTCACATCACAGTGAGGAGAGAGTTGCACAATCAGTTACTGAACACAAAAAAAAGGATAGCTCTGCAGAACCACAGAACCAGCAGTTAGCTCTTGCTTTGCCCCACCAAACAGCCATGCCACCCCAGCCTCAGCCATATAAGGAAGTACCTGTTCAGCAGCCATTACCACCATCCTTACCTCCTCAACAGACAATTCCTGTCCAGAATCCACCTGCCCCTTACTACTCTCAGCAGAGTCCAATACAAAGCCAACCACATCCAAATGTGCTTCCACAGCCTGAAGTCCAGTATGTGAACCAGAGAACACAGATTGGTGAACCACCCAGACAAACCGCACTGCAACCTCAACCTCCTGCAAATCAAACTGTGCCACATCCATACCCCCAATATCAACAGCAATGGCCCCAGCATGTGCAGTCCCCTCAGCCAGCCCCATTACCTCAAGTCAGACCCCAAACACCCCCTGTGTACCCAACTTACCCTCCTCAACCTTCGAATCCTGCAGTTGAAGCATTTTCTAACAGCATGCCCATGCAAGTTTCATTTTCCGGAGTTGCACAGCCAGCTCCAAGCCGCACAGATGCTGTAGGCTATGGTTATGGGGGACCTGGTAGAACAATTCCACAGCAGCAGGTGCACCTTAATATGCAAAGGCAACCTCAATCGCAGCAGCAGCCTCCGAGTGCCCAAAATGCTTATGGAGCTCATCTTGGTGAAACTGGATTCTCAAGTGCAGGACCACCGCCCTCTCAATCCAATGTACATGGTTATATGATGTATGAGACTGAAGGAGGCAGGGTTCCCTTGCCTCCACACTACCCACAGGGCAGCTATCCTCAGCCGACACCAGGAAGCAACGTTGGAGGCCGCCATCCCCCAGCGCAGTTGATGCGCAATCATCCATACAGTGAACTGATGGAAAAAGCTGTGAACATGGGATATGCCAGGGACCAAGTTGCAAGTGCACTGCACAGGATGGAGGAGAGTGGTCAGCCTTTGGATTTCAATACTCTGCTCGACAGGTTGAACGGAACCCCCCAGAGAGGTTGGTGAGGCAAACTACTGGTGTTAGTTCATGTGTTTGTCTGCCATTTACCATTTGTGATATTTTATCCAGCTTTGTTGAATGTCTCGTATAAACTCGTGGTACATAGAAGAGAATAAAAAGATGTTTGTCTACTGCTTAGTGCAAATTTTGGGTCAGCTTGAATTTTTTTATGACAGGTATATCGTGAAAATTATGGTTTGTTGGAGAGTGATATTTGTCTTACAGGATATTTCATTCCGACTAGTCTTCTTTTTCCATTAAAAAATACATGAGGGCAATTTGTTTGCCATTAAGTTTGCTCTAAGAACATAATAGAACATCCGCATTCTCATTGAAGTGGAACTGCGTGAATCTTTCCTAAAAAACTGAAAAATATATTGAACGCATGATACAAGGTTTGCTACTTGATGCCCAAGACCTCGATTACCTATTAAAGCCTCTCAAGGGAAACACTGCGTCAACTATGAAAGATAGACATAAATGATAAAAGCATTATTATTGATGATGAAATTGTCTTGCAACAGAATCATATTGGTACTCAAAGAATGGTAAATCTACAGTAGAGCGCGCCAATAGCAGCCCAGAGGGAGTGCCAGGCCCACTGTTTACATCAAGGGAGCCATCCCCCTCTGGGGCTACGCTACCATAGGTGTATACAATAGACCGCGCACTGCACGACCCAACCCTATATCAAATACATAATATTACAGACATCGTCGAAGGCATGCTGCTGTCTAGATGGATTACAAAAATTTCCACACTTCGGGCAGTACTCTCCACTTAGGAGCGGAAACTCCCAGGTTTTTGTGATGCAGCACTTGGTAATGATGTAACAATATAACATCTGCCAACAACCACTGTTTTGGGATATTTGCATCTTCGAATGCGAGTTATTAGACGGATATCTAAAACTCAATCTAAGCTATTGTAATCCCATGGAACAAACTCACGGTGAACACTGCCACCAACACCTCCATCCTCATTATTTCGGTACCTTTTCCATCTATTCTTCTCTCCCCTTCTCTTCCTTCCACTTCCTTCGTGCCTGTTTCTTGTCAACTCTTCATCCTGAGAATCTTTGTGTTTACTTCTAGAGCTTTTCCTCTTCTTAAGAGAAGTTACATGCTCCGCAGCAATTCCATTCTCTCTGGGAAATGGCTCATCCTCAAACAAATCCCAGTTACATAAAACATCTGAGTCATTTCCAAGTTGGCGCTCCACTGGCTTACCAGCCCCTGGAAGCAAGTTATCAAAAGTAACTTCTCCATTGAGCCCACCTTTTCGCTTCAATAGAAGTGGATCAGGTCGAATGATAGTTCCAAGAATGCTCCTGTCTTGACCCAATGCAGCAATGGTTTTTGCATCGGTCAGCAAGGAGTAGGCCATGGCAAAAGCGGATCTAATCTGAAGAAGCAATTAAGAAACAAAAGATGATCAATTGCAATAAATACTAATGTATTTATCTTTTGCTCAAAGAAAAAAAAAATCAGAGGGACCAAATCAGCTTTCCATGAAGCAGGAGACTGAATTTGCTTAAATTGGACACAAGCAAAGGTAGAAAAGTAAGGATTGACAGCTTAAAGCACAAAGGAACAATATCATAATAACTTTAAGATCCTCCCATAACTTGGTGCCAATTCAGAAGGGCCTTAGCAATCTACGAGGTTTCAAAATATCATACCATAAATACAGCATTGGCATCTAAACAGGCACAGGACACATTTAGCAAATATAGATGATTAAGCAAACCCCAAGTAGTAGTAACCCCTTTCTGCAAGAGAGTTGATTGCCACATGGTAAAGAGAGGCGTTTGGTCCCATAACATTTGAAAGCAACTAGAAACAAATGCAGGGACAACCCAGTACCATGCACCAGTTAAAACACAAGTTCAGCAGCTTTCATAGCTAGGATACATTGGGGCCCATGCAGAAGAAGCAAAATATTTCTAACGGTAGAACTACCTGCAGATAAGATTGCACACCTGGAAATAGTTGAAGGAGTTCTTCCCTATGTCATTGTCTGGTGCCTAGTTTATCCAAGTAAAATAACATCAGAAACAATTAAAAATTTTCTGTGAAACCACTCCATTCATCAGAAAAAGCAAACAGTACCTGTGGATCTTCAATTGAAAGAAGACAGGGCCGTTTTGCAGTTGTAAAACTAACAAACAATTCAAAACCACTTGTCATTCATCGATAACCAGTCAAGAATTTTTTTCTAAAAAAAGGCCCAAACAAGTAGACTAGAGGTAGACATTAATATAGATTCTTACCCTCTCTCACTCTTCAAGAAAAATGTTCCTGCCGCACTGCAAGAGACACCTACATCCCAAGTATTAAGCTTTCTCCCGTACAGCTCGAAAAACTTTACCTGTTTCACCAAATAAGCAACTTCATAAATAGCCTAAAAATTCATCACTTTACTTGGTATATCCACAAGTAGAATAGTCAGCTGAGAAAACAATCAAATAATCATAAAAGATGCATGTAAACTGTTTCAATTTTAGAGAATAATCCCCCACTCATGACAAGAGCAAAATATACCATTTTATGACAGTAACCGTAAAGATAATACATACCAAAAGAATTCCCAAGTTGTGATCTGATGATGTTTCACTACCCTTGAAATTTTTAGCACCCCAATGAATCTGACAACAAAATAAAATTAAAAAAGTTAAAGGGCAAGACAAACAAAACAAAGGAATTTGTTTGAAGGGTTTAATATATTTTAAAAGAAACTCCGCAGAATACATAATAGTGCTAAAACGGATCCCAGGGAAAAAAAAGGACCACTCATCAAATAAGGACAAATTTCCTAGACAATGATATTTTGAAGGTTTCATTCTTTCTTCATTTTTAAAGACAATTTTTATTCTTTAAACTTCATTTTGTAAAGCTTACCTTCAAATGTGCAATTAACATAGCTAGAACAGCATAAGAACTGATTCCCCCAGAATAGACCTTCAAAATGGATGCCAAAAAATCAAAAAACCAATTAGATGGCCTCAAAAAGAACAAAAGTTTCTAAATATTCACTCTGCTGCAGAAATTCAAACCTCATTCAATTCTCTCTGCTGCAGAAAGACCTTCAATATCAAACATAAGGGTCTCAGAGGAGGTATCTTTGCAACAACATCCTGAATGATAAAAAAAATTCACCAATAAGACCAAAAAAATCTAAGGAATAATTATGTATAACAGTGCCATATAAACTAAAAGTGATAGTCAAAAATAGGAGTATATACTAATGTACTCGGCAATTAAACCCTGCATAACGAGAGACTGCCTGTCTAGGCCAGGTTTCTTACATTGGACATAAAAGATTTTACCAGTTTCACCATTCAATATAGTTTTGACTCAAATAGAAGGTATAGGCACGGTCCAGATGCAGCAGCATCCAAAATTTGAATTGACACAATTTTGCATATTTTTTTTCAATAGTGCTTTTTTTATCTTTTTTTTTTATAAACCCTTACCCACCTAATTTCCCCTAGGAGACTCGAACGTGAGACCTCCCATAATATCTACCCAAGTGAGACCACCTGAGCTATCACTCAGGGATCAAATTTGCATAATTTAAGTTAAAGAAATGGAAAAAGAACAGAAATCCCAGATGCAGCAGCATCCAAAATTTGAATTGACACAATTTTGCATAATTTAAGTTAAAAAAATGAAAAAAGAACAGAAATTTTAGCCCATAAGTAGATATTCTCTAGTACCTTAATAAACTCAGCAGCTTTAGGTCCATTGGTTGCATCAAAACTGGAGCATCAAAAGATCATATAGTCAACATATCGAAATGAAAATATCAGCCATGAATCTTGTCATAGAAATCTTGTGTGAATTCAAGTAGCATCCAGAAAACAATGGGGACATTCACATAGTGCCTTAATCCCCAAATACTGGATGTTGCATTTTTTAAACGCCTTCATGAGGGTGCCAATAGATCCTCCAGTTCAAACATAAATTCAAACAGGGTCACTACTGATAACTATGACTGGGCCTTGGGGAGAACACAAGCCCCAAAAAATACTCAAAGAGAAGTCCATTGAGTAGCAGTCGCCTCAGTAGCCCACCTATTATACATAATGAATTCTAAAAGAAGAAGGAAAACTTTTAAAATACAAAATACACAATTCAATAGGTAAAGAGTAAATTATTCAATTTTTTCAATTAAAAACAAAAAAAAAAAAACAGATCATGAGAAGTTTCCATCTCCGAAAAGAAGTTTATGTTCTCCATCGTCATCAAAGTTCTGTTTGTTCAGGTAATTATGAACTTCAAAATAGTAAGGGTGCCAACAGGGAAGCTTAAACAAATTATATCTTAACTTTTATAGGAAGCCTAGAACCATAGCTTCGAGTGCAAAGTTTATTCAACAAACAGATTTCTGCCATAAGTACTCATAAAATTTATGTGAAGGTATCTTTGGCTGTGAATACATGTTATACGGTAGCATATGAGCCTTCACTCTAGAAGGTCTTATTATTCTCTGGAGGGAGCAAAAATAAAAAGAAAGAAAAAAAAAAGACATTGACCTGATATCAAAAGCAACACCACTTTCTCTTTCCAAAAATTTTATAATAGGCACACGAGCCTTTGCAATGACCTAGAAAAAAAAAGAAAGAAAAATAATTATTTGGACTCAATTATCCAGATCATTTTGATAGGTTCAGTGGTTGAAGAGGTTCACCTGAATGTTTTTGCCAATGTTTCGCTGCTTCAGTCCCTTAGAGAGAGCATATAGCCCAATTTGTGGAGAACTGACCCTCGACTCCAAAATTACAACCTTCACAAAAACATGCACGGGCATAACCATAAAAACTTCCATTTTTTAAATGTAACAAGGGGACAAAGCCCAGATTTCAGAGAAATAGAGAAAAAAATTTCAACTACAAGATAAACCTAGAAAAATCTGCCAAAAACCATCAAATAACTAGGTTGTCTCATCAACGACAAAAAAATGGAAAAAAGGAAAATAAAAAATGAAATTTAAAGGAATTACACAGGATTGTAGTAAGGAACTGTTCTTTTACTCAATCATTGACAATGACAAACAGAAGCATGCCAGCAGTGGACAAATTTACACTCAATACAAATACAGAACAAAAGTAGTAACTGGGTCCCTATATATGAAATAGCAGATGGTAAATTAATTTTTAACATGCATACAAACTTAGAGTGATTAGAATTTCACAAACTAGAGTAATTTGCATATCGGAAAACATCCCTACAGGAAAAGTGTTCCATGAGGGTATAATAGAGAGAAATACTCACATCAATATCACTAGTAGGTAAATAGAGTCCAGTCCTAAAGGATCCAAATACTTCTACCTGAAGATTGACTGGATGTTAGAACCAAATACGGTATAATATAGGCTGATAACTGGCTTATTTATAGGATAAAATTCCAGCCAAAGATAAAGAGTAGAAATGCAACAACATGCATATGGAAGTGATTAAGCGTACTCTGCAATGTGGCCATATATACTTGATAAGTTCAGTAATGCGTTGTACTGCAGCAACACGCGATGCTTGCTCTTCTTGTGTAGGGGAGATGAATTCGCAGAAGTCAACAATTTCTATAAAATGACAGACGACAATATAAACCATAGGAAGGAGTCTTTTGACAAGTATAAGCCTCCAACTAAAAGGAGCTCTCTCCCATCACTCTTCACGTATTAATAAAAGAGCCGGATTGTTTATGAAATCCTCAAAAAACTGGCAAAGCTCAAAAACACAGGCGCGTGGATGACTGGAATTAAGTGGAGATAATATCATAACGATGAAATCCAGCATCTAAGCTTGCTAGCCAGATAACATACGGATAATATAGAATCGATCACACGAGTAAGTCGAGAAATACAACCATACTTCAGTGAGACATACGTGAAGGAAGCTCGAAAAGAGTTGAAAGGAACCCGTAACAATACCTTTGTGGAGTTGCAGCATAGGGCTTTTAAAGCCAGAATTGCCTCTGAACCATGCCCGCTCCAAGTTTGAATCCGCTGGCAAGGGTGTGTCTTCTGGGGAAGGGGACGGACACGTTGCATCATCCGCGTTCAAACACCCCGCGTCCAGAGAGAGGTAGTCGTCTGCAGCAATTTCCACGATATCCAATGCAGCACCAGATATCTCGTTGCGAAAGACAGTATACGACTCGGTCTGACCCTTTTCTGAACGGCTATTGCCGGATAGAATGCCGGCGGATTCGTAGAGAAAGCTCGTTTCCTCCATAAGGCAGGTCGGTGGCAAAACAATAACAGGGGTAGCTCCACCGCTTGCAGCGTATTTTCGATCTTTTTCCCTCCGACGCCTGAGAAGTAAGAACACGAAACACCGACGTCAGTGGAGGAAGAGGAGCTACAGAGCGGCCGCGAAACAATCTTGAGTTGAAGTTGAACTGGACAAAATTAATCTGGACCGACCATCAAAATCTTTAGGGTTTCGTTTCTTCGCGGTCTTTTTTGCTTTGTTTCATCAGTCTTATATTTGAACGGCAAACATTTCGCGAACCAAACATAGACATTAAAGATTTTAAACCCTTGTCTTAACTCTATCCACCTTTAAAACTTATAATTATTTTACTTTAATACTCTGATTATGTTGGGTTATAGGTGAACATGATAAAGGGTATCGAATATCCTTTAGCCTTTAGTCATTATAAGGAGCAGTGACAAATTTTAACGGGTCTGGAGAATATTCCCATCTCAAAAAATCATTTCGTACAATCACGAGTGGTTTTTCTCAATAACCTAATGTTTTAATCAATCAGGATTTCATTGTGTAACTGTGAATTTTTCTAGATACTCATGTCCTTCCAATTAATTGTAACAGAAGGTCCATTCCCATCCTATATGTCAATTGATAGATTAATTCTTCACTACACAATTTAAAAACTCTTTTCGCCTTTTAAAAAACCATGTAAAACAATTTTCTAATTGGACCCATAGGATTCTTAATTCCAATATGAAAGTGTGTCTTCCCCTTTTTAAATATAACGAATATAAACAATGAAAAGATTAAATAAATAGGTTTTAAAAAATATATTTGTATACACAAAAATGCAATTGACCCAAATACGTCGAGCCCAAATGCCCACCAATCCATCGGTCAATTGTCATGGATTTGTTTCGCCAATTTTTAAAGTCATCTCTCACAGCCCATCGTCGGATCCACTTGTTTTACCGCGTCATTAGTAAAGTCGTTATTGGCAGTCAGATTGAATAAACTGAAAAACCACCAACGATGGAGCGCCCAAGTTTTCATCCCATCTCAACATAAGTAGACCGGAGTAGCATTGGCAACTCAACAAAGTCAATACACATGTAACATAAAAAAAGCTCGAATTTCAACGTCAACTCGGCAGAAGTCTAAACTTCATCAATTTACACAAAAATCGAATAAAATGAATAATAGAAGAGTTTACTTGCATCTTCCTGGCTTTCAAACATAACTTGTAACACAAATTTTTTGTCGCAAATCGAATTATTCTCTCGATCGCGACTTTTCGCGGACCGGCGGATTTTCGATCAAACAATATTCAATCTGGATTCCAAAAAAAAAATCTATAAATTTTCATTCCTAAAATAAGGCTTCTTTGCCAAAATAATAATAATAATAATAATAATAAAAAATGTCGCTTATATGCAATAATTACATTATCTTCGTAAGTTAATAAAATAGGTTCATTCATTTTATAGGTGAGCGGTGTACATCGAAATTATGACCCGATGGACCACGTTGCTAATGAAGAAACGGTCGCAGGCATTTTGTCCCCGGGACCCGGTCCCCACGCTATGTGCGGCTCAGGGGACCGGCATGGGCTCGTGTTGCTTAGTCCATGCTTGAAAAGTCTCAATGCAGTGGCACTTACGGTTCGTGTCCGCTTTTATGGTTATGGTCCTTATGGACCAAAAGCGATGTATTTTACACGTAAATGTCTTTAGTGTTTTTTCGTATTCATTAAAATACGTACCATGCTACCAGTTTGAAATTTGAATACGCGGACGGCGGACCCACAGAATCGAGGTATGTACCGTGGTTTAAGTATTTTTAAGAACGGATTCGGACATACGGATCTTAGTGCGACTCGCAGTAACAGATAAAGCCCCGGTAGCGCGTTTTGCGACTTTTATACAGAAAACTGCCTCTTTTTAATGTTTGGAATCGCGGGCGACTGGCGCTCCTTTTTCTTCTTTCTTTTTTCCCCTTTTCAAGTCGAAGAATATTATATCTGCAGTGCTTTTTTATCACGGAGGAGGTATAATAGAGAGTGATGCTCTCCGAGCTAGGGCTACCGATCTGGCCATCTTATCGTTTTGTCCAACGGTTAGCGGTCTGAATCACTGCATATTAGTCTCTGATTTCAGTTTTCTGCTTCTCGCGTTTCTAGATCTGTAATTTGTTGAAGTTTCGGCAGGTTTTGAACGGGCGAGTCGTTTCGGGTCGAATCGGTTCTAGGAAGGTTTTCTGGCGGAGTCGATCGGGATTGAGGATATCTGCTTGCTTTCCGGCATTTTTCGTTGTCTGGCGTGCCGGTGATTTTTACAGGTGATTTTCTTTCTTCCTGACCGAGTTTTCAGGTGCTGTACTGATTTACGAAATACCTGACGAGTGCCGTTTCGGCATTTCGATATTTTGTTATTTCTTTTGAAACCTTGAATGTTTAAGTCATCGATGTATTCGCAGACTGTGTTCCTGAAAGTTCCCAAATCGTTTTTGTTTTGTTTTCCCCTTGGAGCTTACATTTCCAGAAATCGCCTGCTCTTTAGAATACAGACTGAAATTTGCCGAACGGTAGATCCTGTTTGCATTTTTTCCCCTTTCGACATTTCTTATTTTACGCGGTCCCAGCAGGCTGAGCGCCTGCTCTGCTGTGTATTGAGCTTAATTTGTTCTTCTATAAAAGCAAAATATTTTGCGGATAATAATTTTCTGAAAACAGTTCTTTTCCTTTTATACAAAATTGAGTACCTGGCAGTTTACTGTCGCGTTACTTGAGCCATGAATTTGTCAATGATTTCGAACCGTTTAGCCCAGTGGATAACAGTCGTCCGAAGTCCGAACACCTCAAGGCTATTATCATCGTTACTGCGATAGAAGTTCAGTAATCATTGGCCTGTAAGAACTATAGAGGGCGGAGTTTATCCTTTCTCCAGGTTCCAGAGCGGAGGCTGCACAAGTGGTTCTTTTTATGAGACTTTAATATTTGAAACTTTTTACTATGGGTTACTCGTGTCTGTTTGTACGATGTGAATGGTGAGAATGACGGAGATGTTGCTGGTGTAAGATTCAAATGGGGCGAGGTCACTTGCGCTGTTTGGTAGAACTTCAAAATATCTATTGTATTTGTATCGTCATTATCGGATCTGTTTCTCCGCTGCTCCTTGACTCTTTCATTATCTAGTATATAATACCGAAAGAAACAAAGCTTTGGAGACGAAGTTGCCCTTTTCTTCCGTTCGCTTGTTTGATAAGCAAGGAAAAGCCCAGTCCACACGGGGACGACCGTCGAGTGGCCCACTTCGAACATCAACTGTATCTCTCCGAGCCGGTCAGTTTTGGACACGGATTACCGGGCGAGGAAGGGGATGCGTTTCGCGATCTGAATTTTGAAACCATTTGGGGATTCTTTATCGAAATGGCAGTGGGTCCAGCCTGCGAATAATAGCAACTGACACCTGGATTACCACTTGCACAAGGTCCCCGTAAGAAGTGGGATTGATCAAAACCGCTGCGGGCTGAAGCGCCCTTTTTTTGGTTACGTTTTCTCGTTTGTCCGGCTGCAGTCTCTCACCTCGGTGTCTTCTTGGTTTCCGTCTTCTCTTGCAGGCGTGCAGGACCGGCTTCCCCTGGAACATCCATGCTATGAGCTTGCGATACCGGCAGCCGCAGGCCCACAGCCAGGGCCATCGTGCCCCGGCCGGCGGCCCTGACATCGATGATGAGCCGTACAACATTATTCCCATTCATAATCTCCTCGCTGATCATCCATCTCTTCTCTATCCTGAGGTCCGCGCTGCCGCTGCTGCTCTCCGGGCAGTTGGGGATCTGCGTCGGCCTCCCTTTGCTCCATGGCGCGAGGGCATGGACCTGCTCGACTGGCTCGCTTCCTTCTTCTGCTTTCAGCGCGACAACGTTCGGAACCAGCGAGAGCACCTTGTCCTCCTGCTAGCAAATGCCCAGATGCGCATCACTCCTCCGCCTGATAATATTGACGCCCTCGATCCTGGCGTTGTCCGTCAGATACGGAAAAAGGTCCTGCACAACTACACCCATTGGTGCGCCTTTCTCGGCCGCAAGTCCAACATCTGGCTCTCCCATCGCAGAGGCGATGACCACCGTAGGGAGTTGTTATATATCTCCCTTTACCTGTTGATATGGGGGGAAGCTGCAAACCTTCGATTCGTTCCTGAGTGCCTCTGCTACATCTTCCACCACATGGCTATGGAGCTTAATCGGATCTTGGAAGGGTACATTGACGAGAACACTGGCCGGCCTGTCATGCCTTCTATCTCTGGCGAGAACGCCTTTCTGAATCAAGTGGTCACTCCAATTTACAACACCATCAAGGCTGAGGTAGAGTCCAGCCGGAACGGCACTGCTCCGCATTCTGCCTGGCGGAATTATGATGACATCAACGAGTATTTTTGGAGTCGAAGATGCTTCGAACGGCTCAGCTGGCCCATGGGGCTTTCTAGTACCTTTTTCGTCTCCTCCAATAGTAAGAAGGTTGGGAAAACTGGTTTTGTGGAGCAGCGATCGTTTTGGAATGTGTTTAGGAGCTTCGACAGGCTCTGGATCATGCACATACTAATATTACAGGCAGCGATTATTGTGGCATGGCAGGGAACTAGGTATCCATGGGATCCCCTCAAGAACAGGGATATTCAATTTCGTTGTCTCACTATCTTCATGACGTGGGCAGGCCTCCGCTTTCTCCAGTCTCTTCTTGATGCAGGAACCCAGTACAGTCTGGTTTCTCGTGAGACGCTTTGGCTTGGGTTCCGGATGGTGTTGAAGAGTATTGTTGCTATCACATGGACCGTCGCATTCTCAGTTCTATATGTGCGTGCACTGAACCAGCGGAACCAGGATGGGAGGTGGTCTCAGCAGGCCAACAGAATGCTAGTCAATTTCCTTGAGGCTGCGTTTGTATTTATCATTCCCGAGTTGCTAGCTTTGTCACTTTTCATTGTTCCATGGATTCGGAACTTCATTGAGAAGAAGAACTGGAGGATCTTCTACCTGGCAACGTGGTGGTTTCAGAGCCATATATTTGTGGGTCGTGGTCTCAGGGAAGGACTTGTGGACAACATAAAGTACACATTTTTCTGGTGCATGGTTCTGGCTGCTAAAATTGCTTTCAGTTACTTCCTTCAGATCAAGCCTATGATTCAACCAACCAAAGAGATATTAAATATTAGGAATATAAATTTCAAATGGCACGAGTTTTTCAGTGATACAAAGAGGCTGGCTGTTGGACTTTTATGGTTGCCAGTGATTCTAATCTATTTCATGGATTTACAGATTTGGTACTCAATTTTTTCATCTGTGGTTGGGGCATTAGTTGGTTTATGGTCACACTTGGGTGAGATCCGAAATATCAATCAACTGAGACTTCGCTTCCAGTTCTTTGCTAGTGCAATGCAATTCAACTTAATGCCAGAGGAACAATTATTCAAGGAGAAAGGGAGTTTGAAGAGCCGGTTTTATGATGCAATTCACCGGCTGAAACTGAGGTATGGGCTTGGTCGTCCCTATAAGAAGATTGAATCAAACCAAGTTGAGGCGAACAAGTTTGCATTGATATGGAATGAGATAATTGCCACTTTCAGAGAAGAGGACATTTTGAGTGACCGTGAGGTTGAGCTCATGGAACTACCTCCAAATTCATGGAATATAAGGGTTATTCGGTGGCCCTGTCTGCTTTTGTGTAATGAGCTTCTACTTGCTCTCAGCCAAGGAAAGGAGTTAGATGCATCAGACAAGGACCTGTGGAAAAAAATATGCAAGAATGAATACAGGCGGTGTGCTGTTATAGAAGCTTATGATAGTATTAAATTCCTGCTCCTTGCAATTATTAAAGGTGATACTAAAGAGTTTTCAATAGTTTCAACCCTGTTTGATAGATTTGATCAATCCCTTCAAACGGGGAATTTTACGCAGCAGTATAAGATGGCAATGCTACCTAGTGTACACTCTAAGCTTATCAATGTCCTCGATGCTTTAACCAAAGACAAGAAGGATATGAACAGAATTGTTAATACCTTGCAGAACCTTTATGATATAGCTATCAGAGACCTGCCGAAGGTGAAGAGAAATATTGATGAGCTTAGGGAAGATGGATTGGCCCCACAGAGAACAAATTTGTCTAATTTGCTATTTGAGAATGCTGTACAGCTACCTGATACTCAAGATTTGACCTTCTACCGTCAAGTTAGGCGTGTAAAGACAATTTTGACTTCGAGGGATTCAATGCATAATGTACCAAAGAATCTAGAGGCAAGGAGAAGGATTGCATTTTTCAGCAACTCTTTATTTATGAACATGCCCCACGCACCCCAGGTGGAGAAAATGCTTGCTTTTAGTGTTCTAACTCCCTACTATAATGAAGAAGTTCTGTTCAGTAAAGAACACCTAAGAACTGAGAATGAAGATGGGGTCTCAACCCTGTTTTATCTTCAGAGGATTTTTGACGATGAATGGGTGAATTTTCTTGAGAGAATGCGAAGAGAGGGAATGGTTGATGACGACGAGATTTGGTCTGCAAGGTTGAGGGATCTCCGTCTTTGGGCATCATATAGAGGCCAGACCCTTAGCAGGACGGTCAGGGGTATGATGTATTACTATAAGGCTCTGAAAATGCTGGCCTTTCTTGATTCTGCTTCAGAGATGGATATTCGAGAAGGTTCAAGAGAACTTGCTTCATTTGGTTCAATGAGACGTGATAGCGCAAGGATAGATGGTCTGGGGTCTGCTAGATCTCTTTCTTCTCTGAGTACAGGCAGTGACATTAATAGGGTGAATATGTTATACAAGGGCCATGAGTATGGAACTGCTCTGATGAAGTTCACTTATGTGGTTACATGTCAGATCTATGGTACCCAGAAGGCGAAGAAGGATCCTCATGCTGAAGAAATTTTGTACCTGATGAAAAATAATGAAGCGCTTCGAGTTGCTTATGTGGATGAGGTTCACACTCGGAGGAATGAGGTGGAGTACCATTCTGTCCTAGTAAAATATGATAGTCAGTTGCAGAAAGAGGTGGAGATATATAGAATCAAGTTGCCAGGACCGTTGAAACTTGGGGAAGGGAAACCTGAAAACCAGAATCATGCCTCCATTTTCACCAGGGGAGATGCAATCCAGACAATTGACATGAACCAAGACAATTATTTTGAGGAGACTTTGAAAATGCGAAATCTATTGGAGGAGTTCCCTAGATATTACGGAATTAGAAAGCCGACTATATTGGGGGTACGTGAACATGTCTTCACTGGGTCTGTTTCATCTCTTGCTTGGTTTATGTCCGCCCAGGAAACTAGCTTTGTCACACTTGGGCAGCGGGTTCTGGCAAATCCTTTAAAGATTCGTATGCATTATGGTCACCCTGATGTGTTTGACAGGCTTTGGTTCTTAAGTCGTGGTGGTTTAAGCAAGGCTTCTAGGGTGATTAACATCAGTGAGGACATATTTGCTGGATTTAATTGCACATTACGTGGTGGAAATGTGACCCATCATGAGTATATCCAAGTGGGTAAGGGGAGGGATGTTGGCCTGAATCAGATCTCCATGTTTGAGGCAAAAGTTGCTAGTGGTAATGGGGAGCAAGTATTGAGCAGGGATGTCTATCGGTTGGGTCACAGGTTGGACTTCTTCCGAATGTTGTCATTTTACTACACAACAGTAGGCTTCTACTTCAATTCCATGATGGTGGTACTCACTGTATATGCCTTCTTATGGGGCCGCCTTTATTTAGCTCTTAGTGGAATTGAAGATTCTATCATGAGTAAGGCTGACTCCACAAACAATGCGGCTCTTGGCACAATCCTGAATCAGCAGTTCATCATCCAGCTTGGCCTTTTCACAGCACTGCCTATGATAGTGGAAAATTCTCTTGAACATGGTTTTCTCAATGCAGTTTGGGACTTTTTGACGATGCAGCTCCAACTTGCTTCAGTTTTTTATACTTTCTCCTTGGGGACTCGAACTCATTACTTTGGTCGGACTATCCTCCATGGAGGTGCAAAGTACCGAGCAACAGGGCGTGGTTTTGTTGTGCAGCACAAGAGCTTTGCTGAGAACTATAGGCTCTATGCTCGAAGTCACTTTGTCAAGGCTATTGAGCTAGGGGTGATACTTACTGTTTATGCCTCACACAGCCCAATTGGAAGGGATACTTTTGTCTACATAATTATGACAATCTCAAGCTGGTTTCTCGTAGTTTCCTGGATCTTGGCTCCTTTCGTTTTTAATCCATCTGGCTTTGATTGGCTCAAAACTGTATATGATTTTGATGATTTTATGAACTGGATCTGGTACCGTGGAGGGGTATTTACCAAATCAGAACAGAGCTGGGAGACTTGGTGGTACGAAGAGCAAGATCATCTGAGGACTACTGGTCTTTGGGGAAAGGTACTTGAGATAATTCTTGATCTGCGGTTTTTCTTCTTTCAGTATGGGATCGTGTACCAACTTGGTATTGCTGGTAGGAGCACAAGTATAGCAGTTTATCTTCTCTCTTGGATTTATGTGGTTGTTGCTCTTGGTATATACATACTGATATCTCATGCTCGTGATAAGTATGCAGCAAAAGATCATATCTATTACAGATCAGTTCAGTTCTTTGTCATATGTCTAACCACACTTGTGATTATTATATTGTTGAAGTTCACTCAATTCAAATTCATAGATCTGCTGACAAGTCTTTTGGCCTTCATTCCTACTGGTTGGGGTATCATTTCTATTGCTCAAGTGATACGGCCATTTTTACGGGCCACTTGGGCATGGGAGACTGTGGTGTCGGTTGCTCGGCTATATGATACATTGTTTGGATTGATTGTCATGGCTCCCGTGGCACTTCTTTCTTGGATGCCTGGATTCCAGTCCATGCAAACTAGGATTCTATTCAATGAGGCCTTCAGTCGTGGGCTACAAATATCCCGTATACTAGCAGGCAAAAAGTCGAAGGGTGATTTATGACTTTAGGTAAACTCCTAATTTCTTCTGATCTATTCGTGTTTTATTATCCTTTTTTACATGGATTGGACTAATCTTCAGCATGTTACTAGTGTTTGTACCGTTTGCGATTTACTATGGCTGGCATCTTCTTGATTGGCATTTCCTTCTTTGTTGGATCTTTTAATCACTTTTTATTTTGCCTTTTCAACATATGTGATTGGTGGTCCTTCATTCACGTGAGCATGTTTTACGCTTCCTTACAGTATGTTTTGGCAAGTCCAGATGGCATTCATTTCTTCCAAATTTCTGCAGTATTGAGTTCAAATTGTATAGACTAGCTTGGAAAAGCAGGCTGCTCCATCATGCTTCAATATGGAGTGCATGAAGTACTTGGTCTGTGGTTTTGAATTTTCATTAGAGTATTTTATGTGATATATTTGAGGGAAACATCACCAAATATCCAAACTATTCTTTTACATAAAATATCAGCGGACCAAAATTTTTCTTGTTATTATGAATAACACTTTCTTTTTGGCATGTTGATCGCGATTTTAATATAGATTCTCTTTTCCCGAGCAATTTTCTTTTACATGTTGAATTGTTGAGGGAACCTATCCAACATTTTGTGAGAGAATTTACATGATAATGCTCCAGATAACTTATATTGTATTTCTGGATAATAAACTCCCCAAATTGTATTTCCTTGAAAAAAAAAAAATCCCCAAATTGTACTATCTTGGTTGTTGATACTACAGTTATTGCTAAATGGCAATGGTGTTTCACACAATAAACGAAATAGGCATTGACCTAGCTAATGGCCATTCGAAATTGTTGGGTTTTACCTGGGTTATTGCTTGTTTTGGAGTTAGTGCCTGGGAAGCTGTTGCCAAAAGCTGATGGTGATTTTTTAGTCTAGATTATTGCTTGTGGTAACTGTAATTATGATTGCTTTTTCTTAGAGAATGTAGATGATTGTTATTCCCCTATTTGTAGAGATTATCTTTCTCCTGCCAACTAGACTTTATCAATCCAGTGACACTTCCATATATGGTCAATTCTAGGAAATGTTGACCATTATTAAAGTGAAAATAGTGTTTTATATTTTGGTGTCTCACATAAACCAGGAAGTTTTATAAGCAGCAGGGTAAGTTATGTAGCTTTTAAATGTTATTCTTTTAAAGGCCAGAACCGGATTTTGTTTAAAGGCCTTTGAAACGGTTGGTTGGTCCAAGCCGACCACAAATTCGGTCTGATCAAGTTGGTCTGGTCATTAATCTTGATATCAGGAGTGTATAGGTGGACAAAGGCACATGATGTAGGAGAGGGTATTCAATAATATGACCTGCAAAATTGACCGACACAGCTTTAACCTAACAACCATGCGAATCCTTATATTTCAGTGCTCCGAATATAAAACAGTACAAGCTTGTAATAGAAGGTCCCCTTTGGTTCAACTACTGGTCAATCCAGTCTACCGTGGTTTTATGAAAGCCACCTTACCACTGGTTTGATGATCGGTTCGGTGTTCAAACCACTGGTTTATATTATCGAAGAGATGGTTAATTAGCAATGAACTCTTAATTTAAAAATGCTGTAGATTGAGATCAAGAAAATAAGGGATAAAAGAAGAAGATTAAGAAAGTAAGAAAGCAATAAATGTTACTTTTGCACAAGCTCATGGAGTTCTGAGCAAGTCATTGGGTGGGTGTAAGATGTCAACCTTTTCATGGAGCTTGCAGACATTGTTGCAAATGTTGTTTTGAGTTACTGTGCTCTGCTTGAACCAAGACAGGGTAGTTTTGCAAAACTTTAATTCACCTCCGTGTACATGTTTCCATTTTGCTTGACTGTTTTCTGCTGTCTTTGAGCTTCAGTTCTGGACTTCATTGTCCGATGTAAACTTACATGTTTCGCTGGTTCTATAAAGTTGGTGAAAGAGTTTGTTTCAACTAAAGCATACAAGATAACAGGATGTTACTGTTTTATGAAACAGAATATTACTTGTGATGCCCCTGTGATTGTGTTGTATCACTTACATGACGTTGGATCACTCTAGATAACTGGACGTTATTTTTTCCAGTTTTGCAGGTCAAGAGATGTAGGTATGATTAGGAATGAGGCCTTTAGCTGGAACCATGATATTTTCAAGGTTATGTTTGTGTATCATATCAGCTGAGTTTACCTTGAATATAAAGAGGAGGTTTTTTTTAATGTTTTTTTACACCATTGTAATTATTTTCATGCGATTATGCTTTGTTTCTCTCACATTATTATTGTTGTATTGTAATTAACGGTAGTTAGGTTGTCGTGTTTGTCTTCTTCAGTTTGTCATCCTTTCTCTTTCTTTTACATGCCATCAACTGTTACCTTGAAACCTAGTGATTTTTCACTCGTTTCCCATTGCTTGCTGGCAGTTGTAACTTGGGCCTAACCTTGTAAACTAAAGACCATGGCTCAATACTGATATTTCCTTGTGAAAAAAAAGAAGTCATTGCCCATTCTTTATCTGCTCCACTTTTGGCTGATTCAGAGACGGAAGGTATTGGATTCTCGTCAAGGTTTCATAACTGAAGTTCTGAACTAAACTGTCGACCGCCGGTTTCCTTTCTTACATGACCACCTAAGGCAAGAGCTAACGCTCCTCCTTTCTGCGCAATTTCAAGAGTAAAAACTAGAAGAAAGTACGCTCGAGACGCTGTAAGGTGTAAAGAGATTGCGGTACACGATGGATAAATGTTCCCTGTATCTGTTGCCATAAGAAATTAAAGATTGATGGATTAAAATCTCTAAAATCACGCCTACCAACGAAAAAAACTGTCCTTTTCTACTTTATTTTATTTTATTTAAACTTGTTGACTTGCGCTTGACTCAGGCTTGGTTCATGGTCTTGCTCCTTTATGAAGCTCAAATGTATGGAGGCCTGCTAACATATAGTGTGTGACATTTGTCTACCCAACCGAGGTTCATTTCGTCTCATTCAGTCATCGTATTAAACTGTCAAATTTTCACCGGAGGGGATTCACTCTCTGTAACCGGTAACCACCTTGTGCCTGCAATCTCAGTTCTCAACGTCCTTTACTGCATATAATACCACCTTATATGTAGTATTCAGCTGTCCTGAGCTGCACTACTCGAAATAAATTAATGAATTATGCTTCTATGTCTTGGTTTGTTCGAGTTCATATAGTACATTGTTGCTCTTAAGTAATAGCCTCTGGGGTCGCCACTGAACTCACCTGGTTCGTGAGCTGCTTTAACTAAGCTTTGTCTTGACTCAGTACTCCCCATGGTCAACCTCCGAGCGAACTCGGGTCCGAGATGAGTTCATTAGTTGCAATGAGACGTTCGAACCCTTTTCTGGTAACTTGCGAAAGGGTTTCAAATAATTGTGTATTTCACAAATAATATGAACCGAGTTAAAATAATGTGTATTTGTAGCATGCATGAAGCCCGAGCACCCAAACCGCAAAGTGCCGCGCTTAGGACGTACTGAAGCTGAGCCGGAACTCGTTTCCATCCCTTATCAATATATTGTTTCCCTTCTTTCACGATAAATTAAGAACAAGGTCCCCTCTTTCTGCAATGCTGCTGGCTTTTCAGGCTGCCAGCGACAGTGATGCATGATAGGATCCAAACAAGGTAGACATATAATTTGTAAGGGATGATTCCCGGAAAGAACACATCCGCGCGCGCGCGCCTCTGTGAAGCTCCATCAACGACAAAACACATGGATTTTGGCCGCATGCAGGCAGAGATATTCGAGACTCTTATTGCCAAGGAGTACTCCATGGCTATAAATAAACGCAGTGCAATTATATGGACTTGTATGGAGTTAGTACGTGCAGGGTACTAGCAAGCGAACAGTCGCTTTACCCTCTCTGATTCACCCTACTTTCGCTCCTTTTCATATCCTCGACTTTGGCCGGAGCATAGCTTTCATGGAGCCATTTTTATCACATTTCCTATGTCCGGTCTCTGAAAAGTGGGACGACGAGGTTGTATACATATATACTCCCCTCGTCCTCATAATATATATATGTTTCCTTGTTTGGAAGGGGACAAACACAAACACTGGTGCACAAGCGGCTTTACCCCAGCCACCACAACCTAGGAACAGGGTCGAAAGAGAAGAAACAAACGTTGGGAGAATCTGATCACGGCTTTTATCTTTTCGACCCATCAATATTCTTATCCAGCGATTTCGAAGTTTGAAACCCCCCCCCTCCGGAATCGGAGCAGACGGGGACGTGATAGGAGTGAGTGCAGGCTGTGCAGCAGCTCTCGATTGATCGAGACCTCTCGTGTCTTCTACAGCGCATGTGATGCTCAAACATTCCGAGGATCAGCCTCGCTTTCCTACTATCACTGTCTTGTGATGGAGAGAGAAGAGGCAGACGATGGGAATTGTGAAGTACAGAGAAGGGAATTGGCTCGTATGCGATGATCAATGCGAATGAAAACAAACGGGGTTGGGCTCCAGAAACTCGATATTAATCATTTCACCTAGAGCGAGTGAAACTGAAAACAACCTATTCGTTTGTCCTTTTGGTCTTCAAGCGGGGATGGAGCGAGCCCGGTTGTCGCACAGAAGAAGTCTTGTACCTTTCACCCCTTTCTCTCCTCTGGTTTCTTCAATTTTCACCCCCTCCACTCGTTCGATCAAATGCCCGTGATGGGATGGGAGACGTGGGAGTTTTTTTTTTTTCCCCTCTGCCATATTAGTAGTACAGACGGGCAATGGCGTGGTTTGGTCACTGCTCAAATTCCAGTCCGGTGAAATTCGTAACATTTATTTAAAAGAGGACGACGATGATGGATGGTGCGCGCATCCATCCATTGACATTGAAATACACCCCAAAAATAGAGGCTCCGCGTGGGGAAACAGAACAAAAAGAGCAATGACTGTTAACAGACGTTCAGTTTTACGCCTCATTCTCACGCACTCCCAAGAGATAAAAACTCTAATCAACTACTTCGTAGAAGTCGAAGCAGCAGCATTTGATTGAAATTTACGTAATTACGAACTAGACTGATAGTAGTAAACATATAAAACCGGCCAACATATGATATAAACCAAACCAAAATGGGGACACTAATCACAGTTCCCAGTAACCCTAACGGCAATTACTCCACCTTTCACGCTCTTTAGTAAGTCCACATGCAATCGAGCTCAGAGTGACCCATCATCTGCCTCGCAGCTCTCTCCACCTTCTGTTCCTGCTCCGTCCACAAATTCCCCGCTGAAGCGCACAACCCATTGTTGTTGTTGCCGCTGCTCAAGTTGCTGCTGCCATAAGCATTAACACAGCTGAACAAATGCTCGGCCGGAACCGGTGCAACTCCGGGAAAGAAGAACGGCATTTGGAGATTCTCCTGCAGCGATCGCAGCCCGGGGAAACGGCCACCGCCGGCGTCGGTCATAAGGGTCGGAGGCGGCATCAGGGAGACGCCGACGCCGGCTGCGGCGGCGGGGAAGGTGGGAACGTTGGAGAAGCAGGGCACGGGCTCCCTTGTGCTCTCGCTCTCGTACGAGCAGCTCTCGCGATCCGTGATCGCGGTGAAGGGCGAGGAATCGAGGAGGGGAGGCAGGGATGAGGATGATCGTGGGGAACCCATGTCGATGTAAGAGGAGGAGGCGGATCCGCAACTCGCTCGTGCCTTTTTCCCACTAGTGCCACTGCTCGCGCTGCTCTTTTGGAAGACCCTGGAGACCACCCATTCGTCCTGCTTTGCACCAAGGTGATCATGAGGAGCAAAATATGCTGGAACTTGAATAGAGTGCAGACAATGGAATTGGAAATAACGTGTGTTTTGGATTCTGCCTGAATCTTTTAAACGGCAACCAAATCAAATTCTGAAAGACTCTAGTTTTCTCTGTATCTCGTCAGTGATTTTTGTTACCGAGGAAGAACGGTGGATCAAAAACAGGTGAAAGAGAAACAGCATAAAATGAAAAAACGGTTCATTTCATAAAAAAGTTGACATTGAAGCATGAGGAGAACGAGAATGGAGGATCGTGAGGGGTTTATAGTCCCAGAAGACAATACCTTAGAAGTCCTCGAGAGATAATGATAAGAAAATTTTCCTTCGAGACGATACTCGTGCATGACCCAGTTGCTCTTTTCACCCTTGGGAGCCCTCCCTCTATAAAACACCAGAGTCTTCTTCATGCCCACGAGAGAACCAGTCCTGGAGCTATAGATTTCCCTGTCTTTCCCCGTGGCCTTCCAGTAACCAGCTTCCGTGGCTCTATTAGTGCGAAGCCCCGTTGGGTATTTCCTATCTCTCAGGCTGAAAAAGTACCACTCTTTCTCCCCCATCTTCGCCTTCTCTGCTTAAGTACATAAAAACAGCAGCTTTAGAAAAAAAAAAACAGAGGCTACTTCATCACAAGAAGCTTCAAAGGAAATGACAACGGGGCCTGCCTGGAAGCTCCCAGGGCTCGCATTTGTTGAGGTCGACTTCCGCAATGGCTCGTCCGATAAAGCTGCTGTCGAGGACCTTCTTCATCAGGTAGTAGGTTATGAGCTCTTCATCGGTGGGATGGAAGCGAAAACCGGGGGGAAGTTGGGTTTCGGCGCTGTCGAAGTGGTGGAACTGGAAGATCTCCATCGCACAAAACCCAGAGTACTCACACGCGAGGGCGCACTAGAGTAATATTGAAGCCGGGCGTTTGAGAAACGATTCAGATCTTCTACTTGGGATCACTACAAGAAACATAAAGACACCAGTTTGGGTAAAAAATGATGAGACCTCCGCTTCCTTGAGCAACAGAACAAGATCAAACCAGAGACCCGAAGAGAAGGGAAATTTTAATTAAACGCAGATGAGACAAAACCCGGAACTGCAAACCTGCTAGAAAGGAAAAATTTTTAGGAAAAGGAACTGGGTACACGCGATTCCTGGAATTGCGTCCGTTCTCAGCCTTCCATGGCACACCCAAATGCCAGAACAGAGACACTCACTGGAAGGTGCGGAAACCTCGACCCATACTCGCTCAAGCGACGATTTTGGGGGCACTATGGTTGTCGCTGCTCCTGATCTTCTTCCCTCTCGGACGCTTCGCTCTGAGACGCTTATATCGAATCCGTGGCCGCCCGAGTGGCTACTGTTTCGAGTATGCGTGCGTGCGTGAGAGAGTGTGCAGGTATTTCTCTGTCAGTGAAGAAAGTGAAATGGGGTACAGAAAGTAGTTTTAAGACGGGAAGATTTGATCGTCTTCCGATAAAGCTGCTTCATATCTCATCCGTCAGGCACAGTACAAGATTAAATAATCATACTCTACCCTGGCAGAGAGCGACGAGGTAAGTAAACTGTAAATCCATTCCCCATCTTTTTTCTCCCCGTCTCTTTCCCTTGTTTTTCTTTCCTTGTCAATTATTATTATATTTTTACGAGATGCAATTGTCGTCGTCTCGTCGTACCATAATCAGGGTTTTTTCTCTCTCAGCGTTTTCAGAGACTCTGATCTTATTATGTCTTTTGGCTCGATGAGAGCAGAGAGTTCGTATCGTCGTCGTCTGTTAATATATATTAATCCTCCTAGTATATATATAATATACAATGCCCGCCATTTTTTAATTAACGATCGTCTTCTGTTATCTCGACTTCAGTTCTGAATGTTTCAGCGATTCCATCAATCTTGTTTTCACTGTGATAATAAGCTCTCCCTCAACTTCACTAGCTTATGATCCGATGTGCACAAACGAAGTTGTTTGAACGCAAAACATGCCATCTCTTGGATTTTGAAGATTAAAAATCAACCAACTGCATTCGGATTTTCCATTGCCTTGGAGTGATTAGATAAAATCAAGTTTGGGTAAGATCAGTATTTCGAGTTTCGATTCATTCATTCAATCAAGCAAGAAAACTCGCACTCTGATCTGTAGTCTGTACGTACTAGAAGAGTTCAGAGTCTTCAGAGACCCTTCAGTGGCTTCAGAGCTTCAGACAACTGAAGTAAAACATGAAGTAATCCAGAAGCGAAAAAAAATAAAAAAAAAATAAAAATTCAGGTTAATTAATTTTGCATATATCATCATCATCATCACCGAATTGCAGCTACTATATGTAGCGAGTTGCCGAAAGGAATTTGGCACTGTGAAAGCGTGCGACCTAAAGAAAGAACCTAACAGAGATAATTAATACTGGAAAGGTGGAGGAGAAGGCATCAGATATGATCAGAGACGGGGAAGAAAACTGGAGGTTCTGATCTCTGATTTTACAGCACAGGGAGGGTCCGGTCCGGGAAGATGGAATTAGTTAAATTTTCTTTTCTTTTGGCGACGGAAATGATTTGTTTCCGTCCCCGTATCATCCCCCACAGCCATCCATCACCATCAGTAGATTGATGCGCTCCAGATTTTGACGCGTCGTGCTCGGATTTTAAGAGAGAGGGGAGGGAGGGGGGATCGCAGCTTTACATCAAATCATCCCCTCAATCTGCGTCTGCATGCAAGGTCGCCGTTTTCTCTCTCTTCCCCCTTCCGGCTTCCCTGTTTGAACTGTTTCTCTTCTTTTTCTTTTCGTTTCCTCTCTGCACTTCTGCCCCTGCAACTCCCTTCCCTGCTGCTCCTGTGCGAGACTGCAATCTGCATCACCCCTCGCTCTCTCTCTCTCTCTCTCTCTCTCTCTCTCTCTCTCCCTCTCTATTATTAAATGCAAATTCCTTTCCCTCGTCTCTACCTCCGCAGCTCGTTTTCTGGAGCCTGCTTTCCATTTCAAGCTGCTCTCTCTGCGGGTCTTCCCCTGCCCTTACGAAACAAATTCTCTTCCTCCAACCGTATTAATTCTTCCCCGGGTCGGTCCAGAATTCTGTTATTCCGAAGACCGAACGGAAGTTGTTACAGAAGCAACGTTCGTGTGTTTGCGGGTCTCAGGGTCTGTTTGTTGAACCGGAGAGTCCGGTTCGGAAGGTGTGACTTGTGAGCGGTTCGGTTACGGTCCGGTTTGTATTTTTAAAAAAGCCGTTGGAAAGAGGATACTGGATTAAAACCCGTTGACCTACGGATACTGGATAATAATACTACAGATATACGTTAGGACATGGAGAAGCGGGAAAAGGCCAAAGGGCACGGAGCCCTAGAGAGATATATGGACTGTACACAATCGCGCGTGACGACAACCTTAAGTCACCCGCCGCCTGCCTACTTCCCCCTGCGGTTCTGCCCCCTTTTTTTTTTTTTTTTTTTCTCTCTGTTTTTCTCAGTGTTATCTGATTATCTCTCCCAAATCCCAAATCCCAAATCCCAAATCCCAAATCCCTAATTCCCCCAAAGGCCAAACCCCCCCTCCCTACGCACTTTCTGTAAGCAGGGGTGCGTGCGCACTGCGCCCCATCCTCTCTCTCTCTCTCTCTCTCTCCTCCAACAAGGGAGGGGACTCCGACGTCCGAGTGACTCCGAATGCCAGAATTGGAGTTATGTTTGGTCCGGGAAGACTGAAGCGAGGGGGAGCCATGATGATGATTTTATGTGTTGTCGCAATCGACGTCGAGAATGGAGATTGATGTGATGATCAGATGAGATGATACGGCGAACAGGGTGAAAGGGAGGAGGGACCGGAGCCAGGAGAGAGGTGGGTGGTTTCCGGCTTTCCTTACACTGAATTTCGTTTTTGAGCTTTTCACGACCGATTCGAATTACGATTTACGATCCATCCGGCTCTCTGGTTATTCCGGAGAGGATGCGAGCATTGTGAGGTGGGGAAATATCGTTTCGGATGGCGATTGACGGGATTCGCATGCAGGTACGAGACTCGACGTGAACGGAGACCGTGTCGGATGATCCATTTATTTATCGGAAGCCCCAGCCCCCGCCCCCCGGGGAGGGACTGTTCCATTTTGATTTTTGATCCACTTCCGAATAAAAGTTAGGGAGATGAGTCATACATGAGGGGCCATCTGCAGGCAGCTGGCTCGCTGCCTCTGCAATTCTGCTGATATTCGACTTCGTCCGACTTCCGTCAGAGACGGAAACGATGGAGATGAAAACCTGAAATTTTGAAAAGTGCAAAACCTCGGAAGTCGGAGGGGAGTCGACTCAGCCAGGTGAGCACTGAGTCCGTAGACGGGTCGGCAGGCAAAACTCTAAACTCTAAAGGCAATGCCCCTCTCCGAGTCGGGGTCCGGGGTCCTAGGGGTCCGAGTCTCCTAGTTCCCAATTTTCCATTACCACGTGGGCATGTACATGCAGCTTCTTGAAGTGGGGAGACGGGGTTCGAGAGGGCCTTTTTACTCATAAAGAATTAAGTATTCGGTTCAACGTCGACGCGTCCTGTCGCGTCTTGTCTCCTGACTCTCCCCCGTTTCTCGTCATTTAATGCTATTATTTTCGTTTATTTTTAATTTTTTTACTCAAAAAATAGACGCAAATTAATTTTCAGTTTGGAGTAGGCCCCCGGTGAGGTGACTGGCACGTCACGGACCATGGGCTACGTTACGTAGATGCAAATCAAGAAATATTAAGAGAAGCTGAATTCGCGTTATTGGCCGGGCCCATGAAGAAAAGGTTCACTTGGAATCGTACACAAGGGCCCTGTGAAGTGTGAACCTCAAAACCAGCCTGACCCGGCTAGGTTTAGATATGCTCATCATATACATGACCGTTCATTGTCATTGTGGCACACGCTCTGCTGGGGTATAATCTAGTTGAACTGGTTTAGTCCAAACATGGTAGACCTTATCGGCTGATAAGTAACAAATGAAGGAGAGTTTCTCCTTAAAACTTCAGAAGAGTATCTTATCAACTTAAATAGATGGAACTTGAGAGCCATAGACATTGGGTTGCAGCCTTGCAGGGCCGTAGTAATTCAGGTGTCCCATTGAAGTAAGTTATTGCTGCGGAGTTCTTGAGGTTGGGGACCTGGGTCTCCATAGAAAAAACACAATCGGAAAATTTTTTAAGGTTGAATGATCGAAATACATTAAGATTTGGCACATCATAGTCTACTATAGTACGGGAAAAGTGTCTCATTACTCTCCTAGTTCACTGATTGAATGGGTCCAGCAACAAAATTCGCTACATCTGTCGCAGCGCGCCATGCATGGCCTCAGTCCCAGTCAGCAACTGGAATGCGAAAAGCCGGGATGCGAGCTAGGCGCTTCTCTTTTCGTCTTTTTCTGCGCAAGCATGAAAGGATCACGCGAGGCCGTCTCTCTGACGTCGCCAAGAAGGGCCAAAAGTCTATGTGGCTTCGACCACATGGCGGATACGTTTACGCATGCTCTGTCGGTTTCTTGTTTCCTCCTGTGGCTGGGCGAGTGGTTGAACCTGATGCCGACTACCAGTGCGATAGCTCTCGAGTCTCAAGCTCTGTAAGGCTCCGAGCACGCCTACGTTGCTGCCCCGTTTATCTTTTTGCCGGGGAGAAGTAGTGGAAGGCAGGGGCGAGGCGAGGAGGACGGTATGGAAAACGGAGAAGCGAAGAGTATTGGATGGAATTTCAGGCCTACCGGGGACGCAGAGAAGGCGGGGGGGCTTACCATTAGGGGTGTCTTGAACGCTATCATGTCGAACATCGATGGTGGAGATTCGAGGCCGGTGATTCCACTTGGACACGGAGACCCTTCGGCTTTTCCTTGTTTTCGAACGACCCCTGCTGCGGAGGAGGCGATAGTGTCTGCTGTGACGTCGGCAAAGTACAACTCCTACTCTCCCACGGTTGGGATTCTTCCGGCTAGAAGGTGAGTTGGACTGTAACGCTTTAGTTCGGATTCTCTATAGTGTGAGTCTTTCTTGTCTTTTTTCTCTTCTTTTTTCTTTTTGGTTTGTGTACCTGTAGAGTAGAGACTTGTTAGTCAGTTCTGTGCTTTATGAATATCTGTAGATTTTGGCTTTTGATTTTGCGGACTTGCTTAATTACGCAGGTGAGCATTGTATCTGAGGAGTAAATGGCCCACCTAATATTATTTCTTCTTTCTCTGGATTTGATGAATCGATTTGTCACTCGAGATTTAGTGAAACAAAAGACTGTATTTTTTCCTATGAACTTGGCTTCTATTCATTTTATTTGAAGCTTTTCACTCTGAACTGACGATTTACTCGTCGTTTATTGGGCTTTGCCGTGTTTAAATTTTAATGAATTGAACATGGAAGGGTCATTTTATTGGGTCTATGTTATCGTCTGTTGATCATAACATCACCACTGTGAAGTGCCATTTTTCAGCTTATTAAAGCGGCTCTGATGGTGATCCATATGCAAAATTCTCACCTGCAAGTGCATGTACAGTTTATTTATCACGCAACTTACACACATAGTTCATATTAGTGCTGTTGTTGATTTTTATCTCCGCTTCCGTTTAATTTTGTCATTTGTTTATCAACTTTGAGTGTTTGCACTTTATGCAGTTACATGTATTCATTTTTGTTGTTCTTATTTTTGTTAGGGCGGTTGCAGAGTACCTAAACCGTGATCTTCCATACAAGTTGTCTCCCGATGATGTCTTCCTTACTCTTGGATGCACGCAAGCTATTGAAGTCACACTATCCGTCCTTGCCCGGCCTCATGCAAATATTTTGCTTCCAAGGCCTGGCTTTCCATATTATGAAGCTCATGCTGCTTATTGTGGGCTTGAGATGAGGCATTTTGATCTGCTTCCAGATCAAAATTGGGAGATTGATCTTGATGGAGTTCAAGCTCTGGCTGACAGTAACACAGTTGCTATGGTCATCATCAATCCTGGCAATCCATGTGGGAATGTCTACACGTATAAGCATTTGTCCGAGGTTTAATGCTTTGACATGCTAAATGGCTTCAGCTTTTTCTATGATGTATTTTTAGTTACTGGTTGTGAGGTGTTGGTATAAGTTTTTTTTTTTTTTTGAATTTTTAGGTTGCCGAAACTGCAAAAAAGCTTGGAATTCTTGTCATTGCTGATGAAGTCTATGGCCATCTCGCATTTGGTACCAATCCATTTGTGCCAATGGGTACATTTGGTTCAGTTGTTCCCGTGGTCACCCTTGGGTCTATATCGAAAAGATGGCTTGTACCAGGCTGGCGTATGGGCTGGTTAGTGACGAGTGACCCTAAAGGGATTTTGAAAAAAACAAAGGTGCCTTTAAAGACTGTCCTCTGTTTCTTTTTTGCATTGATGATTCTCTAGTTAACTCCAGTTACATGCTTGCTTAGTACTGTGGCCACAGTTAGCTGATTTGGAACTGAGCATCAATAAAATCATGACTTGGAACGTTTAATGCACAGTATCACAGTTGAAACTCCTGCGAAGTTTTCTTCCCTATCTTTTGCATATGTTGTTGTGCTTCTTTTGTTACTTTTCTTCACTTCCATCTTGTTTTTGCTTCTTTCTCAAGTTAAGATTGCTTAACCCAGTATTAAAAGAGTGATTGTCCTTTCGTGTGATATTTTTGTCACGAAGTGTTCTGTCCTAGACTGGTTGATGAAAGAAAGATGAACCATATTTTGTAAACACTACTAATAGTTTTGATCATTGCCTGTTTTACCATGGTTGTTAATTCCATTCGACTAGGTTCAGAATTTCTTCTAAAGTCTAACCGTCTGACTGTCTGGCAATCTTTCGGTGAAATTATAAATATTTATGGGGTTCATGTGCTTAAGGGGTTTCTGTTGTTGTTTTTGTTGTTAGGATTTGTATATTTTTGTGATTAACTGTGTTTCCTTGAGTAACTCTTATTATTTATAAAAAACTATGTTTAGCACTTAATTTTAGCTTTCAACTAGGGGATTATCATGAAAGTGATTCTTTCTGTTTCTCTGAATAAGAGAATGGCTTCTAAATCAATGTAATATAAAGATTGCATCTTTTGCTACAAAGTGTTATTGCAGCTGAAATTCTTCATTGTTCTTTGTGGCCCTTTGTTGGCCAACATTACTTTGTTTGCTCACCAAATTTCGGCCAAAATGAAATATTTCTGTCAACTGAGACTCAATATATGGAGAAATTAGTTATTTTTTCACCTTGTTTCTTGGGCTTGCTTCCCCAGTTTTTTTGTTTGGCTAAATCTTGCCCTTGTTTCTATACATACACTTCCTTTATTTTAATTCAAAATGTCATTTTCTATTACTTTTCTTTATTTAACGTCCTGACCTTGATAAATAGTTTGGAAAGTGTTAATGGTTAGGATGAAATATTCATTTATCATGAACTAGACTAAATGAACTCTTCTGGTTTGCATATTGATAGGGGTTTTTCGCTCAGGTATCTATTGTGCCTTCAGTCTGCTTTAAGGGACTTGGTATACTTAGAGAAAAAGAAAAATTTCTGTATTATTGTGTTAAATTACCTTTTGTTGTTGCTCACAATTGATACAAGCTTGCAACCATCCTTATTGTCAATATGCATCTCACGTTTAGTTTTTGACAGTGTCTTTGTTTTCACGAAATATCTGCTTCATGGTCTTTAGTATTAACTTTGTTAGTCTTGGTTGTACCTTTTGTTTTTTGCACTAATATATTGTTGATTTTATTAAACGTCCCTAATAATCTGATTGAACCTTTTGATTTTGCACTTACAGATCGTTGATTCTATCATGAGTCTCCTCAATATAACATCTGACCCTGCAACCTTTATCCAGGTTCGTTTTGAACTTGTTTCACTCTGACCTTCTTTTGTACCCCTATAAATTGGTGTCAGTCCAACTCTTGAGCATTGTTATAGAGGTTTCCTTTGTATATTTCATATATGAACCAACCAGCAGAAGTATCCCTTGCATTTACCTCTCCATGGTTTGAGAAACCCAACTGGGAAATCATACTCAAATTTGAGTACCATGCCTCTGTAAATGATTCAATTCTCTTTGTTGTCAAACCCTGTCATAATGTGTTTTTCATATAACAAATTTGTTAGTAGGGGTCTTATTCGATAGTAATGCTCTTGTTAGTCGACGTGTTCTTTTTTTACAATTAGAAAACTGTAAATTAGAAAGCCTCGTGTATCAGGGTGCACTCCCTCAAATCCTTGAAAACACAAATGAGGATTTCTTCAGTAAGACAATAGAGACACTGAAGATCACAGCAGATATCTGCTACAACAAAATAAAGGAGATCAACTGCATCAGCTGTCCACACAAACCGGAGGGGTCGATGTTTGTTATGGTAAGAGAATTGAACAATACTTTCCTTTAAGCAGCCTTTTGCATGTTTGAGCAAATTTTTGGCTGTAGAAGCTTCAAAACTAACACCGGATGCAGGTTAAGCTGAACGTGTCACTTTTGGACGGCATTGAGGATGAAATGGATTTCTGCCTCAAGCTTGCCAAAGAAGAGTCTGTCATCATTCTGCCCGGTGAGCAAAACTTCCCAGTTCTTTTTCTTGATTTTTCTTTTACTTGTTCGAGTTTGAGACTGAAGATTTGAGTTCCTCACTGCAGGCAGTTCCATCGGATCCAAGGGTTGGCTTCGTGTTACTTTCGCCGTGGAACCATCTTCTCTTGAGGATGGCCTTGAAAGGCTCAAGTCCTTCTGTCAGAAGTATCAAAAGAGTAACTAGGCAGGGCCGCAGGGCAACGCAAAATTCCCGGACAGTGATGATTACCTAGATCATCACTTTTTCGTGATTAGTCAAAAGCGTGGCTGCATCCCTCGTCCACCCACCTTAATCTTCTCCGGTTTACATGTCTGATTAATAAGTTTTTGTAACAGAGGTGTAAAAAGATCAGCATGTAAATCTTGTTAAACACCACCTATGATAGGTCGTTCCGCTGGTTGCTCCCGGACTCGCAATTTGAAGGATGTGTTTTTCTCTTCCTTGAGCGTCTCGAGATATCGCAACGCATGGCGATTAACTGGACCCCGTCCCGCCCACCCCTTTCTTCCGTCGGAGACGAACGATGGAGATGAAAACATGAAATTAAAAGTGAAAATCCTGGAAGTAGGAAGGATAGGCTGTCGATAGTCGAGTAGACTGAGTAGTGAGTACTGAGTTTAACGACTACTGAGACGGGTAGGCAAAGTGTAATGCCTCTCCGAGTCGGAGCCCGGGTTGGCAAAAGTCGATCCATTTCCGGACTTTAGTACTCCCGGTTCATGCCATTGACCATCGACCCGGCTAGTGAGGGAACCGTTCCGGGTCGGAGATCTCAGTTTGAAAGGAGCCTGAATTTTTCTTTTATTCTTTTTGGCGGTAAATTCCCATTGGGAGGTTCACTCCAGGCGTCAGCTCCGAAGCAGAGAAAAGAACAGCGCGAGTTCAAGCCGTTTCCTCTTCTCCCCCTTTGTCTGGACTGCTCAGAACCTTGGTCGTTCAATGGAGATCTTTTCTACTTTTGTCCATTTGTCTGCTGCGTTTCGGTGGGTGAAGGGCGCGTGAGGAATCTGACCGCCTTAAAGCCAGTGCAAAGCACCTCCTTGCTCGAGATATTGTCACAGGTCTTTTTATCCATCTGTCCGCTGCGTTTCCATGGATGATCAACGTGTGAGAAGTCCAAGACCAAGTGCGAGCACGTCCTTGCTCCAACGGAGGACTACAAAAGGGAGAAAATGGGAGAGGCGGATGCACCTATGGAGGACGGAAACCCAACAAGGATGTGGAATTTTAAGCCTAGCGAGGCTACTGAGACTGCCGGACGGCTTACGATTCGGGAAATATTGAATAAGGTCATGTCGGTCATCGATAGTGGAGATCCGAGGCCCGTTATTCCCCTGGGCCATGGAGACCCTTCGGCGTTTCCCTGCTTTCGGACGACTCCTATTGCTGAACAAGCGGTGGTTACTGCGGTGAAGTCAGCTATGTACAACAGCTACTGTCCCGAATTTGGGATTCTCCCGGCTAGAAGGTACCATCAAGTTGCTGTTGGGAAGTCAAAGTTTCCATTTCTTCTTTTTACCATCTTTTTTTCTGTGTGGAAATATCTTTACATGGTTCTACTCCAGCATGTTAATGTAGCAAGCAGGTTTTGAAGTCGGTTGTTTCTTCTTTGTGGATGCTACTTTCACACCATTCTCATTTGGTTTACAACCTTGTTCTATTAGAATTTCTCGCCCTCTATTATACTCTTTTAGTACTATTGCCAGTTTTATGTTAGGCAATTAGATTTTCAACATAGTTTCGCATTGATTCCCGTGTTGAACCACTTTGAGTTCTCACTGGAAGTCTTCTCTAGTAATCTAATCAGTTCAATACAATTGTATCTTAGTCTTTTTCATTTGAAATATTTTTGACTGTTTGACATGGTGTTAGTATTTGTTGGAAAAGCAAATAATAAACTCACGCCTCTGAAACAGAGGCATCTGTTCCTGACATCGTTAATGGCAGCACCCACCTACATGTGGACTCGCCAAATTTAGGCAGCATTCACAAGCTTTTCAGGGGCATGAATTTTTATTGTTTCCTTAAATACAAAGCCGTTTAAACCTTAAATAGATTTTTATTCTCCATCTGTACAAGCTTTTCAGGGGCATAGATTTTTATTCTCCATCTGTACAAGCTTTTCAGGGGCATAAATTTTTATTGTTTCTCACCTTTAAAAATTAAAATTGAGCAACAAATTTTCATCTTTTAAAATGTTGTACTGATGGTGAATGATTTCGTTGTCCAACTTTTACATTATTTGCAACTTAGTTTCATCTTCATGTGGAACATTTAGGCGCTTATTAATCGTCCAGAATGGCATTTTATAATTTTTTCATCTTCATTTGGAACATTTAGACGCTTATTAATAGCCCAGAATGGCATTTTATAATTTTTTCATCTTCATGTGGAACATTTAGACGCTTATTAATCGTCCAGAATGGCATTTTATAATTTTTTTCTGCTGTGGCACCTTGTATTTGTTTTTTTTTTTTTTTTTTTTTTTTTTGGTGTGCTTTTCAATTTCATTGGCAGGTTTAACATTCATTCAGAAGCATGCAGTGACTTCGTCCTCACTTGACTTTGTAGGGCAGTAGCAGAATACTTGAACTCTGATCTTCCTGACAAGCTTTCTCCCGATGATGTGTTCCTTACTTGTGGTTCCCAGCAAGCCATTGAGATTCTAATAACAGCATTTGCTCAGCCTCATGCAAATATTTTGCTTCCTACGCCTGGTTATTCATTTTATGATGCTCGTGCTGCTTACTGTGGCCTTGAAGCACGTCATTTTAATTTGCTCCCTGGTCAGAATTGGGAGGTTGATCTCGACGCAGTTGAAGCCCTGGCAGATGACAACACAATCGCAATGGTTATCATTAATCCTGGAAATCCTTGTGGAAACGTTTATACCTATCAGCATTTGGCCAAGGTACCCAACTCTTTTTGTATACTCACATTAAGAAAATATGTTGGTTGTTGACACTCATTGTTTTAATTGAATTTTAGATTGCAGAAGCTGCAAAGAAGCTTGGAATTCTTGTTATTGCTGATGAAGTGTACAGCCACCTCACTTTTGGAGGCAATCCCTTTGTGCCAATGGGTACCTTTGGTTCTATTGTTCCTGTGATTAGCCTTGGATCAATATCAAAGAGATGGGTTGTGCCTGGCTGGAGAATGGGTTGGTTTGTGATAATTGATCCCCATGGGGTTTTAAAATCATCAAAGGTACTTTTGAACATTTTCTGCAATCGACATCATGCTTTGGGCTGTTTTAACTATGTAGTCTTCTGTCATTACCTTTGTTGCCATAGAAGTTATGCACGTGAATGTTTGAAACTTCTGATTAACTTCATGAAGTGAATTCATATATTTAGCTTAGAACAACTGTTTCTTCATGTTCTGAGAAGAAGAAATGGTAATCTCATTTGTCTACTTATTCTTCTCTTGTGATTTTCTGTGGAGCATAAAATTCTTGTCACTAACTTCAAGATTTGGTGCTATTCTGGTTTATACTGATGGTGGTTTACTCTCTTGCTCTCACTTCAGATTATCGATTCCATTAAAGGAGTCCAGAGTATGCTGTCACGCCCATCATCATTTATCCAGGTTCGTTGCTTCATATTTCCATTAGAAACCCCCAATGAAAATAATAATATCTAGTTACTGTTACATTTAGTAGATCCAACTGTAAAGACATCGTCCATTTGTTACCTTTAATTTGGTTCTTGTAACACTTGTTACTCAGGGTGCACTTCCCCACATTTTTGAAAACACCGAAGAGGACTTTTTCAGCAGGACGATTGAGACACTGAAGATAACAGCAGACATCTGCTACAACAGAATGAAGGAGATCAAGTGCATCAGCTGTCCAAGCAAACCGGAAGGTTCAATGTTTGCTATGGTAAGAGAATAAAATACCTGTACTTGTATCCAGTTAATCCTGTTCATTGCCAGTCTTGCATATTCAGTAGTTACTTTGACGCAGGTTAAATTGAACTTTTCACTTTTGGAAGACATTACTGACGATATGGATTTTTGCCTCAAGCTAGCAAAAGAAGAATCCGTTGTCATTTTCCCCGGTGAGCATCTCGAACTGCAAGCCTTCTCTGTTTTCAGTTTTTTCTGGGTAACTTTGGTAGATTGAAGATTGCCATTCCTGCAGGGACTCCTATTGGATGCAAGGGCTGGCTTCGTGTGACTTTTGCTGTTGAGCCATCTTCCCTGGAAGATGGACTAGATAGGCTCAAGTCCTTTTGTCATAGGCATCAAAAGGTTAATGAAATAGAGGAGTTGCTCGTCTGAAACAGTTGCAGCATCTGCTGAGTCTTTGCAGTTAAAAGAATCCAGTAACTGTGGTTGGGTCCATCCCCTTACACCCATCTTTGTTATTTCTGGCATATTTTCCATCAAGTTATGTCAATAAGTGGTTTTTGCACTTTGCACTGCTATAATTGATAATACTATGGAAGTGTTCTCATCTTGAATTACATCAACAAGGGTGAATGAACAGTTCTATCCTGCCAGTAGGTGAATTGCGGAGAGATATCATTGCCCGAGGTGGCCCGTCCTGCTAACATTAGTTGGAATAAGATTGATGACTGGAGTTTCAGTTCACGTTCCGAATTTTTTTAAATAATTTTGAAGAAAATTTCTTGAAATAGGTTGAAAAACACTAAACATGCGATTACTTAAATTTTGATTTTTTTAAAAACTTTTTGCTATGATATTTTCCTATTAATGAAGAACAAAGGGTCATATCCGTTTGGCCGTCCGACTGATTGAAATGTGAAGACGTATCTTGGGCTGAAATGATTAGGACCGGTTTTGTGAATAGTGAAGGAATCCCAAATACGTACAAAATAGATTAGGTCGCGTCGCGTGCTCGCACCTGCGTAAATTTCTTAATTGATTACCTGCCCCTATGCCGTCCCGTCTGTCTCGTCCTTGGCCTTCTCTCATCTGTCCAAACGGGAAAATACAATCAATCAAATGATCCTCCAGGCGGCTACTAATTTTTCTGGGCATTTTCTCGTCTGCCGCAGTAAAGCTTCGATCATCGATTTCGTTCTCCAAATTTTGCTACCCGATATGTGCAACAGAATGGGAATCTGGGACTGCTGCATGTGGACAATTTTTATAGCCCGTGTGTCTCCCCCTTGTTATTCACATCACTCTCACTTACGACTGACAACGTCTTAGGAATGGAGGCCGCAGGTCTGTTTTCGCCTTTCCGGGTGTCTTGCCTTTGCCATATAATTTCTTCTCTCTCATCTACTGCGACGATCTCTATCTCCATGATCATTTACTTGCCTTTGTCAAAAAACTAAGAAAACGAACTGAAAGGTGTTAAATTGATAGCAATTATCTGTAGAACACTGACGCTTTTTGTGTGTTTTTGGATGCTGGGAGCAGGAAATGGAAGTGATGTTCGCGTCCCCGTTTACTCCTCTTCGGAGGTAAAGAGTCGCAATCACATTCTCTATGATCTGCCGTGCTTCTTTTCCCACACCGAATGTTTGTGATTTGGTTTTCGAGTATTTGGAGCTTAACTCCGTTGGAGAGAAATGCAACTTTATAGCTATCTCCTAAGCTGCGACATGAGATTATGAGACACCTTTTTGTTTTCTTTTTAATGATGTATAGTTTGTTTCTGCCAACCTTTTTGTTTTGAAATTTCTCTCGCCTATATTAATTCTGGACGACTTCATCTCGTGCAGAGGATTGTTCTCCGTTGACAGTCCAAAACTCTCATGTTATGATTTAAATGATATGTTGATGAATCTTTAACACTTCACAGAAAATCTTTCACTTGATTGTATCTGCCGATCCCGTTATTGATTTGGGACCATCGCTGCAGTTGTTTTGGTTAAAACTGGTGTGCAGTTAGAAGCTGAAGTTTTCTTAAATATGGCAATGCAATGAGTCTTACGGTTTTCAATCCAGGTGCTTGAAAACCTGCGGGAGAAATATAATTCAATGAAGAAGCAGCCGTACCCAGCGATGTACTCCAGTGTTTTTGGTGGAATTACTCTGGATCCGGCTCTGATGGTTATTCCCATTGATGATCATATGGTTCATAGAGGCCATGGTGTCTTTGATACTGCAGTACTTCTTGATGGGTAGGTCCATTTATAACTTTTGGAAGACACAGAGCTGCTGTGCTGAACATTGTTTATTGTCATGTTAGGGACCTTGAACAGACTGCAGCTCTGGTCTTATCTCCATCTGTTGAGTTTTCTTTTATTGTTTACAGGTACTTGTACGAGTTGGATACTCATCTTGATCGATTCTTGAGGTCAGCTTCAGCAGCCAAGATTTCTTCCCCTTTCCCTCGCTCAACCTTGCGCACCATCCTGATCCAGTTGGCAGCTGCCTCAAAATGCACGAAAGGAACGCTGCGATATTGGCTTAGTGCAGGTCCTGGAGATTTCTTACTCTCGCCTGCTGGCTGCCCCACATCTGCTTTCTATGCTGTGGTTATTGATTATGATTTCTCACCAAGCAAAGAAGGGGTGAAAGTCATTACTTCCACTGTACCCATGAAAAGTCCTCAATTTGCTACCATGAAGAATGTTAACTATCTGCCAAACGTGCTGTCTATAATGGAAGCTGAAGAAAAAGAATGCTATGCATCTATTTGGGTTGATGATGAAGGATATATTGCAGAGGGGCCCAATGTGAATGTCGCCTTCATAAATAAAGAGAAAGAGCTTATGCTGCCTTCTTTTGATAAAATCTTAAGTGGATGCACTGCTAAGAGGCTTCTGGCTCTGGCGCCCAAGTTGGTTGAGAAGGGGCTGTTGAAGAGCGTGGGGACTGGAAATATAACCATTGAACAAGCGAAGGATGCTGCTGAGATGATGTATGTAGGAAGCACGCTGCCTATACTGCCCATTATCATGTGGGATGGACAACCTGTTGGAGAAGGTAAGAAGACTTCTATTAAATTTCAGCAACCTTTTATGTCAAGTTACTCCATGAATTCTTTGTCGAGCATTATTTAATTTAATCATACTTTCACACTCTCGTAAAAGATTGACATTGGCTCCATATTCGACTTGGTTGATTGCTCTGCAACTTGGTTTTGCATTATCTGCAAACTTTCAAGTCATCCTGGCTTCTATTCAAATCGTGTATGGAGTATTGTATTTCCTACATAAAATTTGCTTAGAAAGAACAGGACTTTGGTGAATCTTTTCTTGTTTCTAGATGATACATCATATTGGGTTGAGTTGTATTGGATATTATTCTTGGCTGCATTTGATCTTTCTTGAACGTTATATTCATTTACCCTGTTTTCTTTGTGGCAGGAAAAGTGGGAGAGCTGACACTTGCACTGTCGAATTTGCTGTGGGAGGACATGGTGGCTGGCCCTGAGCCGCAAAGACTCGCAATCCCATATGTGCGATGAAACAAATTGCCGAGTCTGAATAAATTCACCAGTGAAAACTTTCGCAGTCTTCATTACTCTGTGGCCTCTGTTATCCGTAGAAGGGGACTAGAGAAACCTGCTGCTTTTTATCTTTATTATTTAGCCTCTTTATCGTTTTAATCCCAGAGGATTACCTTTGTTTAGACTTTAGACCGTTAGGATTCAATGAAAGGATGCACAGCATCCGAAGAATTGTCATCAAGAAAGGTTCCAAACTTTGTTTTGGCTCATTGAAGGGTGCTTTTGTGTCAATGGAAATCATTGCAAATGTGAAAATCAAAATTTTCTGATGTTTATATCAGTTCATGAGGGCAGGACATTTTTCGTCTTTATCTCTCTTCTTTCAGGTTGAACTTTTTCCTTTTAACTTTCCAGACACTGAACTTATCTTATTTCTTTTTACCTTTTTACATTTTCTTAGCTTGGCCTCAGAATCAAGTAATCAGGATAGTAGTTACACAGATGCTTGCAAAATCAACCAAAAATCATGAGGTGGAACAGCTGACTGTAATTTAATGACATTCTGCTGTTGCCCTGTAAACTGCACTCAAGGCACCTGGAACAAATCAAGGTAATTTGTACGAGAAATGTAAGATAAGTTTACCAAAAACACACTATAAATAAAGGGATCGAATAGATATTGTCGCCGAATATACAACAACAAAAAAATGAAAAATAGAAAATCACACAAAAATGGGTTTTTTAATCCTGTCAAAATTGTCAACTTGATGTAAAGTGTATCCCTCCCTCGTCAACTTGATGAAAAATGTATCCCTGCCTTGTTGAACAACGAGAGCAGATACAAAAAGTCGACTTGAGTGAGCTTTGAAGACCTCTTCTCTTCGAAGTCTCCTTGCCTCAACACCCCCAAAACCTTTTCCTTGAAATCGGACTCTTCTCCCCCATCCCCATCTCTGTCCTCCACATCCATCTCATCATCATTCCCCCCATCAACCTCCATGCTGAAGTCTTCACTTGTATCCCCCAGCGCGCCCAAATCATCTTCCACTCCAGAAGACCCGCTCTGCAAGCTCTGCAGTGTCTTGTAGTTTTTCTCCAGCAGCGAAATAACTGACTTTTGGCGGAAGATTGAGCCCAGTGTTTTATTCTTCCTGTTGAAACATAACCGAACTAACCCATCCCACTCCTTGAAACTCACAGGGGGGAGTGGCTTCCTTGGTTCTATTCTAACAACAGATGAATCCACCTTCGGTGGGGGCCTGAAATTATTTCTTCCTACTTTAAGTAGATGAGATACCCGGGCCAAAAGCTGAGTGTTAACTGAAAGCCGGCAATACAGAGTATCGCCTGGTTGAGCAACAAGTCTCATGGCAAATTCCCTTTGAAACATTATAACCGCGCATCTGAAGGCTGGCCGGTGAGACAGGAGCTTGAAAGTAAGTGGGGAAGAGATTTGATAGGGAATGTTAGCCACACAGATGTCGAAGTATGGAAGGTCACATTTGAGAACATCTCCTTGAATAACCTGTAACATCCAAGAACAAAGTTACTTAATGTAAAGAAAATAGCTGGAGAATGGAAAAACATTGTTTGAAGATGAGAACTGGATAAGTCCACCCACCAGATCACTAACATAAGCAACAAATTATTACTTGTTTGAAGTGATTTTTTTATTTGAAAATGCAAATTCATAACTTCATTGAGAACAGAATGAACACTGAGGGAGCAGATTACAAAACTGATAAACGAAGAGTCGACAGTACGAAAATCAAAATCTCAAATTACTCATGAAATTCAATATTCGATACAATTTTGTTTCATCAACAGAAAGAATCAGTCAATTGGAGCATAGGAAGAAAACAAAACAAAACAAAAAAAGTCTTGTATTGAGAAGAGCCCGATGAATATGAGACACCGGTTGACTTCGAAAAGTGATAACTCCAGGCTGAAATCCCACAATATCACCGCGACGAAGCGTTAAAATCTCAAAACAAGCTCTCGAGAAATAAGACGAACTAGCTGTAAATACCTTGAGCTTATTCGACAACGGTGTCCCTTGAAAGCGTCGCTGCAGCTCCAACACCATGCGAGGGTCTAACTCAACAGCAATAACAGACTTGGCAGCTTCAAGGAGTTTTTTGGTAAGATTACCCGTTCCTGGACCGATTTCAAGAACGACATCTGTTGGTTTGATACCTGACTTCTGAACAATGGTTTCTACAAGCATGGGATTTTTCAGTATGTGCTGCCCTTTCGACTTGTGGAAAGGGACGCCTCCTTGATAATGGCTTACAGCAGCAGATGCAGCCGGTTTCCGTTTCTGAATCTTCCCTCCCGCCATTGGATTGGAGTCGTAAAACCCCTCGGAAGACTAGGGTTTCTCCGTCCCTATGTTCTCCCCTTCAATTAAAAGCACTAGTTTCTTTCTAATTCCCCGTAAGCACACGAAGCAAACCAGCGTTCCAGACCACCTATTTTATAAACATTTATTATTTCCTTAAGTTTTATGCTCGAATGGTGTCGTGGTGTAGTTGGTTATCACGTAAGTCTAACACACTGAAGGTCTCCGGTTCAAGTCCGGGTGACGCCAATAATAATTTTACTTTTTTATGCTTCTACTTCTCTCATTATATACATACTAGAAAAGTTATAGATAGCTCTTAAACAAAATCGGTGTCGTGGTGTAGTTGGTTATCACCAATGATAGTTTTACTTTTTTATACTTCTACTTCTCTCATTATATACATACTAGAAAAGTTATAGATAATTCTTAAACAAAATCGATGTCGTGGTGTAGTTGGTTATCATGTCAGTTTTACTTTTTTATGCTTCCATTTCTCTCATTATATACGTACTAGAAGAGTTATAGATAGTTCTTAAACAAAATTGGTGTTGTGGTTTAGTTGGTTATCACGTCAGTCTAACACACTGAAGGTTTTCGGTTCGAATCTGGGCGACACCAATAATAGTTTTACTTTTTTATGCTTCTACTTCTCTCATTATATACATACTAGAAAAATTATAGATAATTCTTAAACAAAATCGATGTCGTGGTGTAGTTGGTTATCATGTCAGTTTTACTTTTTTATGCTTCCATTTCTCTCATTATATACGTACTAGAAGAGTTATAGATAATTCTTAAACAAAATCGGTGTTGTGGTTTAATTGGTTATCACGTCAGTCTAACACACTGAAGGTCTTTGGTTCGAGTCTGGGTGACACCAATAATAGTTTTACTTTTTTATGCTTCTACTTCTCTCATTATATACATACTAGAAAAGTTATAGATAATTCTTAAACAAAATCGATGTCCTGGTGTAGTTGGTTATCATGTCAGTTTTACTTTTTTATGCTTCCATTTCTCTCATTATATACGTACTAGAAACGTTATAGATAGCTCTTAAACAAAATCGGTGTTGTGGTTTAATTGGTTATCACGTCAGTCTAACACACCGAAGGTCTTCGGTTCGAGAGTCTGGGTGACACCAATAATAGTTTTACTTTTTTATGCTTCTACTTCTCTCATTATATACATACTAGAAAAGTTATAGATAATTCTTAAACAAAACCGATGTCCTGGTGTAGTTGGTTATCATGTCAGTTTTACTTTTTTATGCTTCCATTTCTCTCATTATATACGTACTAGAAACGTTATAGATAGCTCTTAAACAAAATCGGTGTCGTGGTGTAGTTGGTTATCACGTCAGTCTAACACACTGAAGGTCTCCGGTTCGAGTCCGGGCGACGCCAATTATTTTTTGTTGAAATTTACTAATGCATTTTGCGTCCACTCCGAGACCTCCATGGACCATGGCTTGTAAATTGTTACCGCATAACTATTAAATGGGCTCGAATACCCAACATCGAAGCCCACTTGTTAAATTTATAAGTGGGGGTCTAATAATCTCCACATTGGTGTTGTTAGATATTTTTTTTTTCTTCTTTAAACTCTCCGAGTCTCTGACAGTTTCGGCCCACTGTTTCTTCTGTTACTCAAGTGACCCAGTCTTCACTATCGGTTGCTTTACCGTTGAGGAGACTACGAGGCCCCGCCTCCGTCCAAAGTTTTCAAAAGCGAGAAGAGTAAAGCCTCCACACTCCAACGGCTATATTCTTCAGCCATTTTCTGAAACAAAAAGCTCCCCAGGTGCTGAAACTTCCTTCTTATAGATCAATAACAAAACACCCACAGAATCGACCTCGCTCGCCTGCATCAACTCGGCTATGGACTCCACCCCTCCTCCCCGACGATCGGAATCACGTTCACGAACCAAATCGGCTTCGAGGGTGTCCCACTTTTCCGAAGATCTCTTGGAAGACCTCTCTGTTAATCTCATGCGGTCGCCCCAAAGGACCCAATCCCCGCCGCTTCAACTCGCGGCAAGCAGCCCTAATCAGCCTGTTCAGCTTCAGGACCTTCTCCTCCTCTCGCCCTCTCCTCTCGGGAGATCCAAAAACAGGGCTTTTGAGAGGATTGAGCCCTTGGACGACCTGGTGGAACTGGTTGGATCCCGTCGGAAATGTCGAGCTAAATCGCTTTCTATGGGACTGGCGGGCTGCGCTTCGCCCAGGAATTCCAGACGGTTGAGGCGGAGGGCGGATCAGGAGAGTAGGGAAGAGAAGGATTTGGGTCTGGGAGAAGAGCACACGAAAGCGCGGAAAAGAAGACAGAGCCGTTCTCACTCTCGTCGCGAGAAGCTGGTTGCCCTGCCTTCAATTCCTTCCCCCGATCCCTCTCCAAGTATGTTGTTTCCTTAACTCTGTTTTTACTTAATGTGCCGTTAGATTTATCCTTTTCTTTGAAATCGCTTCCTAATATTGCACGTTTCGAAGTTCTTTTCCGCTTTTACAGGTTTCTCTCTGCATCCCCGTTTTTCTTACATGGGTAGATACAGATAATCATAAATACCTTCAGCCTGCAATATTTATCTTTCTTCCCCACTTTTCCCTCTGTTCTGTTTTCATTTTGCGCAATCTTGATTCGTGTGATGCCTAAAAGCTTCATTATGTTCAACCCCCTTCGATTTTTTTGATTCTTTGATGGTGCACACTGTATTTTCATGCTTCGGATTTCGACTGACAATAATCATGTCGTATGAACCAGAAGCCAGCAGTGACGACAATGGTGGTCTAGATAGTCTCCGCATGCTGGCCTGGGAGCTGATAATGTGGAAAGATGTTGCAAAATCAAGCCTATGGTTCGGATTTGGTTCTCTGTGTTTCCTGTCGTCTTCGTTCACAAGAGGCTATAGTTTCAGGTTTGTTCTCTTTAATGATTCTCAGAATTTCAGTTCATTCTTTGAGACGGTGAAATACAACAATTGCCTTTTCTTTTTAATTAAAGTTCTGCTCTTTCTACAGCGTTGTCTCCGCAGTGGCACAAATAGGTCTGCTCTTTCTAGGAATATCATTTTTCTATAATTCGTTCTCACAGAGGTAGGTCTCCAAAAGATCGAGGACCATGTACATTTATTGCTCTCTTTCCGCCTTCTCTCGATCGGCATTTGAAATCTCGCAGGACGAAGGAGCAGCCCACCAAGGAATTTAAGTTGAGAGAAGACGATATAGTCCGAGCTGCTCGATTAATTCTTCCACCAGCAAATGCAGTGATAAATACAACCAAAAAGCTTTTCTCTGGTGAACCTTCAATGACAATGAAGGTAATACACGGCTTCTTAACTTCAACACCCCAGTCTCTTGAACTTTTTCTTTTCTACACAGCAATTGAAGCTGAAAAAAAGCTACTGTTGTTGGTTACAGATGGCTCCCATTCTTCTCTTCGCATCAGAGTATGGCCATTGGATCACGTTATGGAGGCTTTCATTGATTGGTAATACGAAAGATACCCATTGCTTAAAATCCAAATCGTACTTCTTGGGAGAGGAGAAAGTATCTTATGCTACTTTTCATGAATTTTGCAGCGTTTTTCGTTAGTTTTACTGTACCCAAGTTATACTCCTGCTACTCTCTGCAAATACAGAAACAAGGTTAGTTTTTCATTTTTTTCCTTCACTTCTATCTGCATCTCGTTTCTTTTTCAATCAACCCGTCCTTCTTCTGCTAATTTGACAAGCTAAAACCGGAGAGTCATTTTTAATGTACCAGTTGGTAGCCTGAGATCCTGGATGTTGGAGGCTTGGTCTGCTTCTTCTCATAAGAAATTAGTAGCTGCATCAGCTGCTACCGTCTTTTGGAATTTATCCGCCGTCAAAACGCGCATTTTTGCAGGTAAATTCAAGTCATATTGTAGAGCATTGAGAAGCTTAGGCACAGAAGTGCTTTCATTTCCACTCCATAGGGTTGCTCTAATCTGTAATTTCTCTGTGCAGCTTTTATTGCAGTGGTGATTCTCCGGTATTACAGGCAGCAAGCAGCGTCAGAAATAGAAGAAGGAACAGAGGAAGCAGCCGAGCAGCCGCCAAAAATTGCAGCGGCAAGTGATGAGTCACCGGAGCAGCAGCTAGCTGTGGTTGTAGGTGTAGCGAATGAGTCGCATTTGGAGAAACAAAAATCCGATACATAAGCCTTCTTGTATCACATAGAAATATTTCCATGTAATTACACTAGCATTTGCAAATTACAGCATAAGAAGACAGGTTCTTCCGCTTTTGTTCGAGTGTATTCAATTCATTTTGTTGCTGTCAATTACATTCATCCCGTTGTCACACCTTAATTCTCCTCCGACCTAGCGAAATTTCTTTGAAGCACCAGGTACTCAAATAGCACATAGGCATTTCAAACTCTGTTAACTTGTAAAGGTTATCCGACAATGAGACTAACACGAGAGAATCACTTTGTGGCATCAAGTATAGTAAATCCTGTTCAAACATTCTCTGGTGTTTCATTCGTCAACAAGTTTCAGAAAGTTTAAGCTCATAAAAAAGGGTGATGTTCAACCCCTTATGGTTTCTTACTTTGGGAGATTGAGGCAAGGAAACATCTTACTACAGAGTAGCTAAAATCCATATGGAGGTCGAATACAAAGAAATTGGTACTAGTCTCCAATCTCCCTTCAGAAGCATCAGCAGGCCTGGCTACACCGCCAAGGATTGCCGGCCTCGGAGAAAACATTCATGCGAAGCCCAACATACTGGATTGTCCAACGATGTCTTGCACCTATTTGTTTAGGAACCTCGTACAGCTTTTGCTGGTAGCAAATAGGAAAACGTCCAACTACGGCTTCAGCTTTCTGCCTAGCCTACGCTCTCCTTTTGCTAGTTCCCAAACATGGTTGAGAGTAGCAGATCCTGCACAAACGCAGCTCTGACGGTTGCCTGCTTCAACTTCTGTTCCCTCTCCTCGTGACTCAGTGTTGCGTCAAAGCTAGTAAAGCAAAAGGAAGAAAGAGTTCATTTAAGATTGAAATATATGGGTGGGGACAGAAAGCTCCACAAATTCAAATTACTATAAAAGGTTTTCTGGTATCAAAAGAACCAAAATTCCGTTCTATTTTGCTCAACCTTGATCTTTTGAAACAACAAAATAACCAAAAGAACAGAATACCAGTTTTCCAAAGTTATTGATAACAAATTCCTATTTACAAAATCCACCCCTCTCACATTATATGGTAGATGAATGTTAATTCACGAGCAAGTTAAACTTTAACTGCTGTTCCTTGTTTGTTCAGTTTGTGCAGTTTAACACAAAATTCTATAAAAGCCTTAATTTTAAATGCCATAACACGTTGACAATCTTCAGAGCACCATCCACAGCTCTAACAGCTTTTCACAAAAAACACTTATCCTAATTGTTCTCCATAGGTCAAGAAAAAAAAAATCCTCTAATATTAATGACACAACAGCTCACACGCCTAGTAATAGATTACCCTCATCTTTACCTCAACAGTAGTCAGTTGCATCCATTATAAATGTCTCCAAACCCAACTTAATGTCCTGAAATCCTGAATCCATTACCCTATGGACCATGCGAACTGCAACAGATCCTTTGCCTCCATCACAACATATTTACACCTCAGACAATCTCATTTCCAGACAAAAGGAATCTCCCACTGCTGTTTGTACTAACAACATTTCCAAATTATCGAACAAAAGCTCTTAATTCAGAAAGGTAAGGAACACAAAAACAGCTGTTACTGGGAAGAGATTTATCATAAGTCCAAGAGGAAAGACACTGCAAGCAAACTTTAATTTTGGAAAAATTAGATTCTATTTTGCATCAATAAAAATGAAATGAGTGCTTAAATATGTCAATGGAGTCAGTAGATAACATATTAAGTGGTAAATACAAGCTCTTAGAATGAACAATTTTTAAAATATTAATAGAGAATGCATAAAAACCAGTCTTAGCACAACATTTCCAATTAACAGTGTCACAGATGCATGTCGGCCCAAGATTACACAAAACAAATAAATAAGATTGATGAAAGAAACAGGCCACCGCATCAAAAAACATAACAAAAAGAGAGTAATACCTTGATTTCCACTTCTGTGAGGCAGTCACATTCTTCGTATAAGCTTCTTCGGCATTAGAAATGGCAGCTTTGGAAATTTCTTCGGCTTCAGATCCAGGAAAGTTGAATACAAGGGAGGAGAAAAATGAATCTGAGACCGTGTTTGAGGCACTATTGTTGGCTGACCTAAACCCACTACCTCCCAAGAGAACCTGTAGGTGGGCCTCACGAAGGTCCCTACCAAGTAAGGAGAGAGCCTGACTGTTAGGAATTGCAACTCTACGTAGCCTCCTGCGCCTCTGCAAGTGATCCTCTTGTTAAGGGAAAATTTATTTTTTTTACAGCAAAAAAATATGCTTTTTCTCCAAGATTATTGTTTCAAAAAGATAAACTGCCTACTTCGTTTCTTCTCTAAATTGTAAATATGCTTAAATAACTGCTCACAAGCAGTGAATGTTAAAAAAGGATATCTTGAATAAGTGTCCATGTTGCAAGGTTATATGATTAAGCATGTCGCGAGAAACCTTCACTGAACAAATGGGACAAACCTGCACAGGAAGAACAACAAAAGAATGAAACAATTGGACAAGGTTTAATAAAGCACATAACTTGATAAATCTTATTTCTATCATAGGTCTAAAGATTAATAATATCTTAACAGATTCCTCACAAACATAGAAAACCCAAACCAGAGCATCCCTCTTCGGCCATGAAAAACAAAGTTAAATGATATTCTGAAAGCTTTTAGGTGTACACAGTACATTAGAACATCTTGGTAAACAATAACGTAAAAACCTTCCGGAGACTTCTAATAATAAGCTACACCAGACACGAAAATTGCATGCATAAATCCAGCATGATTCAACATCGGGCTTAACCATATATGCTAGAACAGTGACCTAATCTTTTATCCAGCTTACTATGCCTTACATTAAAAGCATAGAGAACTAGTTCCAACAATGAAACTGACAAAAAATTTCCTTCTTTGAGAAAAATAAGAAGAAGAATCCAGTAAGAGCTCAAAAAAGGAAAGGTACAAGACCCAAACAAATAACAATGAAAAAAGTAACCAGATAGCTAATATGGAGGGGTGGACCAAAAGCAAGGTTTTAACACATTAGTCCTCTTGTAAGACCATCTCTTAAACCCTTACCCTCTCCCAGGACGTGCTCCTAGCCAGTAAGCAAATTCCTATAAATGTCTTCGATTTCATCAGAAAATCCAGGAAGCAACAAGGAGATATCCTGCAGAATTACCCCCTCCAAAATAGGGAAAGAGAAATGTTAAGCATATAGACCGAGGACCTGACAAGCATCTTGAGTACAAGGGTTGTGCTGCCAGTGTCTCGAACCACTCCACCACATAAGCGAGCAGAAGTCCTACTCAAATGATATAATTATATGGGAACTGAGATCCAAATACTCAAAATAGGTAACTGACCTATGTTTCTTTATTGTATTTAGACAGACCACATGCTAGAATAAGGTGAAAAGGATGTTCATCACATTTCTTCTTTTCTTATAATGATTTCTGTAATTTCTATCTCCTTTCAGTTTTATACAACAAAAGAAGTTTGAATCAGCACATTTAACAGGTATATTTCAGAAACAGTACGGGAAAGATGCTTCTTTCAAGAACAACAAATTTCCATGTCAGTAACATTGGAGCACAAAAGTGATCCAGCTCACTTGCTGCCTTTATATCCACCTGCATAAGCTGAGTTCTGAAATTCTCATTTTCATTGTTTATGCCATACACCTTTAAAAGATTTGTCATTCCTCGTACGCAATCAGCCATTGTAGATTTATGTTTTGATTGCAGATTTCATCCAGTAATCAAATTTAATCACGCAAGCATATCGTGCTCCAGAATAATATAAAACGGCTCTCCTTAGAAATATTTCTGCCATAGAAAGAGAAGGAAAATCTCTGACATGCCAAAGTGGGACTCGATAACTTAAAGACATGACCATCATCCTCCGTTATCTAGAACACTCCTCTCCATCATCACCCACAACAAACTGCTTCTAATATTGTTAGCGTCTTCCGCGATGTTATGATCTGATCATTTTATTCATCAGCAACCATGGAAGAATAACATTTTTTTCTCCCCAACCAGACGGCATACTAGATATCAGACCCGTGACAGAGACCTACCAAGGATGATATAAAACCGGCGATTTCCGATAGGTATCAGAACAAGGCCAAATTCTTGAGTGCTGACACCAACAACGGGCATGACAAATCGTAGAGCAGAATGAAAGAGGAAGATTTATGAGGCTGAACCCACAACGATAGGATGTTTGGAACGAGAGGGCGACGATGATATTCACTACAGGCAGGGTAGCAAAAGAAACCCGGTTGACAAAAAAAATATGAAAAAAAAAAAAAAAAAAATCAAGTCATCATCTTTCTATAATAACGTACTTCACAAGAAAATACAAAAAAAAAAAAAAAAAAAAAAAAAAAAAGAAAGGGGAACGGAGGATTCGGATTTTGGACTCACAGTGACTTTCGATTCAAAAGGATGTTCGTCTTCAAGATGCGAACATAGGGAGGCGACGTCATAATCTTCGTAACAATATGGGCAGGGAAAATCTGGGCGAACCTCCTCTTCGACCTCAAAGTCATCAACGCTTAGACGATCTGAACGGGAAAAAGAAAAAACCCACAAAATAAACATAAAAAAAAATAAAAATAAAACCAGGTAAAACGAGATCAAATAAAACCAGGTACTCCGAGAAATCGATCCATTCGATCAGATTAAAGAATCAGCCAACCTAGTTGAGAGTTTTGATGGTGCTGGAGCGAGTACTGCCGCTTAGCAGCCGCGAGACGGGAGGTCCATAGATCGGAATCCATATCTAACGATCGAAACAACGCGGAGACGTCAGTTTTCCCGGGAAACTAAGAACACAAAGCCGATCGACGGCCCTTCTTGTCTTCTTTGTTCTTAGAATTCTCCCTGTTTCCGGATTACGAAGAAATGTCCCCAACTCTGAATTGACCCAATTCTGATCCTCTTTTTTGTCTGCTTCCTCTCTGATCCGATAAAGGTCTGAAAATTGGCGTTTGGAATCGAGAAATAGAGAGAAAGAGAAGGGCGGAATAGGAGGGAGTGGGACGTTTTATGGGAGGGCGGGCTGGAGAAACGATTTGAGCCTCTCAGGCTCTCCGGAATCCCGACGGAAAATGTGGCCGTGGCTTAAATGCCCAAACGCTGACGTGGTAAATTTCTCTGGACGCCAGATTTTGCAACCATTTTAATCATTTATAATCATCCCTTTTTATTGTTGCAAATTCGGGCCACCTCCTTTCTGTTCTGTGACTTTGTCCCCTCATCCGACAAAAAATTTTAAAAATATAAACTAAAATTAAAAAAGATTAAACGAAAACCCTCTTCTATTTCTAAGCTCTCGAGCTCCAGCACGACTGTCCGTCCGATAAGAAGCGACGGAAAATACGCAGGCGGCAGGTGGCAGAGTACATTGATTGAATAAACAACAAAAAAAAAATGAAGAAACGAACAGCGTATCAATGGAGCATGTGGGCCCGATTCTCTCCTGGTCCCTGCGAATCTGCAATACGCATACGATAAGATCAAGATGTACAGTTTGATTAATGGAGTCGAGACGTTTGTGGCGTTAACGCGTCGATGGATTGACCGGGGTGGCTCAGCCGCTGCTGTGGCTTCACGCGTCCTCGCGTAGTCATCATCGCCCCGGTTTAAGAAACCGAGACGAGACGGTAGCAGCACAGCAGAAGGCGTGTCTCCGTCGCCTTCCTCTCTCTCTCTGTCCTGCTGCGTCGCCTATCCACGGCCTTCGTCGTGCCTTGTCCTCGACATTTTCATGTGCGTCGAACAGAAAGAAAAGACTGGCGTAGGGCCGGTGCCGTCACCGGTCACCTCTTTCCCGTACGGCGGCGGCGGTATGTACTTGGGAATTTCTCCTTCGATCTTATTTGTTTTATTTGTTTTACACAACATTATAGTAATCTCGTACCTGACTCGTCTCTCTGTAGCACATTTATCTGTATTACTACATAGTTGTATTTTAATGCATAAAAATGGTTAGTTAAAATGATCGTTAATTCCATGGAATGCCAAATCCCTCAAGTGTATGAACAAGGATAGGAAACGAGTCAGAAAAAAATGTAATTAAAACATTACTAATTCCACTATAAATTACAATTATTTTTTATGGGAAAGTGGAAAGCATCTTATCGGGAGTCAATATTCAACGCAAGGGGAAAAACCTTCGGAAAATGCACTATTTTGGAAAGTGGTGATGAACAAGTTGCTAAAAACTAATTAGTAAAACAATTAAAATATTAACAGTGTTTATATTTCCTAATCACCGCGCAACAACCTTTCGTTTCTCCCAACGGACAAATATTAGCCATTGGTACTATAGATAAGTTTCGTTTTGCAACAACATGTTATACTCATGTTTTAGTGATAATATTAGATTTCGATATTGTATACTGATTAAATATAAATAAATTGTTTATGGGTTCTGAGTAGGGGTTGCAACGGGGTCCCCGCCTGCGGGGCAAAAAATCCGCCCCAAACCCGCGAAAACCCGCCCGCACGGTGGGTACCCGACCCGCCACGCCCTTTTATGACATATATTTGATATTAAAAAATAAAAAATATAATAAAAAAATCGAAAATAATATATAATAAACTATAAAATTATAAATACTTAATTTAAATATTTTATCAAACATAAAATTTATTAATATATTTTTTATAATATATTTATTTTTTAATATTTTAATTTTTATAAATATTAAATAGGTTGGGTCGAGTTGCTCCAAAATACCAAACTCGCCGCGCAGGAAAAATATACAAACCCGAACCCGCTGCTTTAGGCGGGTCGGTGTGGGTTCCCCCCGTTAACAGGAACCCGTTGCCATCCCTAAGTCGGCCCAATCTCTAATCACGGGTTCGAGTCGGATCTTAATGGTCGTCTTAGCCGGATTAGGGAAGGTTTATCGAACGGATGCGATTGGTAGACGGGTGGGCCACCACGTTGGGAACGGAAGAGAAAGAGGAGCGATTTTACGAAAACAAAAATGCGTCTTCCGTTTTACTCCTCTGCGTACGCGACGTATCACGATCTCCGCATTCCGCAAAATAAAAGAGAAAAGAATATAAAAGAGAGAGAGACCGAGGGTGTGCGTCTTTATACAAACAGCCATCCCACCTACCCTCTGGGTTTTGTGTTTCGTCTTTAGGGTTAGGGTTTTCCTTTGGTGTCGTCGACGATTAGGGTTTTTGGAGCGGCCATGGCGACGCAGGAGCAGCAGCAGCAGCAGCAGCAGAAGCAGACCGGATCGGCCAAAGCAGGCATGCGGAGGCCGGTATTCATCAAGGTCGACCAATTGAAGCCTGGTACAAGTGGCCACACGCTCACCGTCAAGGTTATGAGTAGCAAGACGGTGCTGCAGAAGGGGCGACCGTCCTCCGCGAACTTCCGAAACGCGCGTATCGCGGAGTGCCTCGTCGGAGATGAGACCGGTACCATCGTTTTCACGGCAAGGAACGAACAAGGTATTGCTATTTTATGTACGGGAATGTTGCCTTGGATTTTTTTTCGTCGGATGGAAATCAGTTTTGGTATGGGTTGAGCAACGGTTGTGTTTGATGTGTTTACTGTAGTCTGTTGTTCCAATATACTCTGTTGGAGAGTCCAGTGGTCGGATCTGATCTTCGTTTCGTTTGCTTGTGGCATTGCGTTTTTATTCAATCAAAATAGAAAGTCAAACTTATTTGTTTGCATGCTCTCAATGTGTTGTCGACTTTATCCATATTCTTCTGCTTGTGAGGCTCTACTCTGTTGTAGTTAGATCGTTTTGGTTTCCTGGCAATAAAACTTCTTAGTTTTTTGCATACTCGACACCGTGAAAGTCACTTTAATTCAGTTTTGGTTTTCTAACTTAACCTTTACTGTGGATCAGTTGGGCGAACCCCATTATGTTCATTCCACTTTACCCCACCTTTATGTTGACCCGTCTCTGCTGTAACTTCCGGCTTGTCCAATCGAGGTCCTTGAAACTGGTGTAGCAGGAGCGCCCTTGGCTGTCTCTTTTGTTTGCACTATATAATCTTTGGTGACAAATTCTAGCTTCTGTTTAGGTGCTATTATCTAGTGACATTTTTTCATTCACCATGTCTGTCATCAGCATGACTATTTTTGCTGGGAGTACTTCTTTCTGCTCTCATCGTTTTTCTGTTAATTGTTTCTGGCAAAAACCATTGGTGAGAAAAATAATTTACTTGATTGGTCAGTCAAGTTAGGTTGTTAGTTGATTTGTATTCGACTCATTCATTATTTTAATACATCGTAGACCAGTGTTTATTTCGAGTAATCCAATTTCTTGAAGTAGGATCGCAATGAGTCCTATTAGTTTGGGTGCAAGAAAAAGGGCTTCAAATCATGTTTGGATGTGACTTTCATTTAGTTTTGCCCTGGTCTTTGTTATATGCTTAAGTTTTTATATTGAAATCATACTAGGGAACTGCCCTTGTGTGACAAGGTTTTCTAGAGCCTGTTTTTGCTTGTCAAAGCAATCTTATAAGTTACATTTTGTGGTAATGGTGTTTTTTATTTTTTGTCATTCAGTGGATCTGATGAAGCCAGACACTACTGTCATACTGCGAAATGCAAAGATTGATATGTTTAAGGGGTCCATGAGGCTTGCAGTTGACAAGTGGGGTCGAGTTGAACTTACAGAACCTGCTACATTCACCATAAACGATGAGAATAATCTATCTCTGGTGGAGTATGAATTGGTAAATGTAGTGGAAGAGTGACCTTGATCCCTCAGCCTGTGACACATGGAGATTCTGTCATCAACAAAGCAAATTGTGAAGGGCTGTTTGGTTAGTTTATTCTTGTCCTATCTCCTCGTGGTGCTGATAAGGAAGATTTTCTACAGAAAAATATTTTGGGGCTGGTATACTAATCTCTTATGATGTTTTCTTGAGTCTTTTTGTTCCCAATATCTGCTTGCCATGAATTGAAGTTAGTAGTAGCTTTTGGCAAGGATAGTTATCTGCTGTACAAAGATCAGCACTTACATTCAGGGTATGCACGTACTAAAACTTGCTGCACTTGGAAAACTCAATTTGGTGTTTATAATAAGATCTTATGGGTTTCATCTTAATGTGTGCTTTCAGAGTTTACCTTGTGGGTGTTGTCTTTTAGCTATTGTAAAATTTTTCTATTCGCCAATCATGGCCCGAGTAATTATCCTTCGAGAAGCAAATCTTGTTATGCCAAAGCCTTCCTTGTGATCTATTGATGGCCTTCGACCTATTGATGACTAAAGTATTTACTGATCTGGGTACGGGCCAGCGTGAAAGGAACGCAGGACCTGATTAAAATACGATGGCCAATTGCGAATTCAGATGAAAAATTGAAAAGGCGTTGGTCAACTGAGAAGTTAGAAAGCTGCCCTCACAGTTTCCTTTCACAGTGGCGGGAACTAGTTGGGGGTCTCATCAACGACAGCGATAAATTCCACTTCTGTTGCGACAATATTCGAGGTCCTAAACCCTAAGAATTCCTCATAAATACTAAGTAGTAACTTGAATTGTTGCCCTCACAGGTTCCATTGGACTCAAAGTAGGAAGTTGCTAAACACTATGGTGTAGGCAAATTGTTACGCGTTCCACATGGTTTACCTCTCTAGTCAATACCCTACTTTAAGCTCGTCAATAAAAAAAAAAATCATATTTGTTTCTACCCTTCAAACATTAAATTGTAAGTCTCTTTAATGAAGTCTCTTTAATGAACTGATTTCACTCCTCACTGCTATATTTAAAAATTTTCTGGGTATTTGTTATTGAAATTTTGAAATAATCGGATGCATACTCTAATTGTTAGTTACCAAGTTAAACGCGTTCAAAAAATTGTCGAAGGAATTATGTTTACTAGAAGTCGATTAATTTTCGGTAAAATTTTCTTAGCACCGAGTAGAGAAATTTTGTATTGTAGCGGCCACGTTTGATACGACATTAACGCCCATTGCTTAATACGTGCATATTGCAGGCTGTTCGATTAGTTATACTAATATTATAGATTTCTTGTAATAAACCAAAAGCATAACCCCTGATTTTTTCATAGGACAATATTCGATGTCCATTCTCAATTTGAAACATTCTTATTATGAAAAGAGAGTATAAAACTGTTTACGAACAGGTAACTATTCTGTATGTTGCACAGCTCCAGAAGAAAATGTTACTTCTCGACTCACATAGCCAACATTTTCTAACCATGATCGGTTAATTTAAAAATAAATGGTAGAAACGACGCGCAACGGATAGCAATCACACTATGAAATCAAAGCAAATATGGAACAAACGTGTTCATTCGCGCACAAAATTTCCTGGAGGTTATACATTTATGTCAAATCTCCTAAGTTCTTTTGTCTGCATATCCTGTATCCTATCGAGTTCAGGCTTTTAACATCGCATTACTATCCCTGACGAAGAAAAGATCCCGAATGAGAACCATGGGGTGCCCTCCACCAACGAAATTAAAACTCATCCATCTACAATAACAAATTTATGGAGGTTCAGAAAAACAGCAAATCTGGGGATGATATAATAAAAGCAGGAAACAGCATAGCAATTTTGCATCCGTTTTGAGCTAAAGTTTTTCCAATCTACATGCAAATCCTTAGTCAAGAGTTGCCAAATTGATGGATGACCAAGAAGTTATCAGTCACAAGTTCGCCTTTGATGGGAGGTCATCACAAACCTAAAACAAACAAAATAAAGTCATAAACGAAGATGACACATATGCACACACACCCTCATGATGCTGAGGTGTAAAATCTACAAAGGCAAAGATGATAAATAATTGAATTAGAGCTACAATAGTCAATCAAAGAACTACTAAAGCCAACAACCCTTACAAGAGCATCAATAAAAAGGTCAACTACTCATGTAGATTTAACTATTTCTTAAAACGGTTTACAATGACAAGAGGTGGCAGCTCACTTAATGCTTGCCCTAACTTATCAGCCCCACAGTTTAGAATGCAGGAAGTTCTTTAGACAACACTTTTTGCTTGACTCCACTGGATCCTCATCATACGTCATCATTGCCAGCTGATTGAATTATACAGCAAATCAGTATATCCTTGAGTAACTATTTAAGATTTTGTTTCTTTAACGACAGAACATGAATTTATCACTCAATTGCATTAACTTGGTGTTTAGTCAAGCCAGGAAATATTTTCATAGGCAAATTTCCTCCAGACATAATGTTGACATATTTACCAATTTCAAGTCACAGAAACTACCTCAAATGCAGTGCAATGCAAGCACAGAGACCACTCAACGAAATGGAAAAGAACGTGATATGGCTTCTAAAAGGGAGGAATGCCCTACCCTATCATGATTTTGGCAGAGGTAATTACTGTCATATCTTTTGTGAATGGCATATATCTGTCATTCTTACTATAAAACTACATATAGAAGAACTGAAAACAGGCTAAGAAATTATTATATGTAAATCAACTAATTTACATCACAAAATGCACAAAAAAATCTCAAAATTAGAAAATTTAAAAGATGAAATTCACTGAAAAATTTTCAACCACTTAATGATTCAGATGAGTTTATTTACAATCAGTGAACTTCGTACACAGCAGGCAAACCATACCAAATGCTGCTTGAATCATCCCAGTTCCTCTCACACGTCATCATTTCCAACTGATTAACGTAAAAAAAAGAAAGTATTATCCATCTGAGACAACACAAATGTAAAACATCAGACATCAGATTTATCAAAGTTCTAGGATCCCCACTTGAGGACTATTTAGAGTTTTCCTCCCTGCTATACCCAGAAGCTCCAAAGGTCAGTAGATAGAGCCATTGACATGTAAGCCCTCCTATTTTGACAAATGAAACATCTCAATGACTCATTTTTATAAGAAAAACTCTCACCGCTAGTAAACTACACAGGATTCATTGACAGAAATGGGACAGAGAGTATTATGATCCTCTCTGTTTATATTTCTTCTTGTACTTTCACAAATTTCAACAACAGATCAGGATGATCTAAAAGTCACCAATATTAATATTTAAACCTCAGGATTAATTACATGAAAACTGGTCCAATTGAGTGAACTGGATGCCTAGTCAGGAAGTCATAGCAAGTCACGCAACTAATGCAAATGATTTTGTAGTAAGGCCTTCTCAGCAGACAGCTACTTAATGGGAATCTATGCAAATGGTTTGTGAAATGGAAAGGACTCCAGACAACCATTGCATCAAACCTATCCTGTGCATATTGGAAAAGTCAAACCAGATAAGATTTCAAAATGACTAATAATTATTTGAAAATGAAAACTCAAATTATGCAATCTCTTTATTTAACCTGGAACAAAATTCTGACACCACCTCACCAACCACCAAAAAACAACACATCAATTTATTTAAAAGTATCAAGTCATATCATCAATATAAGCTCTTTAATCATTTCCAAAAAATATAAGCTCTTTAAGTTAAAACACTGCATAGACGAAATCAACTCCAACTTTCAGAGAGTTAATTAGGACTATAAGGCCTCAGCACTTCTCTATAATAGATGCTGATCTTAGCTTAAAACGTTAGCACTTTGAGACAAAAAAAAAAAAAAAAAAAAAAAAAAAAAAAACAAAGTTCATGCCAAAGGATTGAGCTTTTCTCATCAAGTAGTTCACACATCATTTCGGATAAGGTCATGAAGAGAGTGACAGTATGCAACTGTACAATGAACAAGGAGGAAACAAGAGCACTACATATAATTCCAGTGTAAGGGCATCCTTGGTCATTGCTACTGTTGATTGATGAAAAAGGTCTCCCAGATAGTTACGAGAACACATACAAAACTTCAAATTCTTTAACTAAATTAAGAAGAGTTGATAAAAACTATTTTAATGTTCTTAATAGAGAAAAAAAGATTTTGTTTTCTTAGCCAATAAAATAAACAAGGTTTTAGGTAAAAAGTAAAACAAAGCAGGGAGACTCAAATTATAGGGGAAAAACAACCGTAGACCGACCATTGACAGAACCTAATGAATTATAATGAATACAGAACTGTCCAAACAATTAAAATTAGGTTTGAGAGAAAGCTTTCAATGTATCCACGGAATACCAATCAATTATAATCTCTTGATACAACTTTCACTGGCTTATGTTTGATACTGTCCATATGAACCCCAAAAACTTGGATTAGTGAAATCCAGATACACAAATATAAAGTTTAGACTCAAAAATTTCCAAAAAAAAAAGAGACAAAACATCAAAATTCCCAATGTAAATTATCAAGTGTTTTCCTCATTGTAAACAATACATGATAATCCTTGGACCTTCATTTCTAAAACAGAAATGCCTTCTCACCTAATCTACTCGTTGCCAAATACTTTCAAAGCTTGCTAACAGAAAATCCAAGCTTATCCCACCTTGTTTGGTTGGCCTTCATCTAGTTTCATCTTGGCCTACAAGAGAGGAGAAATGGTATAGACTCTTTTATCAAAAGAAGAAACCAACATGAAGGAAAGAGACTGCCAAACTGGCCAGAAACAATAGCAAAGAGCACAAACCAGAAGAGAGAAACAAACACCTAATTGAACACCAATTGATACTACTTGCTAACCCATGTATACTTTTACTTTTTCTTTTTTTTGGATACTTTTACTTTTAAGTAAACTAGTTCATTGACAGTACTTAGTTAGAACATCAACTGATATTCTTCAAAACGTACTTAAACCATAGCAGACTGCGATTTGGTGTCACTTACTATCAATTGCTTCGGCACCAAATATTATAGAACCGACCAGGTAAGCACATGAAAATGAATAACGAACTCATAATAGGAATTATATCCAGAAATATTTTTAGTTCTAAAAGAAAAGCCAACTAAACAGACGGCGCAGGAAGGAAAACTAAAGCACTCTTATCAGTTGCAATTTTGAGTTGAGCTCCATTTTGTTCATCTACCATCACCAACCATCATTTTCAACCAGATTCGAAAAAAAAAAAAAAAAAATGAAATACCAAATACATAAGAAAGTAGCAATTTTGCGTTGAGCTCCATTTTAGTTCATTGACCATCACCAAATATCATTTTCAACAAAATTCGAGCAAAAAACAAAAACAGATGAGATACCAAATACATAAGAAGAAAGACAACGAAACCAGTTTAAGTGTTTTCCAGCAAACCATCCACGAATTGCTTATATTTTGTCAAACCAAGGCAAGAAATTGAAGGCGCAGAATAGTATGAGAGAAGTACCTTCGCTAAGCCAACCATAACTCCGGCGGGAAACGGAAAGCATCGACGTCATCAGAGAAGAAGCAGTTGCAGTGTGATACGGTAGCAGAGACTCCACGCAGCAACTCATCTCCACAGGTGACCTGCAGCGCAGGAAGGTCAAACAAACGGCGTGCAGAATAAGAAAACCAGAAAACTACGAACTGCAGACAGATCAAATGCGAAAAAAGGGAGATTTTACCGCACCTGAAAAAACGAGGTGACGGAGGCTTTTGACCGGAGATGCGGAAAGGAGATCGAGCAGCTTTGGCTTCCGTGGCGACTTTCGTTGCCGCATTTCTGAAAGACGACGATCGGAAAACCGACCTGGCACAGGAAGCTGCGAAGGCCATTAGACTCGATGCGGGGAATATTCAGCGTCGCAGTGGGCGCTGGAAGGGTTTAAGCTCTCAGCCTCGCGCGGAGAAAATACGGGAAGCTAAAACCCTACTTCGACTGATCGAACGCGTATGGCTTCGGCCGAACGCCTCTCCTCCATTCTTGTGATCTTGTCACTCTATTGCATGTTGCGGCTGGAAGGCCTACTTAATCAGTTACTGGGCTTATTCATGGGCCAATATGGGCTATCGCAGGAACATGGACCCTGTACATGCGAGGAAGAGTGACCTCTCAAACGTGCCCGGTCGGTTACCAAAGGTTGTTTGTCCAGGAAACGATATTCAAGTTAGCTTCCCTTTACAAATACGACTCCTTTAATTACATACTTGTGCATGGTTTAGGATACTAAATCCTTTTATAATTAAGATTTGTCTTTTGATTTGTGAAGTTTAAAACCTTTCCTCGATTTATTCGCCGTCCTTATAAATACAACTCTTAGGTTTCCCCTCCCTCGATCGTTCCTAAGTTCATAATACACGCCAGTTCCTCTCGCAGAGCGCGACAGCGTACGTGTTCGTCTTCTTCTTGTATCATGAGCAACGTGAAGCTGAGGAGCTCCAACGGAGAAGATTTCTTGGTGAGGAAGGCCGCGGCGCTTCAATATTCAGAGAAAATCAAGGCCGTGATCGCGAACCTCCCTGCGACCCTCGACGTCGTCCCGCTCGTGACGGTCACGAGCCACGTCCTCCAGAAGGTGACGGATTACTGCAATACGAAGTCGGCGATGGGCGGGGAGGGGGCGGAGAAGGAGAGCGGATGGGAGGCTCGGTTCGTTCAAGACATGGATTTGCTCAGCCTCTACGATCTTGCTGTGGCTGCGACTGATCTCGGGATTCCCGACTTGTTCGATCTCGCGTACGAGTCGCTCGGAGAGAGAGTCAGGAGTGCGGAAGAGTTGGGAGTGTCGTACAAGGTTCAGGACGACGTGTTCTTCCACTCCAACTGTCCAAGTGAAATTCTTGAATAGGTTGGGTTAGTTTAGTTTATTGTGTATGACAATGATTGGGGTACGTAGTTTGGTGTTTTTTAGCTGTACAAGGATTAGGAGTAATGGTGTCGCTCTTTAATTTTTCTCCTTTTCAATTTATAGTTTGGTGTTGTTTTATCTACTCGACTCGCGCGTGAGCTTAAAGGACGAGTTGACTCGCTGAGTCAGAAAACCATGTATATAACCATGACGCCAGCAGGCGGGCATGTACGGGTACAAGCGTGCTGCATGCTGTGTGCACGTGTCTTGTTAAATTAATAAATATTTCACAAGTTTAAATTTGTAATAGATAACATGCATGCAGAATTACTGGATAATAAAAAAATTAAAAGATAATATATATATATATATATATATAACACGTCGATAATATAATTTATTTCTAATATATAGATTAAACAAGTAAATTAAAGGCATCATTCTTTATATTGCTAGGCTAACCACTAACAGCAATGCGACTTTCAGAGTTTACAATTTATATAGGAGAACAACGAAATTCTAGAGTCTTAAAAAAAAAAAAAAAAAAAAAAAAAAAATCAGTCTACTTCTGAACTTCTGCTTCTCGTGTTATGTCTACCTGGGCTCATTTTTTCTAGGACGTCCCTTATTACAGGAATACAAGCGCTGTGACACAAGGTCGCTTCAGGAGTCTTGGGAGAAATAGGTCCAGCGTTGATGACTGATAACTTGGCCTTCTCCGCGAAATGGAACGACGTTGGGAAATATAAATCGCCTTCCCTGGGTTTGATCCCGATTAGCCGACCTAAGGTGATGCTCCGGTCTTGAAAGAAGGATCTTGTTGACTGCCAAGAAATTAACGTTTTCAGAGTCCTGCAGAATCATAATCTATAGTTCGGAGTAAAGAAGCCAGCAGGTCTAGATTTGAAGATGAAAAGCCTACCTCGGTGTCTAGATCAGATGAAGAGAATGAAGAGAAACTCGTAGAATGCAGGCGTAACGAGTTTGATCCGGCGGGGACGGCTTGTAGAGTCTCCGAGTTTCTTAATCTCAGGTTCATGTTTTCCAGCCCAAAAGGCCACCCACTAGCAACCTCGTCACCCTGGCAAAACAACAACGAACTATATAATTAATTAAGTTTTACCATGTGGGTTTATTTCGAACTATACCAGTAAATATAAGGAGAAACGTCCGTTCATCTTCAGATTTAGAGAAACAGACGTATGGACTGCCCAGTCCTATGGATGTTCAAGTTGGAACGCCGGTAACAGAGTTGACTGCTTGCTTGCCTTATTTTACCTTTGTGGACTTCTTATAAAACTAATGTGTGTCAAACATTGAAAGTACAAAAGAGAAGGTTCGTACGCAGACTTAAGGGGTGGGACTATATACATGCACCCGTAATACCTCGGAATACATAGTGCATAGTGCATACAATATTATATGAGGCATTTTTTAGCTTTGCCGGCTGACAATGAAAAAACTTACAGCGAGACAAAAAGACGCGGGCTTTTGCGAGATATGCAGTTGCCAACTGTAGACTGCAACAGGGTGCAGAAAAATTCCTGCATCACGCAACTGTAATTGAAGGATTCACTGAGCCCTATTTATGTTCAAGCCTTTAAGGCACCCTCCGCGATTGCAGGAAATCTGAGCTCGTGCGGAGACTCCATACAGTGGAAGGTTTTGCTCGTCCGGTTTTTAGCCCTAAACCCGGTTTAAGGCGGGTTAGAGTTTATCCAACCCGAACAAGGAAGAGGGGGCAATAAGCCAATTACAAGGCAGATGACAACTTTTTCGACTTCGCGTTCCATGTTGCCAGATCATAACAAAATTTCGGAGCAATCTTCTTCTTTTTTTTTTTTTTTTTTTTTTTTTTTGACTCTTGATAGTTTGATAAATAGTAATCCTAGTCCAGAGTAAGAAGACTTCAAACGACCTTAGATCGTCTCAAAGGTAAAGAAGACTTAAAATAACTAAAACATGGAGTAATAGAAATGGAGCTGGTGGTAACTGGTAAAACAGAGAGCATTGAAACTGAAGCCTTCTACCATTAAGAAAGGAAAACAGAACTGGTGGAACAAGAACAACAGGACAGCAGATGGAGCCATGGGCCGAAAGGAAGCTCATAAAAGTTCATAAATCGATGCTGCCAGTGCCAGCTACTTTGTTGATCTACTGCTTACCTAGGGCTACAATCAAGGACGTTGTCAAAGTGGCCGCACCAGGGAATCAGGGTTCATCCAAAAGAATAGCGCGCGCCTTTCTCACCGGGTTATTAAAAAAAGAAGCGAACGGCGCTGTTTGACGTCGATGGTGGACGCATCTGACCATTTAGAATCAACCAACAGTAAAGCAGAGGTTTTATGAAAATCTAGCAGCAACTTTTATGCAGCTGATTCGAACTCCAACACACTTCTAGTTCAAGCTTAGAATATCTAAAACGTAAATCGCGCTTACAGCTCGTACGAGCTGATCACTCAGTAACCTCCTACAGAAGCAGGCTACGAACTCAAAACTTTGTGATCACGCAACTCCAATCGACTCTGGACATTGGAGTCCGAGACGCCGCCATTATCACGAATCACAGACCTGGCTTAGGCCATTCGATCAGCTGGGAGACTTATCTCCATTCCGACGGGGAAATGAAGCAGCTACACGAGTAAGGACGACAAAGGAGTGTTCTACTTCCAACGCATAAGAGTTCAAGTATTGTACTAAAAATTTCAGAGCAGATCCAAACATCGGACGCACGAATTCTCTCCTCGAGCTAGCAGAGTGAATCTATCAGTACTCTCAGTGGCACAACACAAGCTTAGTAACTCGATCGCCGGACAGTATAAACAGACCTCTGATCCCAAATCGCCAGCAGCTCAGGATTATTAACAGAGGAAACAATAATTTCAAATGTCAGGCAAAACATCGAGACAGCAAGTAGAGCAAATGCAGAGGAACAACGAGTCAGTGATACGGTGATAGTATTTCACTACTGCAAGAATGTCCAATATTGAAGCAAACAACTAAAATCCATGCGATCAAGCCATCAAATTTACTCTCAGAAATGCAATCCACCGATCGAAACTCGGGAGAATTTCAAATTTCAACCAACCAGAGACGATGATCGAAAGAAGACGACTCACCTGAGGAGCCATTTACTCGACGAAATCGAGGCCAGGTACTCGCCGCGTACTCCACGGTCAGCCAGAGGCGCAGAGAGGTGCGCACAGTGTTCGTGTACTATTTATATTTATATATTGGTCTCGAGGACCAGCCAGAGGAACGGTTGCGTCGTCGTGAGTCGGCCTCTCTCTTTAGTTCCCACTCTCCAGTCCCTAGTCACGGTTACGTGCGGGAGCGCAGAGTGTGGGCCCCCGTAATTAGGTTCGGATCAGCAGCTCCCTCGGAGTAGCAGAAAGGGATTATTAAATGGCCACCTCGATCCATCAAACAGATGCAGAAGCCGGGTCCCATCGCCAAGTTGACGGCCAGATCTACATTCTTGACCACGATCTACGGCTCAATTTTATGGAACAGGAGAGGAATGGGTGTTCGGTGGGGGGGCAGTTAATTTTATAGGACCAAACCTTCTTATATTATTAAAAGGTAAGACGTAAGCCGCAGGTTGAGATACAGTGACCGACGCAGACGGCGCCACGTGGCGGTCACGGAGAGACGGATAAATGGATGAAAAGCTTCCGTTTGGTGGCATTTTCGAGCGTTCCACTCCCGCGTTTACCCTACCGACAAAAAGGTCAAGACGGCCGTCGTCCCGTTTCGGACTCTGTGTTATTAACACATTCAAGGATCACGTGACGTCGCATGGGACGTGGACCCACGACGTGGACGGTGGACCCGAGCCCAGGCATCCCAATCGTCTGTCTTCACTTCAGCAGCGAATGGACGATCCCACCCTCGTCCTGTCAAAGAAATAGAATAAGGTACACAGGTATTTTTTTGGGTCTCGGAGGGGCATATCTGATTATTGATTTTGTTGACTTTGAATTAATGTATTTTTTTTTTTTTTATTATTATTATTACTAAGATGGGGACACGAGTTGGAATCTACTGAGAGCGGGTGCGGATCCCTGGTTATTAGCCGACTCGGCTGACTTGAATCTCGTTAGCGATTTACTAGGTCGAATCGGAAGTAAACTCGTTCCAGATTACCCACCACCGCCACTCGGGCAAGTACAAACCTTGACCCGGCTGGACTTGGTCGAATCAACTCGGTAAATCTGAGTGGCACGACCATGGTGAATCAGTACTGTATACCCATATATATTGGATTTCCAATACAAACCCATCGATAAACAGATATTGTGTTGATCTAATTCCTAACTTTTTTTTTACATATATAATATATCTCACAATGCAGCAAAACTCCTAAGCGTAGATAGGCCCATTAGAATTTTGTCCAATATGTAAGGTATTGGAATCATTTAATTAGACAGTTGCTTATAAATAGCTACTGAGTACAAAACGTGTCTTGATAACTGGGTAGATCCCTTAAATCAAATAAGATTTACATGTTAATTAGTGTTAAAAATAGTTTTAGAATGAGTTGCTTCCAAGATACTTAATGCGACTTGTTTTGTGAAATTAAGGAATCATGGATCTCATCACACTGTAGGAAATCATCAAACTCTTTTAATTTATACGAAAAAGAATACTAGTGAATGCCAAATGCTTGAAAGATAATCAATCCTAATATCTAACGAGTTCTTAATTACTGCAATCGATTAATGTCACTTAACTGAAATTAATGACTGAGTTACCTACTGCGTAGTAGTGGGTACCCTTAATGAAGGTCGACTTACGACATAATTGTGATACTTGGACATAATATTAAAACTACGCCGTACGTGCTTAAGAAATGGTAAAATACAAGTTCATGGCTAGGCTAGATTAACGCGCGAGTTGTAGTTCCCAAACTTTCCGGGGTTAGTATGTGTTAGGTTAAGCCGAGGGAAAAGAGGGTAGAAGCTCAGTTAATTTTCTGGCTTTTTCCTAACGTGGTAGCTAGGTTGAGGGAAAGTTGTTCACCCTGGTCTTGACTATTGAGAGAGAGAGAGAGGGGAGAAAGGTCAGTAAAGAAGAATATGAATTGAAGATATTATTGATTACTTTGTTCGAGATATATAGGACCTGACCTGCTCGTTGATCGTTGATCCTTTATACTCGCTGCAAAATGACAGAAGGAATCCTAAGCGAGTCCTAATTTGATTATCTTAAATCACAAAATTAAGAGTCTAAGACTCAGCATTTTTTCCCAATTCATCTTTGGGCCTTAATTTGGATCATGGGATATTCAGAAATCAGAACTACTGTCTTCTTCCCATGAAGTAATTGTAGACCCTTTTCTTTTGAATCTTTTCCCTGCTGTGAGGTCCAGCAGAAATGATTATCAGCAGAGCAGCTTGGAAAGATGTCTCTGACTAGGAACGTCACGCTACAAGAAAGATTTACCTTTACCTCACCAAACTAAAGGAAAAGTATTATCGATCTTTAATCATGTCACTGAAAGAGCTTTGGTAAGAGGGCTTAAAATTAAATTCGACTTATTGAGGAAAAAGTTAAGCCAGGAGATCAGGGAATTGCAGAAAGTGCTTCGTGTGGTAGATGAGGATCGAATGCCGTTCAATTCGTGGGTATAAATAAATATATATAGCAGGAGAGTCCCTGTTTTTAATCTGAAACCAGAAATTCTGCATGGCTCACAACTTCGGATTCCGGTGCTCGGGCTACAAGCCTACAACTGTCTCGCTCCAAATTCCAGCAGAAGGACACCGGGTAGGGCCGGGGGAAAGTGTAGAGGGGGGGGGAAGCAAAGGTTGTTGTGGGTGATCATTATCGGTCTTAACTTTTGATGCCCGTTTCCGGCATAATGAATGCCATTGAAGCGATCAATTAAGGTCGACATAAAGAGAACTAAAGAGAAAGCTTCCTCTCTCACGCCCGGGTTGGGTTCTGTAAAAAGCCATGATCGATTTCGTGGAAGGTCATGAAGGGGGAAGCTTCATATATATAGATAGATATATATATATATATATAGATATACTGGGTCCGGTACTGGCATGCAGTACTTCGCGCTATATTATAGAACAACAGCGGTAACTGGTTAGAAGATTAAGAAATCTAGTGGATGGTCAGATGGTTACAGAAATTAAGGCCTGAATTTCGGGTAGGTAATTTTATTAAGGTAGCCGTCGTTTCCAAATGCAAATACAGGAACAGAGGACAAGAACTAACACGAACACATAATTTACTCTTCTGTGAATGAACATTAATAAATAGTACTGGCAACAATTATAGCTTCTGGGGTTTCGATCGATCGACGACATACTGGACGCCATTGTTGTTCACGATATGTTACTGCATTTTAGAGCTAGAATCCTCAAGGACTGATCAAATTATCTAAGGCATGTTGTAGCCACTGGGGTCGTCCTGGGGGTTCTGGTATTCTCCTCCCTTGTAATTAGCCGCCTCGTCCCGGTACTCGTTCCTGTTCTGGGCGCGGCCGTAGTAGCCCTCGTTGCGGTAGGAGGGGAAGTTGGTGGCGTAGGGGTTCCCGCGGTAGTTCTCGTTCTTGACGTTGTAAAAGTAGCGGCCGTTCTCGAGGGTCCTCGTGTCGCTCATCCCGTAATGCTCCGCTGCGTCGTCGTTCCTGCGACCGAAGCGCCCCTCCTCGTACTCCTTGGTCGCCTCCACGTTGTCGTCGTACTCCCTTCCCCGGGGCGCCGCCTCTTCCCTCCGGCTCTCGAACTCGGCGGGGTTCCTCTCTTCTTTCTCCGGGTACCGCGCCGCGAAGCGGTCGTTGTCGAACTGGGTGTTGTCGTCGTCGTCGAACTCGGCCACTTCTGGGTTGGGGTAGGAGTCGCGGCGGGAGGAGCCCTTGCCTTTAGGGTCGCCGACGTGGAACTCCTGCGCGGGGGTATTGCCGGGGTACTCGGTCTCTTGGTCGGAGTGGGCGTAGAGGCCGTGGCCGCTGCCGTTCTCGGGGGTGAAGGTGAAGGCGTTCGGGTCCTCGTCGACTTTGGTGGGGGAGAGCTGATCCGTGGGCCGGGCTTCGGCGGGGGTGCCCTTGGCGGGATCGGCGGCTTCGAAGCGGGCGGTCTTGCTGAAGAACTCGCTCACTCTGGCTTCGGTGGAGAGGGAGGAGAAGAGGAGGATCAAGAGGAGGGAGAGGCATTTGGGGGAGGGAGAAGCCATAATTGGAGGAGGCGGCTTTTGCAGGGGAATACGAGGCGGAGGAGGAGGTGGTGGTGGTGGACTGGCGAAGAAGAAGGCAGAGTGGGATTTGCTTATATAGAGGCGAAGGGGGAGTTTTGTCCGGGGGTCGGAAAATTGAAAATGCTGCAATGAAAGGCACGATAAAAACAGATAAATGGTTGTGGTGCGGTCCCCGTCCTTACCCCGCCCTTCCACTTCTAGCAATCAAAACGCTGGCACTATTAAATTGCTCTTTCTTTTGTCATTATTCTTGACACTTCACACTACCCGGGCGGGCTACCGGCCGAGGCTTTGTTAATTGTTACTGTTAGATACTTAGATTGTTATTAGTCGTTACCTCATGCCTCCGACCCGACCGGACCGGACCGGCCGGACCGGACCGGACCGATTAAGTAAAATACATTGATAGGAATTGAGGGGAAAGATGCAGGGGTGGTTTGGTCTGAAATGGTTCCGAAAGGATAAAACATCGGCGGTGATGATGCTGGGATTGCGGGAAGGAGTGTGGGGTTGCCTTGTGGAAGAAATCAATCATGTCATTTTGTCACGCAGCATGTGCGACCTCAAGACTCTACTCCCAAAATGGGACCCAACCCTTCTCCTCCTTCTTCTTCTTCTTCTTCTTTTGCATCTTTGAGCAGAAGAAAAAGGGGGGAAGACTATAAAGCGGAGAAATGTTACTGGTTTGGCCGTTTTGACTTAAAAAATGAAGAGCAGTAAACGCGGGACGGACGGACGAGGAGCTTCGTCATCCTTCATCAGTCGCGGTTTCAGCGGGAGCTTTTCCTTTTTCTTCCATCTCCGTCTATTAATGGTCGGTTGGGCTTTTTTAGCGCGTCGGGGGCGGAATTAAGCCGTGATTGGAAGAAGGTGTGGAATGAATTATAGCCAAAGATTTGCGGGGAAAGAAATGGAAACCCGCCAACCTGGTGAGTGGAATTGATTTTACGCGGTAAAAGTTTAATGAAGATTTTTTTTTTTTTTTTAAAAAACAGGTCGCGATTATTAATAATGGGTAGGAGCGTAGATGTCGCTGCCATGAACGGGAGGGAGTGTTTCTGTCGCGGTGCGGGAACTGGGATATAAAAAATAGAGATGGGTAAGTGGGAGTAGTGAAGCTGCTTGGTTTCTGAGAAGTGGTTGGGAGGGAGAATGGACTAGGGAGAGGCAGAAAGGGATTTTCGACGAATTTGCATGGCTTGTACGAATCGTAAAGCGACCCGTGGCCTAATTTGTTGCAAGCCTTGATGTCGTTCCTTCACCTCCATTAATGGCCAATGGTTGCTCCTCTGACGTTATCCAGATCCAGGGGAGAGATGAACGTCGAGCACGTCGATGTTTTCGTTGATCTTTACGGGTTAATTTGTTGGGGCCACTTCGGTCCACAAACTCGTACTCTGAGAGCAATAAATAAAGACTGTCCTCATCTCTCTTTCTCTCTGTTAAATAAATCTGGCGAAGTTCCAATTTTGCAGGCGAGTTTAGCGCGGAGGGTCAACACTCAACAACGAAGGCAAGTTTTTTCTTTTCTTTAGGGGGGGGGGGGCAAGTCAAACGGATGAACTGCTACGTACCCGGCGATGGATTATTGATGGGTTTGTGGCGTGATGAGCGGAGAGACGAGGCAAATGGTCAGAAGAAACTTCTTCTGTCTCCATTATCAGGAACCGAGAAAAGAAAGAAAAAAGAAAAACCCAAAGGGAATGGCTTCGGTCTCCATATCCTCTTTGTAATTGAGTAGTGCAAGTGTTCTTTATCTTTACGCAAAAGTAAGGTTCTAAGAAGATTTGGGTATCCATTAGAGGGGCCGAAGGAGGAGAACGAAGATGAATCTGAAATCCCCCATCCCTCAGAAAGAAGATAGGCCCTTGGCAGAATTGGCAGGCAGAGCTTTTATGCCTTAAAAAAACCAAAGGACCCCCCCTTCTCATTGATGCCTTTTGGCTACTGGTGTCAGCCGGTCGCTTTAAAAGGTGAATTACATTAACGTTCCATATGAACGATCGGTCCATGCTCGTATGGCCACATTAATCAATTAAAGTGAAGGAAGAGTCTGTCAAAGAACTTTGATTATTTCACTTTTTTACGACTGACCAACTGGTATCAGAGATTATTTTCCGCCAATCCGGCCATTAACTTCAGAGGCGGGGAATGATCGTCTATTTAAGAAACGCTGTGAAGATATTGAAGTGGGACATGTTCACATGGCCTAGCGGGACAGGGAGCCCATGTGGGTGTCCCATTCAAGGGCCATGTGATTCGTTCGGAAGCTACTATTATTCATCTACACATCCGACTCCATTGACATTTTTCCAATATTCCACTAACTGGTAACTGGTCACGTTCGTATTATTAAGGGAAACTTCCCCCATCATGTAGTTCTTTATTTATTTTTTATTATTTTTAAAATCGATACTATTATGATTAGATCAGTGTTTTAAAAACTGAACAAAACTGGCAAGTTGGGCCCAATTGAAGAGGCCAATCCGGTTCTTATTGACTCGGCCCAGTTCACTAGAACCAACATTATTTTTGTGTTTTTTCCTATAGAAATATTATATATAATGGTTGAACCATCTAACTAGGTTCCATCAAAACCAGACATAATACCCGTAACACATTGGAGTGGATCGTTAATTCTAAGTGAGGATCAAATTAGGTTTAACCAGGTTGACCAAATTATCAGTCATTAGGTCCATGGTCATATTGGGATTTATAGCATCTTGAAAGGGTGTTTTCACTTTTACACTTTACCCTAATTTTTCATTCACGATTTATAACAGTATATTCAAGAATAGTTTCGTATTCATTTTGAGTACTTACAAGTTCAAAATAAGTAATTCAAATGACCTTTATTTAGTTATATATATATATATATATATAAAAATGTTCCTGATATATGATAATATATGTTATATTTGTTATCATTTTCATAATTTTGTAGTTTATTTAGAGGCACTTGGGCCTGGGCTGTCGACCAGGCCCATTTTTCTCTTTTTATTATCCTACTTTTCACTCGATATCTATTCTACCATACAAGGCACAACATACAATAAAAATGTTTACCTATATAACGTTCATTTGTCAGTGTTTACCTATGCAGTAAACATAGGTCTCTAATCTGGTTTCTTGGATTTAATTTAGTTACGAAACTTTAAAACCTTTGCAAAAGCGATTTATAGCTACATCTGCATCAGCTGTACCTGGACTTTCGGCAGCGGCGACAGCAACGGACCAGCGGAAGCCTTTCTTTACTATTGAAAACAGAGCTCTTACCCCTTCCTCAACCTAAAAAAAGAGCTCTTACCTTTCTGGAAAACAAAAAGGGCAGGCACGGTTATGAGAACTTTGTAATAAAACTGGATTTGCATGTTAAAATAATTCTGGAGCTGGGATCATATCTACAACCATTAACAGATTTTAGCAAAATGTTATCTGCTGTTCTCTGTGGGATTCGTGCAGCTAATTAGTTGAAATCAGGAAATGCCACACCGTCATAAAAGGGAAGGTAATTAGAACAGATACCTGAAATACCAAAACCAGTTTCAGTTATTTCTCTACCTAATAACATAAAACTCAAAAGAGAAGGTGAAAAGGTGGATTTAGTATTATGGATACCATGAAAAATATTAACTCTTCATTCGCAAAAGCAGAAGTGATTTCACTCTTTTCCATGAGCCGTTTGACGAATCTTTGAAGCTGCACAAGTGTAGTGGATCACATCAATAAGTGAAGTTCTTTACTTCAGCTTAGCAGAAAGCATTGAAAGAAAAGTTGGGCAGTGTCCTAGTGGATGCGAAGAATAAACAGATTGATATACAAAAAATCAGAGTTTGGAGAGCTTTGGCTAGTTGAGTTTTTGGTTGGATGCGAAGAATAAGCAGATTGCACGGGGCATTCCGTGTCTGGGTGCTCGGGGATTGGACTTGGCTACGCTGCATTTTGGCCAGCGGATCCGAGCTCCAAAAACACCACTTGAGCACAGGAAATGATAAAATAGGAGGGTTTGTTATTCCGAAAATTATTCTTCACTTACAAACAGGAAGCAAACAACACTTTTATAGCTTTCAGAAGATTGTGAAAAGGTTAAGGTTTGACCTAATGGTTTCTAGTTCCCTTAATCTTAAAGCCTCAAGCTCAAGCAGAGAACTTAGACACCGCCAGATATTGTTAATGAGAAAATAAAACAAACCTCATGATGATATTTTTCTGCAGCTGACATCATACTCCTCAGTCGCGATGAAGAGTGCAAAAGATAAGGCGAAATGTACTCTTTCCCCGGCAAATTGGAATCCAGAAAATCAATCAACTTGTAAAGGTGAAGATCGCAGAATTCCTTGATTGACTGTACGTGATTTAAAACGTTAGTTAAGCTAAAAATGCTACTCATAAAGTATGTATAGTGCCTTGTAATAGTACTATGAATGTTTCTCTGAAGAAGGGCCCTAGGAAAATGAGAGTGTTAACTGATGCTGCCTGTTGAGCCAGATAAGACTGGAATGGCTACGTGAGTGAGCCGCTAAGAAAGGGAAAAGGATCATCCCAACCATGGTCTTCCTTTCCCAGTAAAACTTTCTAATTGAAATCAACACTTTAAAAATGGCAAATTAACCTTTAAAAGTGAATGAAGTTAAGAATTGGCCCACACTCCCTGGGACACAATGTAATGGATGCTTTTCCATTTTCTAGCTTGTATTTAATATGAATCTGACCATTAAAAATCTAATTGAGTGCAAGGCAGAACCGGAATTGACAAGTTAGCTAGTTCCTCAAAATAGAAAAGGATCATTTGAATGCTTATGGCCACAAGATTTCATCATCAGATTGCAGGGCCCAAATGTGAAAAGCCAAAAGCAATCACTTGATAAACCTAAATGTTTATTAGCTGAGTGATTGCTACATTACTGACACACTGAACTAGTAAATATATAAACAGGTCAAAATATTCAGTTAATACCTTCAGCAATGTACATTTGGCATAATATACTTCTCTATGAGCCTTTGATACTCTAATCTGATAGAAAAATCATCCAACTTGTCAAGCACATGAAAAGTAATTTATATTTTCCTAAAAAATAAATAAATTATATTATCTAACTGAAAGAACTGGGTTTTATATGGAAGGAAAATATTAATGCTTTCACATACTTTTGACATTTGAAGAGCCTGCTCAAGATGCTGAATTTGAATCCACTGTTCGTTAATGATGTTTGCTTCCTGGTAATATAAAAAAAAACTTATTAGCATGACCATATTTTATAAAGGAGGAATAATGGAAAATTTTAACTTTAAGAACAAGAGCAAATGCAACACAAATATCGTGCAAGGGCTGTGCTCTCAGCTAATAGAACTGTGCCTATGGATCATAATTGACTTAGCATCAAATTTCCTCAGTAAGTTATGTTTACCATGGAAGCTACTGTCCATGTTGGTTTATGGACCAAGAAGAAGTAGAGGAGACCAGGACTGCAATTTGGGAAGTGATGCAGACAAACTTGAAGGTAATAACAAATTAACAAATGACAGTTAAAAAGGGAAGAGGAATCATTGATTCAGATGCCAGATTCCATTGTAGTCCAGCTATGTTACTGTCAAAGTTGGTTGATGAACACAGTAGAAATTAGGTGACCAAGAAAGCGATTAAGGAAATGATGGGGGGAAAATTAAAAGAAGGATGACCTGCGAACAGGTTACTAAATGATAGATCACATGAAGAGGAAATATCGATTCATGTGGCTGACCTCATTGTTGCCTAGGCAAGGGTAAGATACTAATGATGGTAATGACCAATTGGTTACTCAAACGCTCAAAATACAAGAACCATGTCAAATGCTTTTGGGTGGCAATCAAGACAAGGCCTCTATTTGACAAAGGTTAAACAGTAGAAGAATTAACAAATCCTAGAAAAATAGATGAAAACAAACGTTGTGCATTACAAGACCTATTTCCAATTTCAGAAGAACACATGGACTGAGTGGAAGTATCATGCAACGTACATATTGTCCATGTTAGACAAGAGTCCGGACCAGTCTGTCAAATTTTTTAAAAGAATACTGACCTGCACAGCTTTTGAGGCTAATTTTTTCAATTTGTCCTCGGCATTATGAGTTTCAGCTTCTAAAACTTGAAGATCAAAATTATTCTTCCTTGAAGTGGCCCATAGAAGTTGCACCTATGTATTCTTGCACAGACACTTTCGTTCAGTACGAATTTTAAACCAAACAAAACAATAATCAACATACAAACAGACAGAGAACCTAACCCTTTAAAGTAGAAAAGAAATAACAAAAAAAGGAAAACCTCTTCTTTTAGCTGAGAAATTGTTCCGCTGGAAGACAGTAAGTCCCCTTCAATTTGCTGGAAAGATGTAAACGGATGCATCGTCAAAACTTTTCTTTTTGTACTACAGAAAACTCATAACAACACAACCGAGAGATAACAGAAAATCACTTTAATCAACACATTACAAACCTTAATATCTTCCAAAGAACCTTCCAAAACAAGGATTTTATTTGTCAATTCGGCATTCTGTTTTTCTAAGTCTTTCAGATTCTCATCTTTTGGATTTGATTGTCTGGCATACTCCTCTAGAATGCTTTCTGTATACAAGTAAAAAGCGTTGAAAATGTTAACAAATACGCGATATGTCATTTCTAGATGAGGTACTGAAAATACGAATTATTAGCAGATTGACTAGCTTCGGCTCTAGTCGTTCCCCAGTAGCAGGGAGTGAAGTAGTGGAGTCATGGGCAAACGGAAACCAAGGGACCATAATCATATCAGAAACAACTGAAAGGAATCCCCGGAACACTGATCTGAACATACTAAAAGAATTTTATTAACAAAAAGGAAAAAATTTCCACCAGATAGAACACTTGCCTAGTTGGGAAATCTTCGATTTCACCTCTTCCACTCGGGAAACGACATTCTTTGGGGGATCCCTGCGCCGGACAGATGGGGAACCCTCAAAAGGAATGGGTTGCATTTCGGAGAGTGCTACAAGCGCTGAAGACAGAAAAACAAGCTGGAAAATAAAAGAAACCATTGTTTCGGAGAGTGGGAACGATCTATTGGCGTTTGGTTCCATTAAGGAGCTTCAAGTAAAGGAGATCGCGAGAATCATTTCTCATCTCCCACCGACATTCATCCAGTAACTTGTGAAGGAGGGAATGCTTGTTTGAAAGAGGAACGGCGGTTTTCCCTCAGCAGTACGATTGCCGGGGGACATTTCTCATTATAATTTTGAAAAGAATACAAAGAGAAATTTTCGTATTTTCCCTCGCGTTTATTGGCTATGGCCTTTTCATGGTCATATGGCCTTAGTATACCATATTTTGTCAAATAATTAAGGAAATTAATTTCATAGAGAAACGATTGAAATGATTGACTAAAACTGATGTTAATTTCATTTATTATTTTTACAGTAATGACATAAATTCTTGTGATTTGTGAACGGTGTATTTTTCTGAAGGAAAAAGTGAATATCCTTATTTTCCTCTATGACTCTATCAACTTTGTACTCTTGCGCATCTGCTCACAAAACGATAAATAATACAAGAATCAAGCGTAACGATTATAATTTCTTGAAACTTTAAAGGACACTGCTTAGAGTAGATAGTGCAATGCAACAGTATCAGGGACTGCATTTGGATTAGAAGGTACATTCAGCAAAGACAACGATTATCTGAGTACCGAAATAGATATTATATAGGTGAATTGTAATATATATGGGCTTAGAAGCCCTTATGAGCGTGGTAACAACTGTCAAAACCAATGCACGGACTCGACGAGTCCTACTGTTTAGCCATCACAAATGATTTTCATACATATTCTTGCAGCGTAAAGTACAGATTCCAACACTGGCACATGAAAATGCCTTGAAAGGATTGATAAATGCGATAATTGAGCTTGCAGCTGTTGCATGTTGCCGCCGTGTAACAGAGAGTCGGGTAGTTGGTGGATCTGCATTCAGTGGATTGTGGGTCCCCAGGGGATTGAGGGCTCCCCCATTACAGTTTCTGGAAGAGAAGTAATTTCGCGCCCCCAGGGGCACTGCTTATGGACCAGATAATAGAAATGACATCCAACCAAAGGCTTTCCCAGTGGACCTGCATTCCGCTGTAAGTGGCGATGTGTAGGATTCTCAAAGTGGACATTTGCATGGTTTGATTCCCCATGCCTTCTCCGCGTAATCTGCCATTGTTCTATCACTGCTGAATCTTCCAGAACCAGCGGTGCTAAGAATGCTCATCCGGGTCCACTTCTCCTGATCTACATAAGCCTTATCAGCCGCAGCCTGAAGATTTTTATTCAAGTTCATAAAACTTTCAGCAAATTTATAGTGATAGAGAGAAGCAATAACCAAGAAATTTTGGCTACAAATATTACTTGTGCTTCAAGGTAGCTGGCAAAATCATGTCCCAGAAGATAAAAATCACCCTGTTTATCAATAGCATCACACAATGGTTTGAAGTAATCTTCGAACCCAAAGTAGCCGTCACGAACCATCCTACATATTTGCAAAAGAAAGCAAGTAGAGTTTCAGTTAACTGCCGAACAAAGTCACAAGCTACGTTACATTAAATTAGTAAATAACAGAAGGCTCTTGTTCCATGGGTTCACGTATTGACCAGTTGATCAGTAGAAGCAAAAAGTATAAATTATTTGTAGAGCTTTTACCTGACTACACGTGCAAATTGAAGAGGTGCCTTCATTTCAGCATGTTTTTTGCGTAATGCAGGGACTTCATGTACTTTTGCTCCAAAAATAAACTACACGGGAAAAATTTCATCTTAAAAACTGCGGACAGTGAAAAATTCTAAACCTAACAAGGCACTTCAACAGAATCCTGTCTCAATTTCAAATAGAAATACACCACAAAAATCAACCAGATTTTTTCTTTTCTTTTGATTCTTCGAGTTCCAGGGTTTAGATTTGTAAGGCCCTGCCAGATGTCAGGGTCCAATTCAACTAAACAATCTAAATCAATACAATATTCTGGAAGAAAGGCTTCAATTCAATTAGGAGAGAACTCCACTCACCATATTCTCTTCTCCTATTTCTTCTATGATTTCAATCGTGGACCCATCCGATGTAGCCAGAAGCACACATCCATTCATCAAGAATTTCATGTTGCTAGTCCCTGAAGCCTCGTGGCCAGCAGTGCTGAAAGAGGTCACATATAAATTAGAAAGGAGAAAGCTATAAGAAACTGAACATAATTCTTTTGCAAAACGTGTTAACATTTGAATTCTGGGAAACTATATGGTGCTCTCATATGGTAGAACTTTGCAGAGACTATTCACAATAAGTGGTGCCAAAAATAGATAAGGTTATTTTTAAATTGGTTATTTTCTTTTCTCCTCATCTTTCAATATAACTGCAAATCCTAAAGGGAAACAACAAAGTAATATTGTCTGAGGCTGAATAACAATACCCACTTGTCCTTATCTTTAAGCATGAGTTATGCTGTTACTTGTTATTAAAGCCAAGAACACATTAATGCCCAACTTGTTTTATTCTGGAAAGAAGGCCACATTAATACCGACTGTACATAAACATTGTTTGTGTCTCATATGTTTACGATTCCTACTAGTCTTTTGTGTCTGGATAAAACCAAGTTTAGTCAGTCTTTCAGAGGTGCTCCGTTTCTCTGCTTCTACGAGCCCACAGCACTTTGACCTTTGGACATCACCTATTATGGCTTCACCAATTCAGGCCAGAATTAATAATAAAAAACCCTAGTCTTCTCTCTTTCTCTTCTCCCTTCTTCCCCTTTTCTAAACCCTAATTCCGTCTTCTTTTTCCATGTTTTCCCCCTTCTAAACCCTAATTCCTCTTCCTCCCCTTTCCCGTTACGGATTAGAACCGTAACAATCTGCCAGGCCCTATCAAGCTTTCTTAGTTGCCTCTCTATCAATCCTACCTACATTTGCACAGAGACATCGAAGACTACGAACCTGATGTGTTGTGAAAGGTCACTCCCAGGGATTACCAATTCAGCAACTGAGACATTGTAATCTGGAATAAAAACCTGCAGAGATAAGAAAGCAGCAAGCATGAAAAACTGAGAGGGAAGAATCGAAAGAAACAATAAACTAAAATGCCATTGTTAAAAGCATTTGCATTGAAAAATAAGAAAAATAGACAACAAACTAAGATCTTAAAAACCTTAACAGCATATTTGAGTGAATTTGCAAAAGTTTGCTAATAACAGATCTCTAGCCTAATATTTTTTCTTAAAATTTGAGAAGCAAAATGAATAATATCCAGAGAGTGTTCATAGTTTTAAGCAGCGAGTAATAACCATGATAAGCTTTTTTTAAACTACAACCATAATAAGCTTTTTTTAAACTACAACCATAATAAGCTTTTTTTAAACTACAACCATAAGAAGCTTTAGATGTACATTCTCAATTTTCTCAAAAAAAATATTACATTCACAACTAATAATATAAAAGTTAAGAATGTAGATACAAATTTTTGTTCTATAATGGAAAACCTCCAGCAGTGAACAACCCAAGTCCCTCTTGTCATAATTGTTCTCTACTTTTTTTTTTTCAAAGAATTTTTTATAGTTTGACAAGCAAGATAGACAAGCCTACTAAATGCATGTGATCTTGCCTTCTCATGCTCTACTCATAAAATAAAAATATCAACTCAGATCTCAACCTTGTTAAATCAACACCCTCACTCAAGTTCTAGTCCTACATAAACTTGATATAGAAGTAGTCTGGGTTGGTGAACAGAAAGAAAATATTATAAAACTTGGTCAGGTCTAGGTCTCAACAGAGTCATATCCCTGTCCCAGTTATCCAAAAACATGCACAGGACTTAAGCTGGTTCTATTTCCTGACTGGGGTCAACAGCCAGTCAATGGGAGTGTTTGGAAATAAACAACTTTATATCATTTTGAATGGGGATACCTGGCCACTTGAAATTTTTTACAGCCATATCCAATAGCAGGCAAATCTTGGTTAGTGTCATATCATAAAAGATTTGACACTTTTTGCTTATCAGATGTAAATGTTTCCCCCCCAACTTCGACAATTGCTTTTTATGGTAAACTACTCATTTCATGTTATATGTTTGATTTATTTAATAAAATTACAAAAAATTCAGAATTCATGTTTTATTTTGTCAAAGCATATTAGCATTTCAAAATAAAAACGATTATGAAATCCAAATATCTTTGGGTATAATTCAATAGATATATGTATCTGTATTGCCCTTTCCTTCAAGATTTAGGTACTGGAACATCAAACGTGAACCGCCTGATTTTAAAATCTAGAAATCAGGAATCAAGATTTGCACATCATAAATATAACAGTTCTTTTATTGAGAATGATTTCTACACAGTTTAAATTTAGAAAATTTAATCTGGTTATGAGTTGAAAAGTAGCCTCCTAACTTTGCCTTGCTGTTCTTGGATGGACTTGAACCTATCCATAACATATGGGTGAAGCAGAGTTTTATTTTTAAAAGTATGTGTCCTCTATAGATTGTATTCAGACATGAAGAGGAATGTTTATGAGATTAATCCTACACAGCTTAAATATAGAAAAAATCTTGTGGATATTAGCTAGGAATGGGATGCATAGAATGATCTCAAAAAAATTGTCATGATATACCAATTTCAGTAGGTCTCCGATGTCAGGATCATTGTTAATTTTTTCTCCAACAGCATGACAAAGTTTGATTATCTTTTTTGCAGCTTCATAACCAGGAGCTGCTTTTCCACCTATAATGCATACACGAGGAACAACCTTCCTTCTGTCACTTTCCTTCATGTTCTGCAGTAACACAATCATAGAAAGGCCAAACAATAAAGGAGTTAGAGAAACAGGAGGCTTATGAAAAATTTATATTAGCTACCAGGTATATAAATGCTTAGAACTGACTTGTACAACTGGGAGCACACCATCGAAAAAAGACATTATTACATTACTAAGCAAAGAAAGAGGTCACAATTTGTAAAGAAAAACAAATGAAAGCTAAGTTATGGTGGGTTTATGTAAAACTCCAACCAAAAAGCTAATAAGACAACCGGTAACCCCCTACTTTAATTGGGCTATCAGCTGGTCCTTTCTTTATAAAAAAATCGTCATTTTCCAAGAGGAAATAGTCATTTACACCTCATTTAAACTCTTACTTTCATTAATACTAGAATGCATGGCTGCAATTTGCAAAAAGATAACAAAGTTGGAAACATTGAGATACAATTCCAGCATAAAAAACTGTGCCCAAAAATACAACAGCAACTCCTACCTTTATACAGTCATAACGGTGTATGATTCCCAATAAATTAAGCAGCTGCCTTTTGTACTCATGTATTCGCTTGACTTGCACATCAAACATTGCATCAGGACTTACCTGTTTGTTTGTTTTGTTTTGTTTTTTCAAGAAAAAAAAAAGCAGGATCAAAAAATCTAATGTGGATGCAGAGCAACAGTCAAAAGTAAAACAAGCAGAAAAAACTGATGCAAAGCAAGCATATGATTGTGACAAGATTTTTCACAAACCTTTACTCCACTCATTGCTTCAATGTATTCAGCAAGCCTGATTTTATTAACCCTGCGAACCTGGATTATAAAATGTTGACCTGATGGTGAGCCACATTTGAATGATAATCTCTGTAGGAAAACAAGATGAAGCATTAACAAAAGAAATACCATTTGCCACTCCTGGTGAAGATCAGCATTCCCAGCATGTTCTCTTAAACCCATTAGGAGGTCTACATCACGGATCCAAGCATCCGTCCCAAGCCATTTGGAAATAAGAGCACATAAGCTTGGATTACTCACCACAATCCATCGCCGCTGAGAAATATTTCTTAATTGTTAGAAGCAATTAAATCCCATTAACTTGATGTCCTTAATAATTCCAGTTAATAATATATTTGAATAACGAAGATGGTTTAGCAATTATATGAACATAAACGAAAAAATATATGAAGATAAAGGGCTTAACTAATGCACTCAGAAACAGAAACTATACCATCTTAACTTATGTTGATTTTCTATTTAAAGAATGACCTTCAAGAGAAACATATTCATTAGTTGTTGGCTTGCTTGCTGAATGTATGATTTGGACTACATAAAAAAACAAAAGGAATGATCTATAAACTCGATATTCTCAACCACTTACAAAGTATGCACTATAATCTAGCCTTCAGAGGCTCACAGATGGACAGATTAACTTGGGGTTTTTGCAATTACTAAGAGCACAAGAAAATGCCTCTAAATTCATACCAGGTGAGGTGCTAAACATCATACATTGTAAGAAGTTAAAATAAAGGCAAGTACCTGGGTGACACCATTTGTCTTGAACTGAAATTTTTCAGGCCAATACTCAAAGAAGTCCTGCAGAAATGTTTGGACAAATGTATTATAGAGACTCACAAAAATGGATAAAAAATCATGTTAAAATCGGTAATTAGTGGATCTTCCATTGTTTCTTTGCCAGTTAGGCAAGTAAACATGAAATTTAGCTGTGACTACCAGAGTTGAGTATCTCCCATCCTCAGAAAGTGTATATGGGAGCATATATGTCAGATTCAAAGTGAATTTAAGTAGAATGTTTATGATAGGAATACAAAAGATTTCAGTATCCAATAATTAAAAAATTATTGACACTGTCAGACTGTACTCAAAAGTAGGTTGTTCTGTTAGTTTCTTATTTGATAAAAGTTAGAAGTGGGATTCATCATTCCTGTCTTAAATCAGTTTCTGTAGTTAAATTAAAATTTTTAAATTTATTATGCAAACTGAAGTTGACAGTCATAACGAATTTAGCTTTGTGGCCTCAGTTACTGAGCATTTTTGTATTCCTTTTTAGTTTATCCGTGAAGTGGGCTACAAATGGAGGTTGGTTGGCAAGTGAAATAATAGAAAGCAAGTTGATTCACTCTATGCTCTGTTTTCTCATTCTCTCTCTTTCTCCTCTTTTCTCATTAATTTAAAAAAATTTATCATGCCAAACTACAGCATGATCACTTGTACAGTAAAAAGATCGGATAAAATTAAAGAGATTCATCGTCCAGATATAGATATATATTTAAGAAAAACATCATAGAACCCAAAGAAATTTTATTTACCTTGAAAACTCTTGTTTTCAACAATTCGAGATGGATGCGGGATACACCATTGACAGAATAACAGCAAACGACTGATAAATTTGCTACTCGAATATTCTGCAAGACAAATTAAAAGCAAGAAAAATTGCTGGCCTTGAGCTCATCTCTCTCTTTCTTTCTCACTCTCTCAATGTCTAACAAATTATGCTAGAGCACACCATAACATTTCTTATGGCTGGAAGGATGCAAATGCAAAAGGATGATGTAGGATTAACAGGGAAACAGAAAATTGGAACAGAACAAAGTGTCTGTCTTTATACCTTCACAGGGCCTTCCTCAACAATAGACATGCGAGAAAGCCGGTCATAATCAGAACCAATATGTTTCTTCAGCTCCTCCATGAAGTTGAAGTTAATGTCGTATATAATCTAAGTAGTAAATGTGTCAGAAAAGATTATAATAATTTGTTATGCACTATATGCACATGCAATGGCAAAATGTGGTCCTGAAGAATATGGTAAAGGAGTACAATGTTATGGAACAGGTGATTCTACTTTCTATGTCATCAAGCCACGCTCAATAATGCTTGTGGTATACCTCTCAGTGAAATTTGTCACTAGAGTGACACTCCTGAGAAAGGAGTATCTAAGCAACTATGCTTTCAGATTGAACATGTATCTGAATCTAGCTCAAAATCACTTTGCCTTTTTCCCTAAAATTAGAATACAACAAGCTTGATGTGTGCCGAATTTTTTTTCGTTTTAGTTATGCCTGAGCCTAGTTTCTTTCCCCACCAACAAAAAAAAGGATGTACAAGCCTAGCTAGAAAGGCACCACTAAATTGTCTTTAGGAAATTCACGACTTATCAGTCTATACATACTCATTGTTATTGAAGCCTTCAAGAGACCCCCTTATATGTATGATTTTATTCTGTCCAATCATCAAGGAGGACATAAAGCGGACTTGTTCATTTAATCTGGGCTTATTCATCCTCACTTTGCCGAACCGATATAGAGGTTTTATAGCACAAATGGCTGAATGGCTTTTGGACTATGCCAAACTGATGTGGTTACAACTAATAATTGATCAACTGTACCTATATTACACCTGATACAAGTTATCAGTCCATTAAAAAATGGAAGAAGATAAACAATAATAAGGAAAAAAATCTACTATATGTTCATGAGGTCAACCAGTGAAAGTATCACATGAACATAATTGTGGATCGAGTACATGCAAAAATCATCCAGTGTGCAGAAAAAGATATACATGTTTGTTACATTTCTGTATGAAAGAAAAGATCTTCTTCTTTTTTTTGGGGGGGAATATGTTGAAAGAGAAGATATTCATAAACACACAAATGAGGTGTGCATGTTTGTTATATTTCTACTTGATAAAAGCCAAATTTATATACATAAAACCTCCAAACTCACTTCTAAATGTCGTGGAAGAAGACTTTCCATGAGGTCAACTGGGATTTTCTCCGAGCCTTCAGGCTGTACAGTATGACTAGTCAGAAAGAAAATTTTGGAGACGATTCCCCATGCTTGGTTCCATCCCAGATGTTCTTCATCAACAAGCACTCTCATAACCTCAGGTATAGCAAGAGCAGGATGAGTATCATTCAACTGTAGGGCGACCTGAAAGAATCAATATGTTTAGGAACCAAACTCGACAAATAAAGCTGAGAATCATAAGGAACATCTAACCTAAGAGCAAAACCATAAAAAAGTAAAAATTCATAAGTGTCAAACCTTATCTGTGAAGACATCAAAGCTATTATTGGTGTCCTTAAATCGCCGAATGATGTCTTGTATGCATGCTGAGACAAAGAAATACTGTTGTTTCAATCGTAGTTCTTTCCCCTAAAAAATAACATAGCAAATGAGCATGTTAAATGAACTGCATAAACAAAATAAGTCAGAAAAAAAGAACGAAAGAAAACCTGTAAATATGTTATAAGAAGATAAATGGAAAAGGAGAGATTTTGGATTTTCTTGTTAGCAAAATCACTCAGAGATTAGAACCACCATAATATTCTCCTAGCTTAGATGAGTATAAGTGTTTTATTTGATTCAAAGAGGGGAGAGGATGACTAAATCAATTTTTAAAATTGTAATAAACAAGCTATAGGAGAGAAATAAAATGCTTAAAACATCATTGGAGTTTAAGCTTGATTAGGGAGTTCTTTGAGTTGATGGTGTGCTCATTTTCTTTTCTTAAATGAATATACTATTTACATCTCCAGTGCTCCTATAGATATTATGCAGAGCCACATGCTGTAAAGACAACTCAAGAAACATATACCTGATAAGAACGATCATCTGGGTACAGAACATTACTTATTGTCTCAGCTCTCTGCCTGTTTATGACTGAATTTATATAATCTCCTGTATTAAATGATTCCTGCCAAAAGATCTCAAAGTCAAATTTGAGAGGGCAAGCAGACTTTCGAACAATTTAAAAGGAGTCAAATAATCTGGCTATCCAAAAGCTGAAACATATCAACTTCAGATGCTTTTCTTTGCAAACTGTAAAACTTCAATATTTTAGAGCAAATTCTAAAGAAAAAAATTGACCTACAACAGGTGAACAAATTCAGTTTTAGAAAAAGACAGGCTAACATGCGACAAAAGGATGCAGAAGAAAACTTGCAGAATGTGACAAAAGGTTATGCATCTTTTTTCTTACGACAACAAGAAGTAACGTTTCAAAGAAAAAGCACCCCAAGGAGCTGAACAGCAAGATACACAAGATCAGTCAAGTTAAGGCTTGACCCAGAATGGGATATTGCACAGTTCCACACCTTGTCAAGGAATCAGCCAGGCTATGCATCCCTGCCTGTTACTCATAACTTACAATAATGACATGTACCAGTAGGACAATAAATACTATAAGGGACTTGCCAAAAATATGAAAGTTACCCTCTTTAGCTGTTCATGAATCTTGTATATATGCCATGCACATACAATAAAAAGATCACTTTCCTGTTAATTGCAGTGTACACACCTACAAACTTAACTATTTTCCAAAAAGTAATAGGCGACTCACTACATCATCCTGATCACTGGGTTTTGCCGCCCACAACCGCAAATTTATGGTATTCCTTGTCCCATAACCTGGTATTGGATTGTCATATGCAACAGCCTCAACCTACTAATGACAGTAAGATCAGTATTATAACTTTCTACAGCAAGGAAGAAAATAAAAGTTGGCAAGGCAGGCAGTTCATTTTTTTGTATATTTTCCAAGAGTAAATTACATACAGTGGAGGAACTTACCTTCAAAAAAGAAGGAAAGAAATGAGAAACAACAAATAATTACCATCTCTCCAGGGACCCAAATTTTATTCTTTTCACCATTCAAGACCTCTTCTTCAACAGTGCCATAGAACTAAAAAAACAAGAGCAAACTGCATATGTAAGCTCTGAAAAACTTTCGGAGCAAACAGAATTCTGAATAAATAATGACAGAATTTGAGTTATGGACAAAAAAGAAGGATGATGGATAGCTACTGTCTGCAAACCTTAACAGAATAAGAGACATGAATACGCTCTATCTCCCAAGGGTTACCAAAATTTAGCCAATAGTCAGGATGCTCGTGCTGAAAGCCGTCCAATATAACCTGGCGAAACAACCCATACTGGTACCGTAGCCCATAACTGTAAAGAGCAAAATTCATTAAGAAAAGTTTGGATTTGTTTGTTCATTATCAAAAACCACAAAAGTGGTACTATACACCTAAAGTGTTTTTTCCAGGTTGTAAAAAAGGAGTACTGAATTTGGACAATCCCACAGCTTACTACCAAATTCGCAGAGTTCCTAACCTGAAAGAAGCTTCTTCTAAAGGTTATTGCTTTAAAGGTAGAATAAGAAAAATAAGAAGGTCCTACCCCCATGCAGGGAAGTCCAGTGTTGCTAATGAATCCATTTGACATGCTGATAGTCGAGCTAAGCCACCATTACCAAGAGCAGCATCACCTTCCTTTCAAGATCACAGTAATAGTAAGTCTCAGCAAAAACTGGTCACTAACACACCATGAGCATTTGTATCTGAAAACTAGATCAGGACAATCCTAGCTGAAACAGCCGATATATATCAAAGAATAAAAAACCAATACACTTTAAGTATTTACGAAGACTGTATATATAAAGTAAGGGTCTGAGTGTTGCTAGTACAAATACATTTATCGTTCTCAGTTAACTGTCAATCCAAGCTGCGTCAACTGGGTCATTCTTCCGACCATTGAACAAAGTTGGGTCAACTAACTTTCAAAATTTTGGGTCCAAAATTGGCATGACTCTCAAGGCCTTTTCTTTCAGTCTAACCTGACTAGATTATCAAGTATGACTGTAATTATTGTGCTTGTCAATGAATGAGGAAAAGAGTATTTGAATACACCCAAAGAAACCACATAGTGGCAAAACTTTCTTACCTGCTCTGCCACCACTTCAAGTTCAAAGCCTAGTTGATTTAGAGCCTCAGCATACTGGTTCCTGATCCCTAAATTTGTAATGCTATTGGATAACGTGCGTCCTAAAATGAACAAGTGACAAAAAATTTTGTTACTCTGCATTGTCACAGTGCAATTATTTTCCATAAAATCATACAGACTGTAATTACAAACGGAAAGTTCACAAGCCAGGAAAGCTATGCACAGTTATATTTTTTTGGAAATGGATGCATAGTTATATTTACCACATCAGAAATTGAAAAAACAGGGGAAAGAATAGCTGGCCTCAATGGAAGAAGTCCTTAAGAGAGAAAATTCAACTGCAAGGTGGGATGGATTGGATATGCTCCATGTGTTATTTGAGAAATCAAAGATTTATATACTGAAGAATTTGTGACATTGTTAGAAGTTTTAATTTATAAATAGATAGTTATGTTTAGATTTTAGCTGATATGAGACACAAGGCTTAGTTACCATGAAAGTTAACATAGAATTAGAATAAGTTAGGTTGTAAATCAGAATCTCTCTTTTGGAAAGAAGGATTCTTAAAGAGTTTTTGTTTCTAAGTGTTTTCCAATACTAAATTAAACCACAACACAGCTCAATTTGAGTAATAAGACATATATGCAGTTATCATCCAGCCAATTAAAGCTGTGTTCTGAATAAAAGTAAATATAAGCAGAGACCAACAGGGGAAAGAAAGATTTTTCAGCTGTTCATAATCAAACATAATGTGTTCATTGTCATATCGCAGAACAATTCAACTGTTATTGTGCTAAGAAAGCTTTAAGCACCATAAAACTCACCCATAAGAAACTCCAGAGAAAGAAAATATAAGCGTTTTGGATCCTTTCTCTTGAAGTACTGTTGTGTATCGTGCCAACGCTCTATCAAGCGATCTCTTACACTATGCGCCAATGCCTACAAATGTCACCAGAAAGAAAATAAAATTTCATCAAACCCGTAGTACAGGACATAAGGTGGGAAAAACAAAAAGATGCCATGAACAGAATTAACAAAATAACACGTATGCTTTTTCAATAAGAGAAAAGACAAAACTACTATAGAGGAGATTACAGGTGGAACCCTTCACCTAAAACTTCTTTCCAGGGATTAGTTCTACACCTTGTTGGTTTCACATTTTGACATTAACCAACTTAAGCCAGTGAAGAGAACTTTCAAACAAGCTAGACTGGATATCTTTCTAATCCTCTACATGCCTTCCTCAGACTCAGAGGTTCAAAATAACCCAAATATGCCCTTAGTGAGATTGTTTCTGAAGATCGATAGCAACTTCATAGCTCAGATTGTTCTTGGAGATCAATAGTAGCTCATTGCTAATATTTTTTTGAATCAACAGCCACTCCATAGCCACCCAATCTTCATCACTACGTTCCCATTGAAAGAAGAGGAGGAAAAAAAGGCAAGGAGCAATCTAAATGCAACACTTAATCTTCTCTTTTACATACAAATTATAAATGATAAGTCATTTTCATGAGCTGCATTAAGCCTTAATACTGATCTCATGCCTTAGCAGGTTTGTCTTGCCTTTCAAACAATATGGAGCTGATAACAGTTACAGTATAAAAATGCCAGTGGAAAATCATTTGAAAATTAACTAAGGAGAGAGAAAGAGAGAGAGAGAGAGAGAGAGAGAGAGAGAGAGAGAGAGAGAAAATAGGTCAAATTACCATTTACAAAAGGGCTAAAAATTATTCATTTGACAACAAAAACGATGTTTTGGTCTTTTCACATGCTGGTATTAGTTGCAAAAAGTCATCCGAAATATCCCTTGCTATTTTGGAATGGACATGGCTCAGACTATACATGGTATCAACTTAGAGAGTATTTTGTCTGACCTAGCTTGAGCTACACTACATTTGTGCTCATTTATGTGGGTCCACATCTCCTACACATTGTCTAGTTGCTAAAGCTACAAGTATGAGAAGTTTTATTAAGGTTAATCCACCAGTTTGGAAAAGGCTTCCAGACCTCAGCTAATAATATAGCATGGGCCTAGACCTAACTAGATATTGAAAATGATAATCACCCCTTCAAAGGATTTGAAAATTAATTGACAAAAGTAACATTTGTTTGCCATCATTAAAAACAGTTTTCAGGATAAAAGTGAAATGCTTTTTTCTACAAAAGGTAGAACGGTGGTTTTCCAAAAAATCGCTTTCTATTTGCTCATTGATTATTTAATAAGTAGAAAAGAGTCTCCCACTATTAAAATTGACCTTTTTAAAGAAAAAGATGATATTAGTCTACTCCAAGAATAATCGACCCCGAAAGAGAGAACCAAGTTCTTTTCTTTTAAAGAAACAATATATATCCTCGTTAGTCTTCTCATAAAACTCAAAGGCGATTATTCTACAGAAAAGAAAAGAAATGTTCAAAATAAGCTCTATCTCAGTCGAAGATCATGCATCTAAGTGTTATAATTAGGAGGGCAGCTGAAGAGGAGCCTTCTAAACCTTCCAACGAGTGAGTACTAAAGGGAACAAAACAGTTAAAAGAATATGTGCAAGGCCCAACATGCCCATATATCTCAATTATGTATGAGGCATTTAGCCTTAAGCATAATTTATTAGCAAGACAGGCCGCTTTACATTGTAATACCATTTGAAAAGCGGTCTAGAGCGTGCAACATTGACTCTTACACCTATTCAAATTGCAAAATCAAACAAAAAAATCTAAAATAGTAAACTGGAGGATTTTGTTGGTAGTCAAAATGATTAAGTCCGTTGTCCACTTTAAAACTGGCGTACGAGCCGAAACAGCAAATTCGATTCACTAAATCAGTCTGGTCCGACGGACCAGTTCACGTTCTCACAAATTTAAAGTTTGAGATCGCCTATAAAGATAAGAACCTACGAACTTTCACGAACATTATAAGTAATTAACAGTTTGGTACAAAATAAGATGCAATAATTAGAAGAAAAGAAAAATAGATGATCATGGAAGGAATCCGCATAGCTCGTCGGAGCGGTAGTGATTAATCCGTGTAGTAGTTTTTAATATTAAATTTTGTTCGGATTATCGACCCGGTCAATTGGGTTCAGTAGCCACTCATTCTTAAAAACCGGGTTCACCTAGGGCGAACCCGATACCACATTCCCGCCAAAAGGCGCGAACCATTCTAGGACTGCTACTCAGTGACTGCTCAGAATTATATCCGATGTTTACTTAGTGACTTCTAATGTTACTTAACGACTGTTAGTACTACTAAGTGACTTGCTACGAGTCCTACAATCAAAGTATCAATGCAAATTGCGAAGAGCAAATGTACACCTGATAGGCCTCAAAATCGTCGAAGCTAAACCGCGACCTGGCCACCGTATACTCCACGTGGTACAGTATGTCTTTCTGAAGGCTCAACGGGTCGTTCCTCAGAAACCCATCCATCAAGCCGAACATCCTCTCGGCTTTGGAATCGGGCGCTAATCCCGCTCTTTTTACGACCAACGATCTAGACGCGACCGGCGCAGGTGCCACTCCGAGTCCAGCCACGGGCGGGTCGAGGTCTCGGCCGTCGACCGCTTCCCGCAGGGCCTTCTCGATCCGATCCAAGCTCTCTTGGTCTTCGATCTTCTGTCCATGGGAATCGGTGACGAAGAACTTCTTCACGAAGAATTCGCCTTCGAACTCAACGGTCGCTCTATCGATTTGCAGGCCGAGTACTTTGAAAACCCTAGTGACGATCTGCAGCAGTCCGATCCGATTCTTCGCTCTAACTAGGAAACAGGTGGCGTCGGGGAGGGGCGATGACTCGATAATGGTGCCATTTGCAGCTTCGAAGACCTGTTGTTGATCCTGGACGCCTCGAGGTAGTTTGAATGGCAGAGATTGGTAAGGCCTCGAGTTTTTGGGATTAGGGGGAAGAAAACGAGGAGTGGAGGCGAGAGAGAGTTTTGAGCGGGAGGGAAGGGGAAGGAGGGGAGGAAGGGTAGCGGAAGAAAGAGAAGGAGCGATGGCCAACATTGATGCTGCAATTTTCGCCAAATGCTAGTTCTTCAAACGGCCTTAGTTATGAAAGTAGCCATGGAAAGGGAATTAAGGAAAAGCTAAGCTGGAGCTCCCAGAAGAGAGATCCCGAGGGAACGATCGGAGGCCTATACGCGCTGCTTCGACTTATGTTGTAGAGTGTGGAATTACTTAATAAGTTGTAACATCATTTTGACATGATCAGCGAATGACGGAGCTTGAAGCCACGAGGATGCGGGCGAATCAGCGATTGTCAGGCTTGTACGCTCAGAGGCTGCATAAGATCCAGTAATGGAGGCCAGAGGGAGTTTCCCCTGTGTGGTGATTTAATTTTGGGATCCTGAATGGGAGCTTGGGATGTGGCGACCTGGAATCCCGTGTCAACCGTGACTCTGGCGAAGGAGATGGTGACACGGTGTACAGTGAAGGCGCCGCTCCGTATGCTTTCCGGAAGACGTGTCACGTGCGTCCCGCTCCCGCGCAGAATTATAACCGTATGGAAAGCGAATTTGGAGTTCATCAATTTTAATAGGTCTCAACATATAACTAACAAAAAGGGCCACCCATGCAATAATCACTCGCAATAAGTTACACAAATAATTAAAATATTTTTTTTAGCATATTCAAACAAACTAAAAGTCAGGTAGCTTGGTAAAATTACATTTGGTTTATTTATATTTGAATTACATAACAACAATTCAATTTTAATATAATTGAGAATAACATTATTAATCATTGTTTAATTATAAATATTACAAAACATGTTAAACTTCTAAATGAACTTATATTTGACAAAGCCATTATCAAATAAAAGCATCAGAATTCTATGTAATTAAATTAAATCAAGTGCATAATATACAAATTATTTATTTGATATAGAATTTAATATTTAAACATGTAGACACAAAAATGTGGCTGGTCCAAATTCGGCGAGCTCATTCGCCCACTAGCCCATTGAACAACAGTCGTGGACTTATTGCAAGCCCGTCCATAGACTATCAGAAGAACCATGCATAGCCCATCATCAGGATCCATCGATCGCGTCGCCACGTAGCCCGACTTTGTCATTATCAACATCACCGACAAGTCATCAAATTCATGCTTGTCTGGCACCTTCCACATCATCAACTCCAGTCGACCAATTCTAGTCGCCACTTAACAAAAGAGGGACCATAATTGGCAAGTCACCTGTCGATCCTCTTCCTAATGATTGATCCTCAATTCACTCCAACAAAAGCACAGAGTTGAGATCCCTTTTTTTAAGATCGAACTCCAATAACATAGCATTCAACAGACTACAAATAGCCATAAGTGCAACATCAGAAGGGTAAAAAATTGGCTCTCTCGCACAGTATAAGCATTCTCGATCAAAGAAGTTCATTCGTCCAAGTTCAGGTTCGTCGAAGCTCGAACAACCCTATACATACGAAAAACAAATAGTTCCGCCCGACAAATTACAACCGCGTCATTCGTGCAGACCTGCTCAGAGGCTTATAGCTCAACAATAACTCGAAGGAGGGAGCAACTTCGCATATCACTTAGGAAGATGGAATCAGATGAAGAATAAGAGATTGTACTCGCACATTTTTTTATTTTTAAACATAACTTGTAACACAAATTCTTTATTTTAAATTAATTTATTCATTCGGTCGCGAACCCGACGGATTTTCGGCGAAACAAAAGCATTAAAAATATATATTTTTATTTATTTCATTAAAAAAATAATAAACTAATATAAAGCAATAAGGTATGTTTTAAAAACCGAACCAGGCTTTTTGTCAAACTCGTCTGACCAATGGTTCAACCATTATTATATTCTATATTTAATATATATTTAAATTTCTATATGAAAAAACACAAAAAATAATGTCGATTATAGTGAGCTTGTCATATTAAACTATGGGCCAGTCTATTAAATGAGTAATGTTATATAGTCATTAATTTAAAAATTTTGACTACAAGTTGACTGGAGTTTTTTAATTGCCACATAATCCCAGGTAATTTAACCACCAATACGATGATGTCAATGTCACTTGATCTTTTATGTTAATATTCTTTTTAGATCGGCCGATCGAGTTGGAACCCTCGGTGGCTCAGTCCTCACTCTCAATAAAGATGTCTTTTAAGTGTCGAAGACATATAGGGTCCCCTCCCCATTAAAACATGTCGTGTTATACATAAACTTGTAAGTTACTAATTTTTTGCCTATTTATTGTTTAAAAGTATATCAAGTTGAAAATAACCCAATATTTAATACTCATTCCTTACCCGTTTACCGTACAAGTTTTTTTTTTTGGTATTATATATATAATTATCAAAATAAAATCTACAACTTTTTTTTAAAAATAATTTCGAATACATACATATGGTTAAGAAGATATGAGTCAAGTGTCATTTTCAATTAAGAAGTAGTGTATAATATTCCTTTCATCGGGTAATGTTTTAATAATACCTTAAAATTATATTATTTATATTATTATATTTCTTTACTTTAACATAAATAAATGGTACATTAGAAAAATTTATGTAATACACGGTTGATATTATATACTTAATTATATACTAAAAATCAATAGAATTGCATACATTGTACAGCTTATTCCATTTCTTTTAGGTTTTAGAGCTATACAATTCCAACAATCCAACCGGCTAGAAATAATTGAAGATGTATAATTTTATTGGATGGTTTAGGGTTTAGGTTAGGGAATAGGGAGGGATAAGCGAGCGGGGATCCCTGGCCAAAATGCAGCGTGGCCAAAGCGCATCATGGGGCACCACGTCATCCCTGCAAAGGTATTTTGTGACATGGCGCCCCGTGATTCGCTTTGACCACGCTGCATTGTAACCCACGGATCGCAGGCAGGGATATATATATATATATACAGACCGGAGACGACAACCAAGCCGAGCGGGCACGAGCTAGGGCTGGTGGGAATGGAACCATCCCGTCAACGTCCTCTAGACTTTCAGACAAGCAACCAAGCCGTGCGGGCACGAGCTAGGGCTGGTGGGTATGGAACCATCCCCGCCAATGTCCACTAGACTTTCTTACGGGTGGGCACGGGTCGGGTTTTTGAAAACCCGAACCCGACCCGACTTATATACCTGAAACCCGAACCCGTAAAAAACCCGCACGGGTTTTAAAACCCGAACTCGAACCCGACCCGAACTACCATTTTACAAACCCGTACCCGACCCGACCCGACCAAAACCCGACGGGTTTTGGCAAAACCCGAACCCGACGGGTTTTGGCAAAACCCGAACCCGACCCGAAAAACCTGATTTTTTTATATATATATCTTAAATAAATCAAGAAAAAATATATAAAAAATTAAAAATAAAAACCCGCCGGGTCGGGTTTGGGTAAACCTGAACCCGACCCGACCCGAGGTCAGGTAAGGATTCCCAAACCCGAACCCGACCCGCGGGTTGGATTTGGATATCTAAACCCAGGTTTTTCGGGTCGGGTCGGGTCGGGTTACCTGGAAAACCCGACCCGATGCCCACCCCTAGACTTTCTTACTAAGGCCCCTAGTGCACTCTATATGTAAGCACACAATGAAAGTAAAAGAGTAAAAGTGTAAAAACCGTGGAAACAAAATGGTGATCGAAGTGGGTCGGCTCAGCGGGGATGACACCGTGGCAGTGTCGTCTGCTAAAGACAGTCGTAAATGAAAGAGGGAGACCGTTACCATATGTCTCTGTCGTTATCACCGCCCCCGCCCACGGCGACGTTGACGGAACCTTGGATTTTACTTTCGGTCCAGACTCCAGAGCTGCAGGTGGTCTCCACCGACGGAGATCTGGTGGTTCTCACTGCTCGACGGCAACGCCCCGTGATTTTGAAATCTCGACGAGCACAGCCCAGCCCGGCCCTTTCTGGAGCGACACCCCAGCCAACCTGAACCGTATTCGCGCAGGTCCCCCCGTGCACGAACGCCGCCGAGATCCGCATTTTCCAGGCCAATTATGCGATATATCATATATATGGAAAGAATTAAAGAACTCATCCCAGGTGGAATGAATGAATGATACTTCTGCTGAGTACATAATGAGGTCATCGTGAGGGGATCGATTAAAAAAAGAGAGAGAGACACAGAAGTAGAAGATACTAGATAGGTCTCCTTATATATATATATATAATTAGCTCTTACCAAGAAAACTGTTGGTTTACGATTACAGGAAGTACGGCTATATATATGACCGCTCTAGGTTGACACAAGCATGCACGAATAATATTACACAGAAAAAAAAAAAAAAAAAAAAAAAAGGTTAGCCGTGATGTGAAAGGTTTTTTTGTTACGGCTAGGAGAAGTCGGCGAATTTTCTATTTGGTGAAGACGACGGAGAGCCATCAGGCAGAGGAAGGTGGTATCTTGGATATCCCCTGTCGTTGTAGTTCCACCAAGACGCTGTCCATTGATGGAGGCTTCAGGCCAAGAGGCAGCGGCAGCCATGGTTTCGCTAAAACATCTCCGATGGCCGCATCTACCGTCTCCTTCGACTGTTCATCAAACCACACCAACCAAACGATATGCATGATTAAATTTCGTCCAAGTTCGTGAAGCCATGCACATATATATAATCATCTGTACTCATCAAATGCCCGTTTCTACTAGTCAAACAAACAGATACCCGAAAAAAAAAAAAAAAAAAAAAAAAAAAAAAAGTCGTCTTTGATGCAAGGGAAAGCGACTTGTCTTCCTACTAAGCTAGCTGCGGTCCTGTTGCAGCGTGACATGCAAGGTCACTGATATGTGTATATATCTTTCTGGCCATATTTCTGACCACCTTCAGGGTTGGCCTTATAAATTTGGTTCCTATGGTTGGTCTTGAGCCTTTGTCTCTAGTAGGTAGTCGCGTCTTGTCATTCATTCTCTCTCGTCAAGACTCAAGAGTGAAGACTGGAGTGAGTGAAGCCCGGAAAATTATGCCATCTGCCTCCGGCACTCCGAATCTTAACCCAATGTTAATGTAAGAGGTTCTGTTAATATTACTGACTCTATACATGTTGGCCTTCCCAGTTTTTCACAATTTACAATGCACAGAAAACCAAGAAAAAACCGATGATGGAGGAATTAGAAAGCAAATTAACAAAGTCACGTACCGGATGAACGTCGGAGGATTGCCCATTTGGAACAGGAACGTTGTTATCTGCAGCTTTGTACAATGCATGAGGAGGAATGCCAGGCACTGCTGATCCGTGAAACCTCTGCAGCCAATTTATAAATTACCTCCAACATATATCAGTCTTGTGTTTTGATCAACCCAAAGTTATTCAATAATATTGATGCCAGTATGAGCGTTTTCGATTGTCAAATATCTGAGCTCGCATATAAAAGAAGGTTAATCAAGGAGGAAAATTCCTACCGTCATTGTCAGTGGTTGAGGGTAGCAAGGAGTTCCTTGTGTGAGATGGTTCGGGACCCAGCCGTCTTTGGAACTCTGCTAGAGAGAGTCACGAGGGGAGAGAGAACAAATGTGTTAATACTTGATACTCAAAGAAAACAAAAAAAAAAAAAAAAGGCTTAAACGTATTACATGAAATATAAAACGAGAAAATGGTCTATATATTAGGTTCCTCTCCTTTAGCTGTCAGGGAAGAAGAGAATGTGAATATATAGACAGATAAGAACTGATTATAATGAAGAAGCACTAATATAAATAAAACCTGAGTTAGATTTTTCTGTAATAATTAGAATGAAAGCAGCCGCGCGTGGACTACACTCTAACAAGCACTACTCATGGGTAAGTTAGTGAGACTTGGGAAGCCGAAAGTGCTCATGGAGGACTATGATCACAATCAGACACGGACTAACAACTAACCGAAAAAGTATATGAACATGTGAAATTTTTAACTTTTTTTAAGTAATTCTTCTCGGATGAATCTAACTTATCTGGCTCAGAAATTATAAAACTACAGTTTGAAGATGTGGAAGGCGAAGATCAGTAGTGCTTACTCGTGGGGGATGAGGCATCCAATATGGTCGATTCGGTGGTGGCATCGGCGGCGGTGCACCGGGCGGTAGTGGGGCTCCGGGAGGCGCCCATGGTGCCGGAGGGGAGAGTGAAGGCGACGGAACTAGATGCTTGGGCCATACATGCATCAAGGATTGGTCGATGGTACTGGGATGCCCCCAGACGTGTAAGGGTCTGATGGGCTGCAGTGGCGTCGCCGGAGGAAAACCCATCGTCGGTGCCGGCCACGGCGCCATTTCTCTTTTCCCTCCGGTTCCGGCGCCTCCATATAGCTGCCGCCGCTGGGTCCAGCTCGCTGCCTCGGCCTCCCTCGCCAGTAAATGCTTCCGGTGTGATCGATATTTCTGTACAATGAAATCGTTTCAGTTCATCAAACCTTTCTTAAAATACATTATTTTGTTCCTCAAAAAAAAATAAAAAAAAAATAAAACATTCATTTGAACCCTGAAAGGTCTGATGCACAAGGTATATATAGTATAGACCAGAAATCAAAACTTTTAGTTTCAGATACACTGAGTCAAGACCTCAGACACATTTGCTATATTTCAAGTAAAATAAGAATGTTTTGAAACCCAAAAAGAGAAATTAAAAAAAAAAAAAACTTGAATGGGATTATGACGAAAATCCGATCCCACCCAACCTATTTGATCATCTGCAAGTATAAAATTAATTAATTAGCAATCCCCAGAAAGAAATTAAGGGCACGATGAATATATACTTGTAGATGACTGGCGATGTTGTGGCGAGTGAGACAATCGATCCCCATGAGCTCTAGAATCCTTGAAGGCACCGCCTTATCCACACCCAACTGCTCTACTGCTTGAACAAACCGTCTGTGCAGCTCTGGTGTCCAATCCACCTGCACACAATCCAACAAAGAGAAAACATACAAAAATCAATTATCATGCTCTGATGTACAGTGACCTATCACATATCTCTTCTTTCTTCCTCTTCTTTCCATTTAGTCTGTCATCGGTCTCTCTAAGTTACCGAAAATTTGGTGGTTAGCTACCAAGAAACAGTTTTTGATGCGTCCCTACAGCATTTGTTTTACGGTTTTGATACTTTTAAACTCATTCGCTTAGACATGGATTATCACGATATTTATGGAGAGATTATGTAGTGTTTGAGAACTTATATTTGCATGTTTTCAAGCATTTCTTTCAGTTGTCTTCTTGTTTTTTTGCATCTATTAGAGTAAGAAAGTAAACGATTTACTAACCTTCACTTTTCTTTTGCCTTGTGATGCTTTAGTCTGCGCTGCAGCCGTCGAACTGGGCGGTCTGCGTCCTCTTTCCCCGTTCGAATTCACCGAGTTGGTGCTGGTGACGACCGATTCGTCCCCGTGGCTGGCGACTTCCCCTCCGCCGCCACTCACGGCGTCCTCTCCCTGGCTCTGAGTACTCTTATTATCTCCCCCCTCTTTCCCACCTCCGCTCCCCTCTTTATTGTTATTATTGTCATCGACGGAGGCCGACGACGAGAGGTTCACTTCCGACCCTTCGACGGAGGAGAAGTCGGCGAACATTTCCGGGTCGACCTCCAAATCCGGCAAATCCCCATCGTCGATCCCCACGAAGAGGTCGTCGAAGTTGATGTCGTCGAGCAAGTCCCCCGCCGGGAAATCGTCGTCGCCTCCGATCGAGAAACTTCCCACCACATCCCCGTCCGTTTCATCCTTCAGAGTACTACACCTCAGGGGTGACACCGAAAGCATTCCAGTAACGCGTATAAGAGAAATCGCTCTCTTACCTCTCCCCGTGTATCATTTACTGCTTTTTCATACTAATTCACGTGGAAGCCACGCGCCCTCCATCGATCTCACGACCGAGCTAGGGAAGGGAAGCGAGCCTGCATGAAAGTAGGGCTTCACCGAGTGAAGATAGGTAGCTAGCTCGAACTGGGGAAGTGGGTTTCTCAAGAAATGATCATCGAGCTGAAGAATTAATCCACGGGAGAGAAGGATAAAAATTGGAGCGACTCTCGCCGATTTGGGCAGGGACGGATTTGGAGTATAGAAAGAGAGCGTGGAGAGGGGTTGGATCTCAACCACAACTTGTGTCGAGACTCGGGAGATTTGTTTAATAGGTTTTTGTTTCTGTTCGGGACTGCCCTTGTGGATGTGTTTTTTTTTGAAAATTTGGGAAGGGCTCTCCGCCTGGTTTTTATTTGCCTTTCTTGGGTTTCGACCTTTTACGACTGAGAAAGGCGAGGAAGAACCGAAGAGGGAGAAGAAAAGGGACGGGGAGAAGATCCAAATGGTGTCAGAGGGATCGGTTTCATCCCTCTCTCATGCATACCCTCTTTCTTTCTTTCTAAAGAGAAATAAAAGGAGAAAAGCACAACAGTGGAGGAAAAAGGCAGAATCGGCTCTCGTCTTTTCCCTTAATGGCGCGCATGTCCCTTTCTTTCTCCGGCTTCCGTCCCCTCTCCCTTTTATCAATTTCCAAATTTCCGTGGTCAGGAAAATTTCTCCAGTTCCCAGTTCCCTGTTCCCTCCTCAGGTACTGTATAAAGTATAAACATAAAATACAGAGAAAAAGCAAAAGATTGAAATCTGTATATGGTTAGGAGTTAGACATGTAGGCAGTTGTAATTCTAGTCAGGGAGACAATGCTTTGCTTTTCCCTGGACAAGCGGAGTCCTAAATTGTTGTTTTATCCACTTGCCAGAAGCGAAGTGGTAGACCCTCTGTTTCTGGGTGCAATCCAGTTCGGTTTTATGAGATGGAAAAGGAAAAGAGGAATGTGCTTGCATTAATGGAAGCTTGACGTCTTGGTGGTGGGGGTATTTGCCCATTTGGATGCGGTATACGGCACGGAAATGGACTAACAGTGACTAAAGCCGAAAGGGGTCTCCCAAACACAAATTTTCAAGTTGTTGATTCGTACTCGATTCGAATGAGACTTATGAACTGTAGCACATGATCAAGATCGAATGTTTAAAGGTTTCGATCATTAATTCGCAAAAAAAAACCCACAACACCCGATTACATGTGTATTAATTTTAATGAAGATATCAAGTTTTTTTTTTTCCTCATACAAATTGATTTCCGTAGCTTCGATTTTGAAGATTATTGGGGCGGCCATGAAAGTCCAGACGACGACCCTGTTTTCAGTTTACGGATCTCATGTCAGACTACCAATGTATCAGAACTCAGACACGTATTAGCCTGGGGAATCGGATTCAGAGGTGACTTCGAGACGAAGACGAAGAGGGAGTACAATCACGAATGCAGTGGAACTTTCCCAGTAGATATATGGTGGAAAAAAATCTTCTCTGCGGTGCCATATTTTGCCAGGTCGTCGACGCAGCGTCCGAGTTCCGACGACGGATATGAAGGATCGGCGATGGACGCAGTAACAATCGTTTCGTCACAATTTAAAGCCCAAAAAAGAGACAAGAGTATTGCAATCAAAGAGGTCGACGATGAAAATGACCATCAATTATCGATACAATGAGACATCATAAATCGTTTTCTCTCCACCTCTCCAGAACTGACCGTGAGAAGCAGTACTGTTTCGGCGTCGCTTCCCTAGCTAGTAAGTTGAGACTCCGGCCGGCAGTCCGCCCGGCGCATCCCCAACTAAGCCGGCGAGCCTGGGATCACCGCCTCTGCCTGACTGCTGGCTCACCGAATTTTTACACAGTCACTGCCTCTTTCTTTAAAAGAAACGGGTTTCAATCGATCGAAACGACGTTTAATTATCTCAAGACAAGATCGTGTTCTATCTACAGATTCTTTCTTTACATGGAAATCATGGGAAAGCAGATACTCGTACCTAGCTCTTTAACGACTCTGTTTTCCGCTAAAAGCCATAAACTCGCCACCGGTTGGCGACGAAGGGTTGGGGAGGGGGGGTTTATCTTTAGGGTTTATCTGGCTAGGATAAGATGCTTTGACGAGGGGAAGGCACAGATTTGACTGTGTGAGAGGAGGGCAAGGGATGTCAAATTAAGACACGTAAAAGAAGAAAAAGAAAAAAAAAGGATACTTTGTACTTTAGTGACCCACTTGTTGGTTTGATCTTCTTTACCTGTGTGGTCCTGATTGCACACGATCAGATGACAAAACCACATTAATGGCAGAGCATCTTTTTTTTATGTCATTAGAGACTCACCTTGCCGTGGTTAACGGCTACATCTTGTTCTTTTTTGTTGTCATGAATAGTGATTTTAGCTTTTGAAAGTTGCTAGAATTGATACTTGTGTAGTCAATTATTTCCTTCCGTTCCTGCTCTTTTATCTATTCAGGTATAATAATTAGCATTGTATTAAAAATCGGACGAGCCATCGAACGAGTGGTATATGTTTCTGGTTTTGGACTAACCCAGTTAGACCGGCCGGGTTGAATCAATGGTTCAACAATTGAATATGATACTTGATAATTTAATATTGTTCAATACTTCTATAAGGTAAAAAGGCCAAAGAAGCGCTTAAGTTGTGCTGATTTATAGAGAACTTGACCAAGTCCATAAGAACTGGAATGCCTACGGTTCTGGTCCAACTGAGTCGGACGGCCGGTCCGATTTTTAAAACACTGGTTGTAAAGTTGAGGGTTTGATTCACGAAAATTGTACCTTAGGATTGTACACACCAAAATGTGGTCGGCCCAAATACTACGAGCCAAGACGCCCACCAAAATGTGGTCGTAGGGTAGGCTGGCTCCCTGTCGTGTAATTACTATCACTTCCGTGAAGACTCAACCCGAGACCACCTAATTATCCTTAAAAATAAATTTAATCATTTCCTTTCCGTGGGTGATGAGGAAATTAACTTTGAAAAATATATGAACAAAAATCGAAAATGCTCGGGGTTAAGAGCCACCGGTTGATCGACCCAGGCAGGTTGAATCCTTCAACGTGGAGAGAAAATCACGTACGAGAGGGGAATCTGATTTTTGGGTGCTGTGGACATTAGAAGCGGGCCAGAGTCATGGAGGCAGCAGGGCAAACGTTAACGTCGATTGCTTTAGAAGGATATCGTTTGTATTTAGTTAAAATGTCAGAGATCGTGTCTCGCTGACTGTCTGTGTAAGGAAAAAGGACACAGACAAACATCTCTCTCTCTTTCTCTCTCTCTCTCTCTCTCTATATATAATATATATATATATGTCCCTCGACGTCGAATACTTCGGGTTCGTGGGCCATATATATGCATCGATCCCCAATAATGCATCAGCGCAGAAAAAAAAAAAAAAAATTACCGGCCGGTGCTCTGGTCCCCTTCCTTTCATGGACAGTCTTTTTTGCCTTCCGCGCGTCTGGTCAGAATATATATGGTGTATACTGTATGCGTTCGCTCTCCCTCAATAATTCAATCCCCCGAATGTATTCAACCCGCCCCCCTGGTTTTCCTCTTTCAGGAAAACAAATTTGGAGGACGAAGGGGTCTGGTTTCGCCCGTTATGGGTCAGTTGATCTTGAACTTGAAGTGCTGTTACTTAAAATTAAGACTGACGATGGTATACTGATTGGACAAAAGCCTCTGCCATAAAAAGTCACAAGCGATGATTAATTAATGGTCTTCTCCTTGTCTTCACTTCCGCTAAGTGTGCCATGCAGAGTCGGCCATGTCACTATGAACTTGCAGAAATCGAGTAATATCAGAATAAGTAGGATTCTGTATGGTTTAGAGTACTTATAGAGTAAAAGGTTAATCAGTGATCAATCAATCCATGTTAATTAACTCACCTCAATATCATTTTTCTCCATCGATCATGCTCCCGGCCATCTAGTCTCTTCACGTGTTGCTTATGTTTTATATCAACGATATTAGAAAAAGAATTTCAGCAGATCTTAGTTAGCCCAATCAAATGTCGTAAAGTTTAGAAACTCCTATCTCTAAGAGATTGATCACCAATGGCGTTAATTAATTTGAGTTTCCTTCTGCTAATTTTTATAGCCTAGCTAGGACGACTGTGAATTGTACTCGATGCAGGAGCACGTCAAATAAACAGTCAATATATTCCAAGTTTTTTTCTTTCTTTTCAATGAAGCACTGCACTAGTGCGCCCAGAAAGTGGTATTGGGAATTGGGACCGCGTACGTACCTCGTCAGAGGTGGGGGCTGATCCACTCTTTAGTTTTGACTCTCCTCCTTCAAAGCTGATGAGTGGAACACGAGTGGGATCGAGATGTACATTGCTACATTAATTATACATCTATCAGATTGCTCAGGCAAGCTTTCAAATCGAAACCACCCAGATACGGTATTACATGGATTCAATCATTCAAATTAGATTACAGGCTCGATTTCTAGGTATATGGAAGATAAACAGTACTTCCTGCTGCTACTGTTTGTTTTAGTAGCTTTCTTCTGAGAGTTCTGCTAATATTGCGGGCAGTCCATGGCGACGCTGAAACATATCACTCTGGTCATGTGCGAATCTTTGCCGAGGGGTAGCTCTCCAGAAAAAAACGTGAAAATTGTCTGTGAATGAAGCTTTATAGCAAGTCCGGCAGAGCCGTGCATGACATGACTGGGGTCCCAGATTGATGCTCTGGTCTCCAAATAATATTCGCTTATGAATGACAAAGTTGCTCGTGACCCGTTCTACTTGTACCATCTCATTCGCCATATATTTCACACCCTCGCGAAAAAATGACCCTGCACTACAGACGTTACTTTATGGTTCTACTCTACATGTCAGCAAATTAATGCGAGCAGTTAATATTGGAGGTCCCAGCTGGGAACATATACGATTTAGCTTTAGCAATCTGCATGCCTGCAGTCTGCACTTTGCTCTGCGAGGCGTGGTGCGATGGAGACGGAAAGGAATTGCTTTGCTCGGCCTCGTATATTTTTTCTTTATTATCATATGATCTTCACCCTTTTCACAATGAGGAGAAGTCTATTTCTATTTCTATTATGTGGTCTGGTTTTTGAAACAACACTCGTTTATTACTTCATACGTCGTCTGCGAGTGCGACTAATTAGGCCGTCCGCTTAGTCGGCTTCCAAAACCTTTTACGACGCGGCGTAGACTAGGCACAAAATCTATCTTGCGCCTTTTGCTTCTTTCTCCACTTTGGTCAACGACGCGTCATGGGACCACCCAGCTGAAGTCAAACAAGACGACACGAGCGGCCATGACTCGTCAACTGCATCCATATTCAAAGACTAAATTACCCCGAAAGTCGTTCGCTCGCTCTTCCTTCTCCTACAGGGGTATCGTAAATTGCGCCGTGGCTTCGCCGCTGTTTCGCGCGCTCCGATTTTGAGAGGCAAACAAACGAAAGCTGACCGATCGAACCGGCCTGTTTTCCATTTCGAGTCACTACGGACCGCCCTTCTCCTCCGATCCTCCGCCGCTCTCTCCGATCAAAACTCTCACGGCGAAGTAGAAGACGACGAAGCCATGGATGATTGCAGGCCGCTCGGCTTCCTAATCGGACTTCCTTTCGCCCTCGTCGCCCTCGTTCTCGCCCTCGTTGGCGCGGTCGTTTACGTTATCGGGTGAGTACACATCCAATCGTCTTTAATTCTTTTCTTTTCTCCTCCTTTCGTGCAATATATGCAAATGGCGCCATAATAATAAGTAATAACCATTCCCGATCCTCAATCGATTTCGAAATTAAAACCCTAAGACGCCAGTTCTTGTAATGCGGATCGTAATTCGAGGAAGACGCGGTATAATTTATTTGGATTTGCGTGTTTCCGTGACAACAGGTCTATCTTGAGTTGCCTCTGTCCTTGTTGCATCTGTTTCGCGGGACTAGCGAATTTGGCCGTTGCACTGGTAAAGCTTCCCATTAAAGTGATTAGATGGTTCGTTGATTTGATTCCGTGCTGAAGTCGCGTGGGAGATGCTCTCTACTCTGTAGATTCTTTTCTAATTGAGTTTCCTGTTCTTTCAAATTAATTAGATTCATTGTTGATTATAGACTTCACGGTTGTATCATTCTGCTACCTATTAGAAAAGATTGAGAATGGTATTAGTTCTTTCATCCTGTTTCTTCTTGCAAGATAGACTTATTTTTGCGGTTTTCCCATTTTAACTGAACGAGGGAAGGATTTCGAACAGATTTGATTCTGTCTAAGTTGGTATTGAAGCAGATGTCGAACATTGGTTGATCTTCTTCGATCTAATTACTCGGAGTTCTTGCTGGATTGATCCAACTCTGATTTTCATGCATCAGAGTTCGTTCGCAAGGCTGTGAAAAACAATGGTTTTAAAAAACACAAATATATTGATTAAATTAAAAATTCTAATAATAAAAATAAAAAACGTTAATGGTTTATTTATAGAAACAATTTTATTTTAATCTTTCAGGATTATTAAGATTAAGTGGTAATTGCCCAAGCCCAATTCACAGAATGAGAGGCTTAGAAAAGGTCGACTCCGCCCCCGCTTGGTCCTGGACCGGTGGTGGCTGGTACTGGTAGGCGCATTTAAATGAAAAGCGAGATAATCAATAATTACTGGAGTCTCGAAGACTGGAACCTTTTTTTTTCTGTTTTAATCATTAGAGCAATTAAGTTGGGAAATTTTAAACGTCTTAACGAAATTGAGAATTGAGGAGAGAACTTTTCTTTTAATTAAATACCAGTCAATTGTAACTAAAAACGTAAAAATGTTAGAGAACTTTCGAAAAATCCCTCGTTCTGGAACTTTCGACAGCCTTCCTCTTCTTCCAGACAAATCTTCCGCCCTCTTTTTCAGCTCTCAAATCATCAATCGAACAGCTGCAGCACGGGAAGAATTCGTAGTCGGTACAGTAGCCATTGTTAAAGCTACCAACCAGGAAGAGCCCAATCCCAGGGAAAGAGAGAATAAGCGAAGAGCTCTGAAGAGGGTAAGGGGAAGACGATGGGTGTGGATTACTACAAAATCCTTCAAGTCGACAAGAGCGCTAAAGAGGATGATCTGAAGAAAGCTTATCGGAAGCTTGCCATGAAATGGCATCCAGATAAAAATCCCAACAACAAAAAGGAAGCAGAAGCCAAGTTCAAGCAAATCTCTGAAGCATACGAGGTTAGTCTTGGATTTTTTCTTTCTTATTTTTTGTTTGTGTTTTTCTTCTCCCGTGTATTAATTGTACTAGGATACGATCATTGCCTGCCGCAATTCTAATGTCAAACAGTTTTCTGCTCTTAAAATTCAATTCTTGTTATTTATTTTAGAGATTTATGTGGAAAAAAATTACCTTTTGTTGCAGATTCAATTAAAAGACGCCTTCGTTTTTGTTATTGATTTTCTCCATCGCTACTAAAAGAAAAAAAATCATTTTCTTTTCACTTCTTTTCTCCTCATTGATATTCTCCCTTCTCTTCGAATTTCCCATTCATTCTCACATACGCACCTCTTCTATGTGTGGAAACTGTAGGTACTGAGTGATCCTCAGAAGCGTGCAGTCTACGACCAGTACGGTGAAGAAGGTCTCAAAGGTCAGGTTCCACCGCCTGGTGCCGGTGGCCCTGGCGGAGCCACCTTCTTCCAGACTGGAGATGGTCCTAACGTATTCAGATTCAATCCTAGAAACGCCGATGATATTTTTGCTGAATTTTTTGGATTTTCAAGTCCCTTTGGGGGCATGGGAAGCAGAGGAGGATCTAGGTTCCATGGCGGCGGGATGTTTAGTGATGATTTCTTTGGTTCATCTTTTGGGGAAGGTGGTTCTATGAATATAAATATGAATCAACAGCGGAAAGCGCCTCCAATTGAGAACTATTTGACTTGCAGCCTTGAAGAGCTTTATAAAGGAACAACTAAGAAGATGAAAATTTCAAGAGAAATTGCTGATATAAGTGGGTAAGTTGTGTTTGCTGTCTTCTAAATCTTTACGTATGTGAATTCAAGTTTTTTACATTTGGAATTGGATGGTTCTTGAACATGGTTTGTCATAGTTTTATGGGCTGGTAAAGTTTTTACAGAGCTTTAGTTTCAGTAAACAGTTCTTTACTTTTTATTATTGGCAATTGCGTCTTCTCTCTTGCTTGCTTGGATTAGTCCCTCACAGTATGATTCTTTTGTTGCGTCTTTCTTGTTCATCTAGATTTAGAATTTGATTGTTCATCTTACATGTAAGAATTTGATTGTTGCGTCTTTGCTATTGACTCGTTTCTTACGTATTTGAGCATAATGTTGTGCAGGAAAACTATGACAGTGGAGGAAATTCTGACAATTGAGGTGAAACCCGGTTGGAAAAAAGGTACAAAAATCACGTTCCCAGAGAAAGGAAACGAACAGCCGAATGTCATCCCTGCTGATTTAGTTTTCATCATAGACGAGAAGCCTCACGATGTATTCACAAGAGAGGGGAATGATCTAGTGGTTACCCAGAAAATATCCCTGGTGGAAGCTCTCACAGGCTATACAGTCCATCTGACGGCACTCGATGGCAGGAAACTAACCATTCCCATAAATAATGTTGTAATTCATCCAAATTACGAGGAAGTTGTGCCCAGGGAAGGCATGCCGATACCCAAGGAACCATCGAGAAGGGGAAACTTGAGAATCAAATTCGATGTCAAGTTCCCTTCAAGATTGACAGCGGACCAGAAGGCAGGGATCAAAAGACTCCTGGGGACTTGAGATATTTACAGCTTCGGGCTTAAGACTCTGTATATTCTTACCATTAAGGTGTAAGAGTTGTAGTTACAGAAACAGTAAAAGGAGCAACATTTGCGTTTAAAGCGGAAGAATGTGTTTGGTTTGGTTGAGATGGACTTTAGAGTTTATATTGTAGTGTCGTAGACAATCAAAAATCTGTTTCTTCATTGTCCGTGTTCCAGAATACGAAAGCAGAATAAGTTCTCAAGGATTTATTATAGAGAAAGGGCAGTGCAATTGATGAGATGAAATGTTTTGGTTGCCTGGTGAATTGCGACTCCTTCTGCCCTGTGGTTAGCTTGCATCTGAGTAGTCTCTGTGAGTCTCCACGATGTATTTGCAAAGCAGAACATGCGAAGAAGTTCTATGAGGGTTGTGTTCGTGCGGAAAGCAGAACTCCAGAATTTTAGAATAAGTAGAGTATAAGCGTCGGATCATCTCTTTGAGAGTTGGGGTTAAGCACATCATTGAGTCAGTCATTTTGATACCAATTTCTAAAAATAAGGGCTAATTGCAATTCGAATTAGTTCTTACAGACTAAAGAAAAAAGTAAGTTTAATCGTATAAACTTTAATGGTGGTAGATTGTGAAGGAAAGAACACGTTACTGACAGGGAGGAGAGAAATTGAAAGCTAAGGCATTCCTTTCGGAGACTTATGACGAAACTAAGGAAAAAAGGCAAATTTCTTGACGAAACTCATGGGAACACTGGTTGTCAAGTCTGATGCATTCCATTGTGAGCTCAGATCCGCTGGCCAAAATACTGCGTAGCCAAGCTCAATCCCAGAGCTAGCTTAAAGGTTCTATATCAAAGAGTTCAGAGTTAAACATTGCATCATTTTTTATCTAAAAGAATTGGAATTGAGAATTTGAGAGCAGGAAGGAACGCTTTCACTGTCAGTTGTGTTCTAAATCAGACAACTGAATCGTGTAAATTTCATGCCACTTTGTTGAGGGTGAAGCACAGACAGCCTAGTACATGAGGTTCCGGTGGTTAATGGTGTAGAGACTCAACGCCGCCGCTTGTTAGAGACAATAAAGTGAACAGGGACGAAATTTCCAACATAAATACCTTTTGATTAAAACAAGGGAAGGTGAACGTCTAAGAATCCCACTTACATGATTATGCACCGGTTACATTTCTTCCCCTCTGCTTGTAAGACAAAGAAAAAAAAAAAAACACTGTACATCCGCTCTATCCCGCCCGTATCCTCCGAATATCACATGCGAAGCTCTCTAAGCTCACACCATGGACATTAAAATAAGAATATTGGCTGGGACGATCCTTCGACTTGCTTTGGCAACTTTAGCAACAATCTTCTGCCTATGCTACATTAAGTCAGTCACTATATTCTGACGACAATGATGCACTGCCTTCGTCCTCATCCCCATTTACCTCCCCTTCTCCAAATCCATTACCATCACCATCCTCATCTACATCAATCCCGTCTTCATCTCCATCATCCCCATCGCCTTCATCTTCATCCCCTTCATCACCGTATACCTCTTCATCCCCATCTCCATCAATATCAGCGTCTTCATCACCATCCTCTTCTGCTTCTTCATCTCCTTCCCCATCAACATCTTCTTCGCTGTCATCTACAACGCCCTCCTGCTGATTCCCGTTGAACACAGCAGCACCATACTCAGAAGCGTAGTCATCTTGTACCCTATCATCATCATCGTAGTCATCATCCCCAGATGCTTGACCGTTTTCATCAGATTCATACATCTCTCCACCGTTATCATTATCGCCCCCTTCCTCTTCAACATACATCTTGCCAGTCTCTTCCCATTCCTCTCCTCCTGAACTTCTAGGTGATCCTCCTCCGTCATTCAGTTTAGAGGGGCCAGCCACATCAATGAACTTATCCAATGCAATCTCCTTTTTCGCTACCTTATTATCTGACCTTGGCCGTCTCCTGACTGTTCGGCGACCTCGCCTCCGCCCACGCCCACGGGAACGCCCTCTACGTCGCTGCCCCTGAGCAAGCTTATCACCAGAATAAATCCTTGAGGTACGAGTCCGACCACCGCGATTTCGGCCTCGGCCCCGGCCTCGGCCACTACCACGTCCACGTCCAGAGCCACTACGGCCACTCCCAAAATCAGTCCAGCTATCTACAGGGTGGTAATGAGCTCGATATGGAGTTTCAGTTAGGTCTTGATAGTTCTTGACAACAGCGTATCTTGATGAAGGAAGTTTCTGCGGAAATGACATAAGTAGACTTTGATATTGAGGACAGAAAATGATTAATATTAGCAATGACAAACAAAAACACCACTCAATCATATAAACATTGTGTGGATAGATCAAACATATTCTTAAAGTAAATGAAATAGGAAGACTTAGAGGTTATTATAAGATCAGGGATCATGAGAAAACAAATTTTGCCAACGATCAAATAGGGAAAAAGAAATCATGCATCACGGATTCCAAGATGATACTCACAATAAATTCTCCAGCATCCTGGTCTCTCTGAGTCTCTTTTTGTTGCAGCATGTAAGAAATGGAAGAATCAAGTTCCATCAGCCTCAATGCTACAGCAGCAGAAGTAGATGGTACCCACGGGAGTACAGGAATGCCAGGGGAAGAAGAACCATCACAACCAAAAGCATGCGCTGAGCTCAAAAGCTCCCTGGTAGTCTCAAAATTTGATGACAGATAGTCCCGTTTGATGGCACCTTCCAGCTGAGTAACCAGCTGCACAAAGAAGCAAAACTATCAAATAACGATGGATAGTCCCACAGAAACTATTTCAGAGTCAACAGGCTTTGGTATTAAGAGAAAATGAACAGTCAAGCACTTTAGTAGAGATTATTGTGAATATTAAAATAATAGAAACCTGAAAAATGGCATCCACTGAGAAAGCAGTATTCAACTTCAAACCCCAAGATTTACGATAAACATCTTCCCAATAAGGTTGAAGAGCTTCTGTTGGAATAGACACCTGTAGAACCAAATATGAAGAAATTTTACTTCGAAATTCTTTGCTTTATTTGGGTTTTTCTTTTTTGGCTTCTTTTCATGAACAAAAACTTAGAGATATACAAAATGTTTCACCATCAAATGACATGCATACCCACCTCGATAAGAGCTAACTGTGCCTTGAGAATTCGAAGCCTAGCTGGAAGGGATGACTTTGAACCAACATGAATATTCGAGTCGAGGGCCCCGCTCCTTTTCTTTTCACATTGAGCCATATGTTCAGAAAAACTGAAGCCCACTTCACCACTTCCGTAAGTGACATGACATGAAGGGCAGTGTTGATCATCAGAAATATATATATCATGGCAGGACTCACAAGTAATCAATAATTCAGAGCACCTTTTTTTTCCATACTTCAAGGCACACAATACGGAAAGATTAAAACATTCTTTCCATAGCCATTTATCAAGATCTTGGTATCTCTTCAAGGCATCACTTTTTTCTCTTGCATTCTTTCCAAGCTCAATCTTGAAAGATTTTGACTTCTCTAATGGATCCAAAGTAAGAGCACATAATGTACTGCTAGGGCTATCATTTCCAAGAGTATCAGGACTTGAAGTTTCAGCAGCTTCTGTTTTGAGGGGAGCACCAGAAAGTTTCACAGAAGAATCACAACAATTTCTTCTGACAGTTTCTTTGAAAGATGTTTCAATTCTTTGCAACATGGAATGCAAATGAGACTCCCTGATCCCACGTATATCCAGAGAGGCCACGAGAGCATCAAATGCCTAGAGACACATAACATGTCAAAATAGTAAAACAGTATAACAAACAAGCATGGATATGGCATGATAAAACATTAAAAAGCTTCATCAAGTGAAGAATTTACCTCCTCTGAATCAATAAGCCTCCAGAAACCTTCCTGTGACTCGAAAAAGATCCTCCCAAAACCAGGATCATTTTTAGACGAGGTGACAAATAGCCAGTATCGATTCCGCCTTCTGTCCTGACCTAGGGGCAAAGATCTGTATACATACATTTCCTCTGCTTTATGACCAATATATGATTTTAACTGTGCACGAGACTTTTCTGCTGCTGCATATCCATATTGTTGAACTTGAAGACTATCTGAACCCATAGCAAACTCTTGCCCATGCACATTAGAGTTCTGGACATGAAATGGGTCAAGAACAGGTTCTTGCTTGAGAGATGAGGCCAACAACATTTCATTTCCCTTATTGTCAACAACTCCAATGGGGCTTTCTCCACTGCCCTCCGCCGCTGCATTGGACATATTTGCCTCAGTCTTGGCTCCATTAATGGGTGGATATTGTACCTTTGCTACAAACTCTTCTTTCATGCGCCTTTTATCTAATTGAACCTCTGCCCACATCTGCTTCTTAAGAGCATTGGCTGCTTCTAAGCGCTCCTGCAGTGAAATATTTCAAATCATTTGGTACAGATAAGAATAACAGAGCAGTAAATGAAGAATACAACACCACATATACAAAGATTATTTACCTCAAGAACCATGCGAATTGAGTTGCCTTCAATTGCCACACCAATTAATGCAACAAGTGCACTAAGTCGTTCTTCGACTGTTAGGTCAGAATATTCCCCTTCCATTAAACCCTGGATCCAAGGCTCCCCTGAATTACTCTCATCAATTTCAGTGTCATCTGCATCCAAATGACCCGCCTCTAGGGAGCCCACAACACTATGAACAGACTGGCCATTAATGGCACTGGAAATTTTTTCATCGTTAGCAGAAGCCACCAATGGAGTTACGGGAGAACCTCCTTCCACTTTCATATTTGATGAAGATGCTTCTGTCTTACTTTTATTTTCTTCATTTGGATCCGCCACAAGATTCATATCATCAACTTCAGGATCCTCACCACCTTCACATTCAGAATCTTCCTCCCTTTCAGCATCATCTGGATACTGTTCCTTCTCAGCTTCTTCAGAATCCGAAAGCCCATTTTGAAATATTTGAATTTTCTCCCTCGCAGCAGCAAGAATTGCCTCGGCATCTGCAGGATCCTTCCGGAAGGCAGGTCTCACACAATAGGTTGAAGGGGCTGTTCTCTCAAAAAGAAGTGAGTCCCTAGAAAGAGCTGCAGCAATAGATGCCTCTGGAGTTTTGCTAGTTGTCAAGTCACGCAGTCCAGATTTCTGTAGCACAATAAATAAATAAGAAAATGATGAGAAATACAGACATACATGCATGAAAATTAAAGAAATTATATACTTGCACTTAAATGGGTACTTTTGACTTTTTCAGTTCAATCCCATTCTCAGATTTGTTTCGTGATGAGCATCAGGTTGGATAATCAATTGATTAAAAAAAAAGACCAAAAGAAAAAACATGGAGGAAAAATATGCCACCTATAATATTATGTGCTTTTACCTGAATCCGATCAGCAACTTCCAATATTGTTAAGCCCCTGTCACCTTCAAGAGAGAGAACATGAAATGCTGCAAATTTTACAGTTCCAGGTGTCAGGCGGTGTCTGGATCTGCGATTATGAGTATAACCTCTTTCTTGCATTAGAGCAACAGCATTTTCAGCAGCTGCACCATTGCGTAGGGTGGATATGATGTCTTCACCATCATGACCCTGTAAAAGCAATCTTATGTAAATAAAATCACAAAAAAGAATTGAGGTTCAAACCCAGATTCTTAAAAATCTTCACCTCATTGTCATCACGAAAATACGTCCGTTCCACTGTCCTTTTCTTCAACTGAGGTCCAAATCCAGCAGCGAGAGCAAATTGTCGCAATATTTCGGGCCACGTTGACGGACTTAAGTGACATTGCCAGCTACGAATATCAAAACCCCATGCATATGCCTGAAGCAAACACAAATCACATTGAGACCCTTAGGAATAAGCAAATTTAGCAACCAGAAACATATGACATTTGAAATGGATCATACCCCTTCAACAATCTGGGGGTGTCCCCCTCCAGGATTAGCAGCACTGTTCTGATTTGTTCCCAGTGCAACAGAAGGTGTTCTAGCAACATCTTCGATGTCCTTTATAATGGATTTCAGTAGTGCTATATGCACTTCGCCTAATAACCTTGGATCCTGATATGAACATTCAAAATTGTGAGAAGGGAAGGGTTGAGAGAGAGAGAGAGAGAGACGTATACAACAAACAGAGAACTAATAAACTTACATAATCATGAAATGCTTGAACAAACTCATCAAGAGTAAATGGCCAAAGCTGAAGTACATCCACAAAAGTAATCAAAAACCTCCAGACCTGAGGATTCATAACAAGCAATCAAGAGACAGCAATGAAACAAAGCCCCTTAGGAAAAATAGCACATAGCCACAGCTGACTCGCCATAAGTCATAACAAACCTTATTCAACAAGAAAAATGCACATCAAAGAAGACAAATATAAGGTACCATGAGAAGATTGCCAACATTATCCTCAGAATCAGTCCAAGGTGGGATCTCAAATGGCTTTTTCAGCTGGATGGACTTGGGAGGGAATCTACTCAACTTATCTGAAAGCCAAAATGTTTTGCTCAATAAGCAGGAAGTGGTGTAAACTTAATAAAACCAACCAGAACCATGACCAGGTGGCTTTAAATACCTCTAAATAACTCGATATTTTGGAGGGTCTCACTGTCAAGGGAAAGCATAGAGGGCAGCCCTTTGTCAGCAGCAGCCAACTCCATGAGCTCCAAACGCTCGTCCTCAATAAGCTCCATGGATTCTCTAGCAATCCTTCGAGCTGTGGCCCTTTCATTAGCTGCTTTCAGCCTTGCTGCCTCCTTTTCTCTTCTTTGCTCCTCTTTCAACCTCATTTTCTCAGCCTGAAGGAGGCAATAAAATATGCAACTACAGATTAGGAGAAAATATTCTAAATAAAGAGAATGAACAAACAGATTCTGATGCACATCTTACTCTAATACTTTCTTTCTGCAAAAACTTTTCCCTTCTCTCATTTTCACGCTTTTGCTCTCGTTGAAATCTCTCCTCCTCTCGCTGCCTCTCACGCATCAACCTCTCCTCTTCCTTACGCCTTTCTCGATCGTGCCTCTCCATTTCTTTACGCATTTGCTCCTCTTTCTAAAAGAACCACAAAGATTATTTTTAGGTGGCAAATTGAAATAACAACTTCATTCACAATAAATACTGATAAAATTCAAAAGAGTGATACCTTCCGCCTCAAAGCTTCCTGCTTCTCAAGCTCCTTCCTGATTCGTTTCTCATGGGCTTCAACTTCCTTTTGTATTTTTGCTTCATCACTCTGCATATTGCACAACATCCAACAAGTATCTATTAAAAATTAATAAGGGTACTTTTTTGGGGGAAAAGTAACCACTAAACAATTTCATCATCCAAAACTGCAATACCTACATTTTCAAAAAAAAAAAAAAACTGCAATACCTTCCGTTTCCTCTCCAATCGAGGGTCCTCCTCATGAAGGGGTCGCCTGTCAGATGACATAAACGGGTTTTCAAGTCCGATGGTGTGAGCTGTAAACTGAGCATCAGTTTCAAGAAGGGGAAATGAAGATTTATGCTGAGCAGTGTCATACTCTGCAGAACCTGAAGAAAACATATGGCCTTGCCTGCCCTGTGTTAATAAATTTATATTTGGCGGCTGACCTGGGTAAGTATAGCCAGAGGCCAATGGTTCACTCCCATGCGAATATGGGCCTCCACTAGTTCCTGCTGAAGTCCTAGCACCAGAGGTATCGATAGGAGAGTCATAGTAATGAGCTGCAGAAACCCTCTCATAAGCATCAGACCTCACACTTGGCTGC